>JARFXV010000961.1:0-566118 GCA_031761425.1 Cosmopolites sordidus
ATATATATATATATATATATATATATATATATATATATATATATATATATATATATATATTATATATATTATATATATATATATATATAATATATATATATATATATATATATATATATAAATATAAACATTGGCCGTAGTGATAGTGGAAATGTGGTTAAGAGTTGAGGTATTGTTTGTGGCTGTGTAAGGGAACACTCGCCATTTCGGTGGTGAATCAGTGTTGCCTCGAGCGCAGAGCGATTGGTGAACTTAAGGACAAATTGCAGTTAAAATCGAAGTGAAGAATAATACAAGTGATGGTTATTCTACAGATGAAGGGAAGCGAAGAGGGGATCGCATGATGAGATTGAAGACGACGAAGCATTCACAAGAAGTATAAGAATGATCAGAACACCGGACAGAGAGACGAAGGAAGATATAAAGGATATGAAGGAAATGATGAAGATAATGATGCAGGGAATACAGGATTTTAAATTAGGACAAGAAAAATATGAAGCTGGCACTAAATCATTAAAAAACGAAAATTCAGAACTGAAGATAAAGCTAGATGTAACGAATGCAGGAATGAATTATCTAGAGAAGGATAAGATCAAAAATAATCTAGTAATATTAGGGTTGAAACTGGATTCCAATAAAAACATATTAAGGGAAGAGATAATAATTTTATAAAGGCAAACACGGGCATTGAGGTTAAGTTCAAGGATGTGTGTAAAATTGGATAGATGAAAGGTGTTATTGAGATGGAGAGTTTCAAACAAAATATCAAGGTAATGAAGAACAAGTCGAAATTGAGGAAATTTATGAAAAGAGCTGTATATATCGAGAATGATATGGCAAAAACGGATAAACAAACCCAAGCGGTGATTAGAAGGAAAGCGAAGGAAATGCGACAGAAGGGTGAGGATGTCAAGGTTGCTTATAAAAAATTAATCATAGAAGGTGAAGTGTGGAACTGAAGCGATGAAGAGTAGAAACTGAAGCGATGGGGGGAGGGGGGGGGGTGTTGCTGGTTCGAACCCAAAATAAGCCAAATATTACCTAATATTATACCGAAAAAATACGAGGAGTGGAGAGAGTTAAATTATTACATTTGAATTGAATATATATCCGAACTAGTGGACGTTGCGCACAGTAACGCCATCTCTTGTCCAGTAGTATATTTTTATTGTTTTATTTACTTCAAACTAACCCCCCCCCCCCCCCCCCCCCCAAAGAAATCCTGGCTACACCCGTGATACTCAGTATTGGAAAGGAAAAATATAGATTATTACTGTATTCGGTCTACAGGAGAATAATACCAAAAAAAACTAAGGATAGGTTTTAGGATGAAGTACAGGAAGCTGTGGATGACTCATTGTCATCATTGGACTCAATCATTGGATGTCTCATTGGACGCAATCCAAAGAAATCAAAAACTGCATTTATAAGCAAGCCATCCGACGAGAAGTCGGCGAAAGTGTCTGAGTTAGTATTCTTGACGACAGAGCATATGTCGATAGTAGTAGTCTAATCACCAACATATGAAACATGTGCACTCCAATGTAAGGGATGGGTGGGGCTCGCTTCCGGTCAAGCAACTAACATATGCTTATACTTATTTACTTACTTACTTACTTACTTACTTACTTACTTACTTACTTACTTACTTACTTACTTACTTACTTACTTACTTACTTACTTACATACATACATACATATTTATTTACTTACTTACTTATTTGTTTACTTACTTACTTACATACATTCATACTTACTTACTTACTTACTCATTTACTTACTTACTTACTTACTTATTCACATACTCACTCACTCATTTACTCACTTACTTGCTTACTTACTTACTTACTTACCTACTTACTTACTTACGTACTTACTTACTTACTTCCTTACTTACTTACTTCCTTACTTACTTACTTACTTAGTCTTCACCTCTTCTACCCTACTAGGTGTAGAGGTTTGGGCTATCCAACAGCCCCTTTGGTCGAATCTCTTCCATTTCCCTCTGCATCTGGCCATCACCATTGATGCTTCTTCAATCAATTCCCCGCCTCGCCCAGTTTTCAGCGATCGACTTGTTCCAAGTTTTCCCTGCTCATCCTCTCTTCCTCTGGCATTGACTTGACTCATTGACTCTTGGTCTGGCATCCGCACGAGGTGCCCAAGCCATCGCAATTGGTTTGCCTCAATTACCTTCAATATCCCTCTAACCCCCAATGTCTCCCTTATCTCAGTATTTCTTAGTCTATCCCACAGTGTCACCCCTGCAATCATTCGTAACACTCCCATCTCGAATACTTGGAGTTTTGCCTTTTGCTGTTCAGATAACACCCATGATTCATTACCTTAAGTCACTATAGACACTATCACGGAGCTATAAACTTTAACTTTGGTCTCCTTACTGATTTCGCTTCTACAAAAAAAGGGGATGATAATAAGCTCTAGTCGCACTATCTATTCTGTTTGTTAGATCGCACTCTCCATTTCCTTTCTGCTCCAAGGTGACCAATAGATATTTAAATGTATCAACTTGATTTACATTGAAGATTGAAGAACGTAACTTCAATCTTATATGAATATCCTCCAAGCATTTTGAAACCATCATCACCTCTGTCTTATCCACATTTATTCTTAGACCATTTCCTATGAATGCCTTGTTCCAGCATCCAAGGACTTCTGCAATTGCGCTTCTTTTCCCCCAGCAACACTAGATCATCCGCATAAATTAGTTCCTTTATTTCAACCGTTGTAAGTTTGTGCACACCTACTCTAGCTCCTCGAATATTTAGATCCACTTCCTTGACGAATTCATCGATAAAGATGATAAACAATAGCGTACTCAAAATACCAACTTGTCTAACGCCATTATTTGTTACAAATTCGCTTGCGCTCATGTTATTTGTTCTAACCAAATTTCTACACTTTGAGTGCAAAGATTGGATTGTCTCTATCAGGTGTTCATTCACTCCTTTAGTACGCAGTGTCTGCCATATTCGCATTTTGGAAAAACTGTTGAATGCCTATATATATATATATATATATATATATTTTATTTGTTGATATATATACTTTATTTCTGATATATGTTACATTAACTATTTGTTCTTTTCTCACACTTTTTAAGACAATATATCATAATTTTTATTGAAGTCCATTTCCATTTTGACTCCAACATCTTCCCATTCTTTTCTTTTGACCTCTTGGACACTCTTCTTAACAGTAATTCTTTGACCTTTATATTGCTCATAAGTTGTTATACTTGTATTGGCAAGGTACTTCTTCCAGAGTTCTTTTTTCTTTTTAATTTTGCTTCTAATTTCTTCCGACCACCACGAGATATTTTTCCTGATATTTGCTATATTTTTTTTCCACAAACTTCTTCGACAGCTTCCGCACAAATTTGCCTAAATATTAGCATATTTTATCAGTATTCTCTGACAGCCATTCTTTATAACGCTCCACTCTTAGTCGTATATTTTCCTCAAATTTCCTTTTGTAATTATCCAATTTTAGTTTTTGAATATTTATGACCGACTTCTGTTTCTTATCGTTTTGACATTTCTCTCTTGAAAATGGCCATTATCAAAGAATGGTCGCTGCCTATCTCAAATCTTCTCTTTAATCTGATATCATTTAGTGTATTTAAATGCTCTTGTTCAATCAGTGTATAATCAATTATCGATTTTTCGTTCTTATTCTTTTCCAACGAGTAAATTGGTGAATGACTGTGCCAAACAAATTAATTGCCTAGTAACAAATTATTCAAGAGGCAAAACTGGATCAATCTCTTGTCATTATTATTCCTGACATTTTCTCCATACCTTCCTAGTGTATTCTGACTCTAGCTGACTCTTTATCTTTCGCCCCCATTCTACCATTGAAGTCGCCCAAAATGATAATTGTACTATTACTTTCATCCACAGCTTCCTGTACTTCATCCTAAAACCTATCCTTAGTTTTTTTGGTATTATTCTCCTGTAGACCGAATACAGTAATAATCTATATTTTTCCTTTCCAATACTGAGTATCACGGGCGTAGCCAGGATTTAGTTTGGGGGGGGGGGGGTTAGTTTGAAGTAAATAAAACAATAAAAATATACTACTGGACAAGAGATGGCGTTACTGTGCGCAACGTCCACTAGTTCGGATATATATTCAATTCAAATGTAATAATTTAACTCTCTTCACTCCTCGTATTTTTTCGGTATAATATTAGGTAATATTTGGCTTATTTCGGGGGTTCGAACCAGCAACAATCCCCCCTCCCCCCATCGCTTCAGTTTCTACTCTTCATCGCTTTAGTTCCACACTTCACCTTCTATGATTAATTTTTTATAAGCAACCTTGACATCCTCACCCTTCTGTCGTATTTCCTTCGCTTTCCTTCTAATCACCCCTTGGGTTTGTTTATCCGTTTTTGCCATATCATTCTCGATATATACAGCTCTTTTCATAAATTTCCTCAATTTCGACTTGTTCTTCATTACCTTGATATTTTGTTTGAAACTCTCCATCTCAATATCACCTTTCATCTCTCCAATTTTACACACATCCTTGAACTTAACCTCAATGCCCATGTTTGCCTTTATAAAATTATTATCTCTTCCCTTAATATGTTTTTATTGGAATCCAGTTTCAACCCTAATATTACTAGATTATTTTTGATCTTATCCTTCTCTAGATAATTCATTCCTGCATTCGTTACATCTAGTTTTATCTTTAGTTCTGAATTTTCGTTTTTTAATGATTTAGTGCCAGCTTCATATTTTTCTTGTCCTAATTTAAAATCCTGTATTCCCTGCATCATTATCTTCATCATTTCCTTCGTATCCTTTATATCTTCCTTCGTCTCTCTGTCCGGTGTTCTGATCATTCTTATACTTCTTGTGAATGCTTCGTCGTCTTCAATCTCATCATGCGATCCCGTCTTCGCTTCCCTTCATCTGTAGAATAACCATCACTTTTATTATTCTTCACTTCGATTTTAACTGCTATTTGTCCTTAAGTTCACCAATCGCTCTGCGCTCGAGGCAACACTGATTCACCACCGAAATGCCGAGTGTCCACTTACACAGCCACAAACAATACCTCAACTCTTAACCACATTTCCACTATCACTACGGTCAATGTTTATATTTATATATATATATATATATATATATATATATATATATATATATATATATATATATATATATATATATATATATATATATATATATATATATAGGGTGACATGAAAGCTAAAACGAAAGAAAAGAAAGAGAGAACAACGATTTTTAAACAAAGTTAGTACTTTGATCAGCAAGCACCATCATAATCTTTAGTAGGGCCATTGTCAATGCTTCTTGGTATTCTAGAAATGATGGCTTCCTCAGGAACATGAAAATGGAAACTGTTAATCAAACCATCAGCAAATTTATTAAGAGTCATGGACATTGAGTTCTTCACCATGTGAATGTCGAGGCCATCCAGCTCCTCGACAATACAAATCAGATCAGAAGATTCACTGTGCTAATTTTGTGTCACCATTTTTGTGTGAGCTCTACCAGTTTCCGAACTTCCATATTGGCAGAGCACTAGACTAAGAAATACTGAGATAAGGGAGACATTGGATGTTAGAGGGATATTGAAGGTAATTGAGGCAAACCAATTGCGATGGCTTGGGCACCTCGTGCGGATACCAGACGTGCGGGTGTTGAAGAGAGTGTGTAAGGAGGGAGGAAGAGAGGATGAGCAGGGAAAACTTGGAACAAGTCGATCGCTGAAAACCGGGCGAGGCGGGGAATTGATTGAAGAAGCATCAATGGTGATGGCCAGATGCAGAGGGAAATGGAAGAGATTCGACCAAAGGGGCTGTTGGATAGCCCAAACCTCTACACCTAGTAGGGTAGAAGAGGTGAAGACTAAGTAAGTAAGTAAGTAAGGAAGTAAGTAAGTAAGGAAGTAAGTAAGTAAGTAAGTACGTAAGTAAGTAAGTAGGTAAGTAAGTAAGTAAGTAAGCAAGTAAGTGAGTAAGTGAGTGAGTGAGTATGTGAATAAATAAGTAAGTAAGTAAGTAAATGAGTAAGTAAGTAAGTAAGTAAGTATGAATGTATGTAAGTAAGTAAGTAAACAAATAAGTAAGTAAGTAAATAAATATGTATGTATGTATGTAAGTAAGTAAGTAAGTAAGTAAGTAAGTAAGTAAGTAAGTAAGTAAGTAAGTAAATAAGTATAAGCATATGTTAGTTGCTTGACCGGAAGCGAGCCCCACCCATCCCTTACATTGGAGTGCACATGTTTCATATGTTGGTGATTAGACTACTACTATCGACATATGCTCTGTCGTCAAGAATACTAACTCAGACACTTTCGCCGACTTCTCGTCGGATGGCTTGCTTATAAATGCAGTTTTTGATTTCTTTGGATTGCGTCCAATGAGACAACAGTAGTCTCAAGTTATGGACCCCAACCACTAGGTTCTACTATCTCATATGGAACACATGACATTGTAAAAGTGTTCCACATGAGATTGTGAAACCCAGCGGTTGAGGTGTATAACTCTCGACTACTATCGTCTCATTGGGAGCAATCCAAAGAAATCAAAAACTGCATTTGCGCAAAACAATCTTACCTGTAGCGGCCGATAATTTGTAAACGCTAAACGAGAAAGAATATTTTGGGCGAGTCTTACTTGAGAGCGTACCGGTATTCTCCGAAACGAAGGCCGAGGTAGTCGAACATCACACCTCAAGCTGAATAGACGTTGCCACGCCGAGTTCTTCCATTAGAGGTATGTACATTAGCTGGCCAAGCCCTATTCAGGCTTATTCTTTTGTATTTTTGTAAAAGGTTTTAGGGCCCAATCGTTATAGAACCCAATCATTTTATGGCCCGGTTATTATTGAATCCGGTCATTTTGGGACCCGGTCCTTGTAGAACCCGGTCCTTGTAGAACCCGGTCATTTTGGAGCCAAGTCATTGCAAAACCTGGTCAATGTAGACTCCAGACCTTTTAGGACTAGTCACTACATGGTAGTATCTAAGCTCTCATTTTATGTATCCTGGAAGATCAGTGGCAGTACCTATGTACAGAGGACCCTTTTAGTTTCATGTATTTTCTTTATTTTTGTTATTATTTTTTTCTTTCTTTAGTCTAGTTGATACTATATTTCACTTCCTTATTGTAGTGGAAATAAGAGTTGTAGTTTTTGGTTTCCTATTAGATATCTCACCTAACCTGTGTTGTGGTTTAGATATCGTTTAATATGTACTTTCGAGTGCTCGCGCTATGTTTTGACTTAGTGGTATAGTTAGCTCTTTTCAATTCTGATATATTAGTAGGGTATTTCTTAGAAATGAAAATTTGTATTGATGAATGGTTGTCCTCAAAAAACCAAAAGTTCTTTTGGCGCGAAATCTATTCTTTGACAAAAAGATGGGAAAAAGTAATAGCTAACGATGTCCAATACTTTGATTATTAAAGTAATTTATTTTGTTATGAAAATAAACGCTCAAATTTTGCAAAAAAAAATTGACATTATTAATCAGAACACATAAGATTCCGGATTCTATGATATTTTCATCACTTCTTGCAGTTGAAGACCTTCCGCTGCGAGGTTCATATTCACCACCTTAAAAACTGTTTCCATAGTCCTATCGAAGTTTTGCAAAAGTTTTCAATTGTGCCCAAGTCTGGAACAAAACTTGATAGCACAACGTCGTTAAAAATTGTCAATCATGTTCAGAACACACTAGAAAAATCCGGTTCACAAAAATAATTGCTACGAACCACCAAGCGACTTTAGGAAGCTCAAACTTCAATTAAAAATGCATCAGATGTTGACATGTCTCCCTTCCATTTCCTCTTCCAAAATGAAGCCAACAGTGTTGTCAGATCGAACGCTATGCCTCTGGTCTCATTACTTTATTTATACACCTCGTAAGTGTCAATAACTCAGATTCGAAATTAAATTTTTCACATTTTCTTTCAAAAATAAAATAGTTCTAGGAAAATTAAACATAATCTAGAACAAGGCCAGATGTAATAGAGTTATATCATAGATTATCTTTTTTATTAGATTAAAATAAGTTATGTTAGCGTTGTGCCAAAAAAAGACCTAATTATTTACGAGACATGATATTTAATGTATTTTAAAATAAATATAAGAATAGTGAGGAAACCGATTAAAAATTCGCCAGAAATATTCGTATTTATCGGACGTCACTTCGGAACATTTTTTATCGATCTCAAAAATATCGTTTTTTTTCGAAATTTATTTCTTTCGATTCCCATTAAATAAAGTAAACAAAACTTAAATATAATTAATGGTATTTTTTGAAAATAAACACGCAACATACGTTTTCACTGTGTAAAATGTATGAGATGTGTGTAGCAGCGAAACGCCAGATGCTGTAGATAATGCTTAATATCGTTAGTTCATAAACAGATCAATTTGAGAGCAACAAAAGATTTATTCAGCCAAGTGTTGTTTAGTTTATTAGAAAAAGAAGATAAAAATATTTATTAGGTTTCTGTTCGTAAAATATTACTAGAATTTAATTCTCAGTACGTATTAGTTTTCTATAACTTTATCAGCATTTAATTTTTGTAATTTAATTTTTCGGTTGGAAACCCTGAACTTGACGATGGTTAGCAAACCACGTATTTCAACTCCTCAACGCGCGTTTCGCTAACCATGTTAACATCATCGGAAGATGATTTAGCTTATTGGACAGTTTACAAGACAATTTAGTTTTATTTACTTTTTAGCTTTCCTTCTAGTAAAGCTCTATCAATTTCAGGCCGATATGGCATTTAGTTGTGTTTTGATAGGCTTTGAAATCAAATAATTTCGGTATTTTGGCAATAACATAAAAAAGCGATATAGGGCAAAAACGGGAACCGAGTGCTTTACAGTGCTGTTTAGATATGTATAAGCAGAATTAGAAGCAATTTCTCCAGTCATCCATGACTATTGATAAAACCTCGATTCATCATTGTTTATCATCAACAACTATTTGGAAAAGCGAAAGACAATCACAGGAGAGTTATTGGTCAAACTTTACGAAAAATTGATATAAAAACGCCTTCATTTATCGAAGGATTGGCACCTGCCTTGTGTCCATCATATTCTCCGAATTTGGTCCCCTCTGATTTCCTTCTCTGTCCAAGCATGAAGAAATGGCTGTCTGGCAAAAAACAATATATCAGGATCTGCCCTTTTACCTTTCACCGCATCGTCATATATGCAAGTGAATCTTTGATGCCACTAAAACACATGAAAGTAAAATAAATGAATAGCGAAATGAAATATTTAAGGTTGAGAATCGACAAAACAGTTATATGAACAACAGATAAATTTGCAAGTGTGTTATGCACGTTGAAAACGGCAGGGGAGAGAATGTTGGGAATATTGGAGAGCACAAAAAGCACTAAAAAAGATAATTGGAGGTAAAAGAATTTAATGACAGATGGAAGAAAAGAACAAATCAGCAGTTGAAGCAGTGTAGATCATAAAAATTTTGAAAAACTCAATAGCTGAGATGGTTAGGACATATTTTTAGAATACAGTATAGGAGGTATGAGAGGAAGAGGCAGGTTAAGATCAATCTAGAAACACGAGACAGAGAGAGATTTACATAGAACGAAACTTCATGACAGTAAGGGGAACACCACAAATAGGGAAATATGACAAATATATATATATATATATATATATATATATATATATATATATATATATATATATATATATATATATATATATATATATATATATATGAATCTAAACTGGCTTTTCGTAACAAGCAACGTAAGTCCTGTTCCAACACCATCTCGAAACAAAACACATGATCAATTTCAATATATGCAAACATTCGTGCGAAAAGCTATTAGAATTAAGAACTGCATGAAAAATCATGTTCCCCAAAAACACGCATAGAAGCACAGGTCCAACAACTGACCCACACATTGCTTCTATATCCCTATCATGTGCATACCAACTGTTTGGCACCAAACCAATACATAGACCAATATATAGTCTGTTTATCCCACCTACCTTTTCTTGAAGCCGAAGAAATCCACCTAGACATAGTCAGAATCTTTCGCCTTCCTAACCTCCGAGATCTAATCTTTCGTCTGATGAAAACCGTGCCTTGCTTAAATTACGCAGGAATTCAGATGTAACAATTCTTACAGCCGATAGAGGGAATGCCACGGTCATACTTAAAGCCGTCGACTATGAAATTAAAATGTCTGATCTATTAGAGATTGCAGACTACAAGGAAATTCCTAACGATCCTACAACATATCTAGAGACGAAAACGCGCTGTGTCATCAATCTTCTTTCAGATGATAAAATTACTGTAATACCTCGCAAAAAAATCTTTTCACTTCCCATAAATGTACGGTCTTCCAAAAATCCACAAAACTGATATTCCTCTTCGTCCAATTGTCAGCGCATATCGTTCACCAACTCACAAATTAGCGAAATATTTAGCGAAAATACTACAACCGCTCGTAGAAAAATCAACGTCCTATATCAAAAAATCATTTCATTGAGCTACTTCAAAGGCACAGTATATCCGAAAGTGATATTCTTGTTAGTTTCGATATTGTCTCGTTCTTTAAAAACATCCCCCTTCAAGAAACCCTACACATTCTGAAAAACAAACACCACATATCAACGGATATTCTTAGTTTTGTTCAACATTACATGTCGAATACATATTTCATCTTCAAAAATTAATTATTTAAACAGATTCGTGGAGCTCCTATGGGCTCCTCTCTTTCTCCGGTCATAGCCAATATTTTTATGGGACATTTTGAAACTCAAGCCATTAACAGCAGTCCGTTGAAACCTATATGCTGGTTTATATATGTAGATGACCCCATCATCATTTGGCCACATGGAATATAATCTCTAAATTTATTCCTTTCGCATTTGAACAGCATACATTCCCAGGTCCAATTTAAAATGGAGAGCGAAAACAATTTTGCCCTTAAACTCATAAACCTACCCACACGAACCGTTATCTAAATACGAATTCACATCATCATCCATCCCAATTAAATTAGTTGGTCAAAACTTTAGTCACAAGATATTTAAGATTGTCGGACAAGGAACATAGGCAAACAGAACTTAATTCCCTAGAAACGGCACTAATTCAAATGGCTATGACAGACGTCAAATAAAAAGGTAAAACCCCAAAGTTCTGCCACACCTTAAGGAAGTTATCAAAAATATTTGCTACATATTCAGATCCGGTAATATCGAAACGACATTTACAACAGAAATAATTATATCCCTTGTTCTAGCTGCTCCCAATCATATATCGACCAAACCAACACGTGTATGCAAAATCGCATATACAAACATTCTCTCACCGTCCGAAAATCGGATATCTCCTCAATTCTAGCCGAACATCATATACAAATGGGTCACAAAATACATTTCGACAACGCCAAAGTAATTGCACCTATATATTCCGACAAACCCCGCATAATTCGTGATGCACCTGAGATCGAAAAACGCCCAGGAAAACGCCTAAACAAGAGGGACGGCGGTCTTAGAGTTCCAAATACATGGAAACCCCTTATTTCCAAATTACCCATCCGAAACCCTTCCAATCAAACGTCCAATTCCCGCTTCGCCACCACCCTCAACTCGAAATTCACCCAAGAAAATGCACCCGTACTCCACGTGGATGCTTTGCCATTCCTTCAGCCGCCACTAAAACGTTCAGCTGCGCTCCGAACGTTCAGCACGACACCGACTAATGGCAACTTAAAGTCAGAAACAAAATGTTAAACGAAAATTATCTCAAATGGAATGTCTCGTATGGTAGAAAATGTACGTATATCATTCCAGGAGTTCAACAGCTGAACTTTTCTGTCGAACTGAACAACATATGAAAATGCCAAAAGATATTTTGACACCATTTTTCAAAATACTCTAAAATACAAAAAACTTACCATATTAATTACGAAAACAACAACTGCATCTTGTACTTAAAGACAAGGTTCAAAGTGGTCGCAGATCCGTTCCACGTAAAGTTGAGCGCAACGTACTCAAGAGTCGGTGCATGCTCGTTATAGTGATAAAGGTATTGCCCTAATAGTCTCACTAATATGTTCTATGCGATCAATAAGTTCTTCCCTTGTATTAACTGCCGTTTAAAAAACTATGCTTTTCATTTAACCCCATAAAAAGGAATCACAAGAGTGAAAATCTGGTGACCTCGGCGGCCAAGCAATTGGCCCTCCACGACCTACCCACTTATTAGGAAAAGTTATGTCTAAGAACTCCCACACTTCACACCTAAAATGGAGTGGCGATCCATCGTGTAAAAACCACGTTCTGCCTAACATTCAAAGGCACATTTTCTAGAAATCCGGGAAGATAATTTTGTACAAATTTGTGTAGTTTTCGCCCGTTAAACGATCCGACAAGATAAAACAAGAATACCTTTAAGAATTCCTTTAAAAATTGCCGCACTATATTGACCGAAAATCTATATTGAAAATTTATTTGCCTAGAAGCATTAGGATTATCAACTGCCCAAAAATGAGTATTGTGGAAATTGTCAATTCAGTGCAACGTAATGTTGTAAAAACTTGTTTTTGGCTCAGTTCAACTTGCCGTACTATTTCTCGAGTCTTTGTTGTTGGGTGTTCCTCGACAATATTCAAAATTTGTTCCTCCCGTTGTACGTTTTCATGTATTCTCGGTCTTCCCGTTTATTCGCCACGATGTTCCCTCAAATCACCGGTGGTTCTTTGCACAACCCGAACATATGATTTTGGCAATGGGTGAACCCCAAAAGGAAAACGTTTAGCGTATAGCTGAGATGCAGCATAGGCCTTTTTGAAACCACTCTTCATATAAATTAACAGCATGTGAACTAATTCACTATTTTCATACACGTGGACCATTTAATCTTTCCAAAAATCACAGTAGAAATCCACGTTAAATTGACGATAAAATACAAGATAAGAAAATAATAGGAATGCATGATTCACAAAAAAAACATTAGTTGTCTTCTGTTCGTTTTGAATTTGCGGGCGATCGATTAAATTATTTTAAGGACGGCTTGAATTTTTGAACTATATTAAAGGCTGCAGCGGCCTAATGTTAAAGATATTTAAAAAATGGAAGTACAAAAAATATTTATTTTATCAAGTTTTATACGAGGGTTAAAAAAGTCTCAATTTATGTATCATTCTGTATATATATTTCGAAATAATATTGTAAAGCGGAGCCTTATTGATCTCGTATTCAAGTAAAATTCGTTTTCGTCATAAAGAAAAAAAAAATAACGGTAAATTGCTGTAAATTTTTCTCAACCAAGAAAATTACCACAAATAATGGAGGTCTATAAAAGCCAAATAAGCATAGAAGAAGCCGGCAATAATAGTGCTGCAAGGAATTCCATTTATGAAAACTGTTATAGTAATATATTCAAAAAAATATGACCCAATTACCCTAAAATACGCTCAAATTACTTCAAAATACTCTCCATCATTGTAGAGATGATTTTCGCAAAATGATCGTGATTACTTTAGTTGTCCATAACCAATACGACGCTTTCTCAGCGTTTAACATGGTCTGTCGGTTCGAATTGCTGGGTTAATTACATTTTAAACGCATGAAAGGCCTCTTGTTAAGATTCGGCGCAGAGAGCTTCTCGACATACAATTGGGCTCGACGGCTAATTGATATTGTCGATTATCGGCGTTAAGTCGCCTCGAACTTTGGAAACACTGCGATCAACTATAGCGAAAATATATCAATCTAGCGGAACAATCACTCTCAAGAGTTATTTGATGTATGGTGAATATAGTTTCCTGAAATTGTTCAATCAATTTTTAAAAAATGTAGCTCGATTTGTAATCATTAATATTTTTGGTAATCGCAATTTTTTTCTATCGCTCTTAATGTTTTGCTTTGTAACAAATTATTGGAATAGACGAATTATTATGTATCATACTCTCGCTTTAAAATGTTGTTATTGATGATTTACGATGGAATTTTTTTCTGGGGATATCCAGCAAGTAAACTGAGACACCGTCTCCCTTAACATCCCCTTTCTTATAGAAATGTCTTGGTGAAAGTAATATTTGCGTCACTTTGATATAGGTTTCATCTTTTTCATCTGGATGATAGAAGTTCTGACTGTGATTTTGATAGTTTGAAGTCTTGAATTAAATCAACCATCACCTCATCTCGGTTGAACATCCCAAAACATCAAATAAAGGATAATTTTCGATTTCCAATACAAGTTCTGTATCATCACTTGAACCATCAGCGGATTGAGGTTCTTCTTCATTCAGAATATAAGATTCTGGTGGTTTTGGAACAGGAGTCCATCACCATGTTCGATGGGTCGTAAAGCTGATAATAAATTACGATGCTGCAGTATGTTTAGATTTTGGTCCAATAATACATCGGTCAATAAGTTCCCGGTTTGGCATATAGATGGAATCACTTACGAAAAATCCTTGCCACTGGTCGATTGTGCCAATCTTCAAAAGTCATGTATCAAAATTTCATGACAATCTGTTTTAAATTGTTGTGATTTAAGTGACGTTACTTTTGTTATTTTCAAAACAATGGAAAAAAAGAATTTCGTGTGTTGATTAAGCATTGCCTTTTGCATAAAGAAAATATCGGTTGAAGCAAAACAATGGCTTGATAAACATTACCCGGACTCGGCCCCAGGAAAATCAACCATAAATGATTGATATGCTGAATTCAAGCGTAGTCATACAAGCACCGATGATTCTAAACGCTCTGGACGTCCAAATGAGATTAGAACAGTTTGTTTAATGAAGTTTTACCAAACATCAGAAAAAATCACAAAATTATTTCGCAAAACCGTAAAGTAAAGGGGCAGGAGGTAGCAGGGTAGATAGATATAATGAATATATCGAAAGGTTTTCACACCAAAAAAGTGTTTACACCATTTTGCACAAACATTTGGAAATGCGTAAATTGCTATCGAAATGGGTACCACGTTTACCAACAGCGGACCAAAAACATCAATGTATTGATGACTCTGAGCAATGTTTGGAGCTGTTAAAGCGAAATAAAAACGATATATTCATGTACTATGTGACTATGGATAAAACATGGATCCATCACTACACTCCGGAATCAAATCGGCAGTTAGCTGAGTGGACACCAGCCGATGAAAACCGTCCAAAAACACAACCATCGGCAGGCAAGGTTATAGTCTCTGTATTTTGGGATGCGCATACGATATTGTTCATCGATTATCTCAAGAAAGGTAAAACCATCAATAGCGAATATTACATAGCATTATTGGTGCGTTTCGAGGACGCGATCGTGAAAAAGGCTCCAAATGAACAAAAAAAATTGATATTTCACCAAGACAGTACACCGTGTCACAAATCACTGGCAACGATGGCTAAATTGCATGAATTACACTTCTTTATCCACACGAGTGGATGGTTGCTTCCTCACCCACCGCATTCTCCAGATCTGGCCCCCAGCTACTATTTCTCGTTCTCAAACCTCAAAAAATGCTCGCTGAAAAGAATTTTCGCTCTAGGGGCAAGTCACGTGAAGCGAACAACGAAAAAAAGTGAGGTTCTGAAATTTGTTCATATTAGGCATATTTATACTTCTACGGGATATGAACGTGTACACATAATATTTTTTTTTATTTAAGGTTTAGTTGTTAAGATATGGGATTCTATAGAATTCACCTGATTGACGGAAGGGTTTCTTTAGAATTTTATTTTCATATTGCAGAAAATTATAATAAAATAATAAATGTAGGGTTCTGTATAGAAAATTTACTATTCTTATTGATTTTCAAATCGGATTCCAAATTTAAATTTTTTTCTAGTGTTAAACTGGAAGTGAATATTTCAAATATATTGAATTGTTCCTCAAATGTGTATGTGTGTGCAACCTGCAGGAAACGAATGTCGGTTGAAACCGGTTGAAACGCCTTCGATAGTGGTAGAAAATCTCGTGCAAAGTAGTCAATCATCAGTCGAAACTCCACAAAACTCCCAAGATATACCTACCGTACGTTCCCGAAGATAAGTATAAACATAGTTCGACCCAAACTGACCAAGACCAAGATCAAGGAATTTTGAAGCAGTTAAAGGAGAAATTTAATGATTCGTCTACATCTACTTCTATGAAGACAATGATACTGACTGTAGCACCTAAATCATAGAGTAAAAATAAACTTGCAGAAGAATTTAAAACTTCCAGACGACAATCGAGAAAAGCAAAGCAACTAGTAGATCAGTTCGGCATTTTATCATGTCCTAATCCACAAGGTGGCCGTAAATTATCCGTCCATACAGAGAACTTGATGAAATCTCCGAGAAGACTTTAGTCGCATCATGCCTGGTAAGAAAGATTTTGTATCCCTGAAATTACATGATGGAAAAAGAACACTCATCCAAAATCAACTTCTAATGTGCAACATTGACAACTTTATCAGAAGTTTCAAGGTGAATGTCCTAATGTCCAGGTAGGCCTATAAAATTATATACATTAAAACCCAAACAATTTATTCTCGCCGGCGATTTTGGAACACATATGGTGTGGGTTTGTGTTTACCATCAAAATGTCAAGCTGATGTTGAATCGAGGAGACAGTGCCAATCTTACCGCTGAAACTGCCATGGAACTTTCATCGTATAAAGATTGCCTTCGCAATACGATGTGTCCTAATCCAACATCGATATGTCATTTAACGACTTCAAAGACGTCGCCAACAGAATGTTATAAATCGGGTCCTGACTTGAATGCGATTTGTAATCATTTGAAAATAATATTTGATGACAATCAAGTAACAAACGTGCAGTTTGAAAAATAGGTTGGCACAAACAGCTTTCGATATCTACTAATCTGCTTCCATCTGATGATTTTATAGATAGTTTGTGTGACTCTTTGGATAAATTGAAACCCCATGCCCACATTGCAGAAGAACAAGCACTTTATTTTAAAGACTTAGGGAGAACATCACAGAAGGTAAAATCATACTACAATGCGATTTCGCAGAAAATAGTTTTGTTTGCCCAAGACAAGTGTAGTCCAAGACGCAGTTCAATCTTTTCACTGGAATAATGAGCAGGCAACACTACTAACATCGGTCTTTTATTGTGGAAATGAAATTGAAATAAAACACTGTAGCATTGTAATGATTTCAGACGATTTCAAAAAATACTACACGAGCATCTATAAAAAAAAGCAATAGTTTCGATAAAAACAAGATTTTAAGATAGATGCAGAGTTTCATTTTTACGCAACCTCTCACGGTAAGGGACCATGTGATGGTCCAAAGGGTATCACTGTTTTGTTCTACTATTAAACTATTAAAGGCATGGTTATAAAACGAACTAATGTTGATTGCAATAGTAAAATTGTAAAAATTATAAAGTAAAATTATTATTCTTTTGATACAATATTGTTTTATTTAGATATCATATTAAGTCATATCATATTTAATCATTGTTTTATTTAGATATCATTATAATCATTATTAAGAATATATAGATATCAAGTGTAAAACTAGTTCGGAATATGTATGTCTTTATGCATAAATAGGTGACGTCACAGCAATTTTACTATGTAGGTATGTCCCTTTAGCAAGCGCCCAGTATGACATCTACGTTCTCTAATTGATTTATCTCCTAAACTAATTTAGATCCTATTTTGCAATTTTTATTGTAAATGTATAACTATTACGCTATATTTTGCAGTAAAAAAAAATTAAAATGGTCAAAGTTATTAAAAAAAAATATCTTAAATATTTCCTTCCGGTTTAACACAAGAAAAAAAATTCAAACTTGAAATCTGATTAAGTAAATTTTCTATACAAAACACTACATTTATTATTGATTTGAAAATCAATAAGAACAGTAAATTTTCTATACAGAATTTTATTATAATTTACTGCAATATGAAAATAAAATTCCAAAGAAACCCTTCCGTCAATCAGGTGAATTCTATAGAATCCCATATCTTAACAACTAAACCTCGAATAAAAAAAAATATTTTATGTATACGTTCATATCCCCTAGAAGGACTAATGTGCCCAATATGAACAAATTTCAGAACCTCACTTTTTTATCGTTGTCCGCATCACGTGAAATGCCCCTCTAATTGGCAATTGTCGAAACTGAAAGATATTTTGAAGGCAAAGAGACAGCGTCCTATAAAAGCATTGGAATGATAGTATTTTTATTTAAGGAGAATATATAGATGAATAAAGTCGAAATTTGCAAAAAAGGTGTGTTTTATTTGTCAGACCGAGTACTTATTGATCGATGTATTACCTACTATATTAGTGATGGAAAAATAGAAATACGTAACATGGTTTTAGGATTCTCTCTGAATTATTGATACTACAAGATGCGTTTTGCGATTGCGATCTTTTAACCAACCTTTCAACAACGTTAAACATTAGAAGTTTTATTACATACCTTGATGATTAAATCATCTCCTGATTATGCTAAAATGGTTAGCGAACCGTGCGTCGAGCAGTTCAAAAAAAGTGATTTGGTGTTTAGTGGTAAATCTCTTCAAGTTTAGTGTTTCACACCAAAGGTTCCAATAGAAGAATTGATGCCTTGTCTTGATCAAACTATATTGAAAACATACTTGTAGATTTAGTAAACAGGAATAAAGAACATAACCAGTTGTATTCGACAGTACTGGCTACAGATACAAGAAGTGAAAACTCTGTATATTACAAAATATAAATTTAGGTATTACGGAAAATCTTTGGGTGCTAGAAATATTTTGTTAACAGATTGAACACCCCAAAAAAGCTGTCGCAAATACTTTGTTTGTTAATGATTTGTATGTCAATGGACACAGACCTGCGAATTTAAACTTTCCAATCATTGCATAATGTTTAAATAATGATCTTTTGTATTTCCGACATATTGATTCTGTAACTGAAGTTATTTTTCTATATCAGGTTTTTTTGCAAAATCAACATGAAAATATGAGAAATATGAGGCACGCGTACGTGATACATTACTATTATCACATGTATGGAATGCTTCTTTCTTCTTATTTTTATTCATCTGGACAGTCCTATATTACACTGTTATACTTATGAACATAATATAAAGATATATAATGTATTATGTAAACAGATTTGAAGAAAAATACAGCCAAATGGACCAAAATTTATCATACATTAAGCTTCATAACAAATATGTTATATATCTTTATATTATCCAAATGAGGTGGTTACAACAGACAACGTCAGAAAAATGTACACAATCATCGGCAGGCAATCGGTGATGGCCTCTGTATTTTGGGATGCACATGGGTTATTGTTCATCGATTATCCCGAGAAAGGTAAAATCATCAATAGTGAATATTATATACCGTTATTGCTGCGTCTGAAGAAGAGGATAGCAAAAAAAGGCTCCAAATGAACAAAAAAGTCACCGTGTCACAAATCATTGGCAACGATGGCTAAATTGCATTACAGTTCTTCATCCACACGAGTGGGTGGTTGTTTCCTCACCCACCACCCACCTCATTCCCATGTTCAGTGCTAATAATAATAAAAAACTTAGGTTAAGAAACTTTTTTGCCTTGCTTTTCGCGTGTGAGTTGTAATCTGATCTCTCTTTAGTAATCACTCAGCAGTAATCTGCCAACATGTTTTTGTTCCATTTCCCTTGATACCTGCGTTCCATTTCCTTTAGATCATGGTGGAATATATCCTCTTGCTCTGCTCAGGGAAATAGCCTAGATGTGAATATAACACGGGTATTTTAAGCTCATTTTGCAGCCTAAATCTTGAAAACAAACAAGTATTCTATCCATCATTTGTTTGTAGTCTGAATCCTTTGTTTTACAAAGAAAGTTTTTAACCAGATACCGGGATATTTTCCATGCCGATTAGAAAGTAATTTTCTCATATCTGGATCTGTGAAAATACCCTTTTTGATTTTAACGACGAATTGACGAATTGATTCATAAGCCCTAGTTTGATATGAAGCGGAGGTAACAGTTCACTAGAGTTTTTGTTTTATGTTTTTCGAGCCTACAATCAACTGTCTACGTTTTCATTCTTTTTTGAATCCAGTGATGTAACCTTGCTCGACTATTTCACTCACTCAGAAAACAGGGGTGCTTTATGTAACCTGTTTGTAAACCTAACAGAATACCTATCACTTTAAAATCACCACACACTTGCCAATTGTGTTCCTGGTACTACATTTTGCGCAACATCATCTAAAAATGTTATTGTAGTTCCTGCTGTTAAAGACCTTCACATTCACAGAACAGAAGTAGCAGAATACTGTGCTCATTAGGTAGTCGCCACACCAGTTTTGATTTTAAATGATTGTTTTTGACTGAAAATTTTGATTTTAGATACATCATTCTTCATGCGGGTAGTGAGGATGAATTGAATGTGCAGAGACCATATTTTCATCAAAAACTGGGCTTACTGATTATCATGATAAAAGGAATCAGGAAAATTTCTTGAAATGGTTTGAAAATCAATTATTAAAAACCTTAAGTGAGCCATCTTTAATTATCATGCATAATGCTCCGTATCATAGCGTGTTATTAAACAAGATAAAAGCTGCACTCAAGATTGGTTAACTTAATAATAATATACCATTTTCAATCGAAATGCTTAAAACTGAACTATTAAGAATAGTGCAAAGTACATACCACAACCAAATTTATTATTTTGATATGTTTTTTTAAGTGGATACTTTTCAGAGATAAACCAGCACGGAAATATTTAATAGACAACTTAGCAGAACAATATGGGCACAAAGTTTTACGTATCCCCCCCCCCATACCACTACATGTTAAATCCAATTGAACTTATATGGGGAATTGTAAAAAATTACTATAATAAACACATGGATAGAAATGGTAATACACAGCAAGACTGTATAAACATGAGGCGTGAGGCACTTCACACTGTTACTCCTGAAGTATGAAAGAATACGATCAAGTATACAGAAAATGAAATAATGAAACGGTATGACAGAGAGCATATACTTGATCGAACAGAAGTTTTTCCGTTAATTATAAATACTACAGATGATAGCAGTGTTTCCAGCCAGCACTTTTCAGATTCTGGGTAATGAAAATAAGTGCATGCAGATATTTCATTGATTTTTCTGTTTAGTACTTGTATATTATATAGCAATAAACCATTCAAATATTAAAAAATGCTGTCGATAGTTTTTGAACGAAGCATTTTACATGTGCTAAATCTATCTAGAGGTGCTAAATCAACGATACTTGCAAGACTTTCAACATTTTTTATAATTTTGTTAGTTACTTTGTAATTTGCATTTAATTTCGAGTTGATTTGTTTAATTCTTATTAAAGTTTATATTGTAAAAATGATTTGCTAAAGTAAGGTTATGATGTTTAATCGCAATGTGGCAACAGGGCAGCCAAAATGTTGATCACGTGCTTAAAAACATGCAAATGTTTTTATTTTGTACGAGCTATATGAAAACAATATTTTATCCAGTCTATGTCGATCTTTTAGACACTTTTGAGTTATTGTTTGTGTGGTTTCATTGAGGTTTTTTTTCTAAAGCTTCTAAATGTAGTCTGTTTGTCATTTTTTTATGATGTATTTGAACAGAAATTTATGTTTACCATATAAGCAAGAAAAGGTTGTTAGGCTAAAACATAAAAAAATTGCTTCCCTTTATACATTAAATATATAGATATTTAATGTATTTTATTATTTTCATTTCTAGTAAAGAGAGATATGGATTTTAATATGACTTTTTTTTAATATAATTTTGTTCGTATAGTGGAAGGATAAAATGGAAAATTTTCCGGATAAGACAATGAATTCTCGACTATAATGTAAACATAGAGTTCATTAATATAATAAACTAAAGAGCCAACAAAAGGTTTTTTTTAATAAATTTGTAATGTATTATGACATACATCATATAATTTTGTTTAATAACTATAGAATTTTTTATTCGTCAGTGAAACGTAAGCTGAAATATTTTAGCTATTAAGACTTAAAAAAATTTAAGTTTTTGTTGTATTATATATATGAGATGTGACTATTAAATAACGAGACTGTTTTATATTTACTTGTCATCACCTACAATATACACCCCGCTTCTATCCTTACAAAGCCCCAGTGAATCTTCCATTATTCGAAACAATGCTGGAAGTCTTCTTCTGTCAGTTCCTTCAGAACGCGTTCGCTTCTTCACAGCTTCAACGGTCTCAAATATTCTCCTTTTAATGCAAATTTCATCTTAGGCAACAGATAGAAGTCGCATGGCGCGAGATCCGGCGAATAAGGTGCGGATGGTCTAACACTAAGATGCTGTAATTGTCTAGAAACCTCTTGACAGACAATGCGGAATGAGCCGGCATATTGTCTTGGTGGAGAATCCATGATTTGTTCTTCCACAATTCGGATCGTTTTTTCCTTATTCTTTCACACAAGAACGTGAAGGTAGTAATGCTGATTAAAAGTTTGACCTTCAGGAACTCATTGAAGGTACACAATCCCAGGAATATCGAAAAAAAATCATCATTGCTTTGGATTTTGATTTGCTCATTCGAGCTTTTCTGGCTTTCGGTGAATTTAGGCTCTTCCAGTGCATGGATTGCCGCTTGGTTTCAGGATTATCTTCGTTATTATCTTTTCCAATAAGTTTGCCTCATTTTCAATTGCACTCAAAATGTCAGTATAAACATTTTTGCGAGCTTCTTGTTGTTAAAACGTGAGAATTTTGGCACACACTTTTTGCATGTTAAAATTGTTATGTAAAATTGGCCGTACGCATTCTTTATAAATTCCTACAGCTTCGGCAATCGCACGAATACTTAACCGACGGTCAGATCAAACCAAATTTCCGATTTTTTCGATATATCATACATTTTTTTGACGTGGAAAGGCGACCCGGGCTTGGATCATCTTCAACGTCTTCTCAGCCATCTTGAAAACGCTTAAACCACTCAAAAACACGTGAACCCGATAAACATTCATTTCCATACACTTCTTTCAATACATATACATATAATTACGAAACAACTAACTAACGACAGCGGTCACAGCGGGGTGCGCAATCGCTTCACTAAAACCTTGTGTCACCATTACAAGAAATAATCTTATTAATTGTTGTATTAAAGATAACTCAATCATATGAACGAAGCAGGATCATATAACAATAGTTGAATTTTCATTGACATCATCTAAAAGTAATAGCCAAAAGATGAAAGTAATTGATCAAAAGATGATATTGCACATCAGGTCATTCCTTTCGTACAGTGTAAAAATCAGTGGCGGCTTGTGAGGGAGGGCGTTGGGATACCGCCTCTTCAGCATTTATCACAATAAACAATTTTTCAGAGCAAAACACTATATTTTATTTCCGTTCAGATTCTTTCCTTTAACTAACATTGAAACGTTCATTTCCAAACACTTCTTTCAATACATTATAAGTTTCAGTAGCTGTTTTTTCAAGTTTCAAGAGAAATTTCACAACAATTATTTGCTCTATTGTTAGACTTAACATTTTTCCGGCGAAACAAAAAATAACTCTAATGCAAACAAATGCTACGGTTATACGGATTCGTTTACAGAAGCGAGAAATACTGCATTCGAAAGCAAAGGCTTCACGATAAACAGCTGTTGGTTGCTGGCGTTTGGCACATGCGTACTTCAGTAGCAGCGTCGGTCTAGTTATTTAATAGCCAGACCTCGTACATTTTGCAAAGAAATTCCCGCTAAAACATGGATCTTTATTAAACAAGACCTCAAACGTATTGATTATTTTGAACTTTAGTGCTGGAGACGGGTCCTTCGCATTCCATGGACCGCCAAACGGACAAACACATCTGTTATTCAAAAAATTAATGAACCCACAAGTCTATCCTAAATTATACATCAACATATACTAACATTATTTGGCCACATTGAACGTAGTGATGGCATCAACTTAGGAAGACTGGTGCTGCAAGGATAGATGGAGGGTTCTGATCACACGACATACCTCCAGAAAGACCGTACAGACCAAATTAAAGACTGGTTCATCTCTCCAGTATACAACCAAAGAAGCCGAAAATAGAGAAAGCTGGCGAGAAGCGCAAGAAGGCCGCAAACGAAATGGGTTCCGATAGGTCACGACTCTTCTGTAAAGAAGAATACGAAGAAAAAGAGAGCAAATAAATTGTCGATTATTAAAAGCCACTAACAACCAGGTCTGTAAATATGAAACCAGAATTTGACCATAGATGGTCCTAGCTGTCAATGTAGTTACCGTTAAACCGCGTCATTAACAGCATTTCCTTGTTGACATCTTACAAAGATTTTCACCTCACAGCAATGCAACTTTCATACAACAGCATAGTTTTTAATAGCGTTGAATATGTCGAATTTTGGGTCTGGACATTACGATTTGCGAACAGCATTGATTTTCTGTTGCCATTTGAAGAAAACTGCTGCAGAATCGCATCGAATGCTTACGGTGCGCATGCTCTTGGTAAATCACAGTGCTTTGAATGGTTTAAAAAGTTCTAAAGTGGCGATTTTGACGTGATAAAAGAAGAACGTGGAAGACAG
Source organism: Cosmopolites sordidus (assembly GCA_031761425.1). Classification (NCBI taxonomy): domain Eukaryota; kingdom Metazoa; phylum Arthropoda; class Insecta; order Coleoptera; family Curculionidae; genus Cosmopolites; species Cosmopolites sordidus. The sequence continues at coordinate 24,576 of JARFXV010000961.1, forward strand.
ATAAAGTTTGAAGACAGCGAATTGCAAGCATTGTTGGATGAGGATGACGTTCAAACACAACAATTCGTGAATCAAGTAAATATGACACAAGAAACCGTCTCTATATGTTTGAAAGTCATGGGAAAGATCCAGAAGATGAAAAAATGGGTTCCACATGAACTGAATGAAAGACACCAGGAAAACCGAAAAACCACTTGCGAAATGCTGCTCGCCAGGTACAAAAGAAAGTCATTTGGCCATCGAATTGTGACTGGAATTAAAAGTAGATATATTTTTACAATCCTAAACATTAAAGATAATGGCTAACTCCAGGCGAACCACCGACATCAGCTACAAGGCCAAGTACGGCATGAGCTGCAAAAAAGCTTCGAAACTGTTAATACTGAACGCTACCGATAACAGATAATCGATTTGAATCAAACTTTGCGTGAACAACGACCAGAATATCAAAAAAGGCAACGCAAAGTGATTTTGCTTCATGATAATGCACCATCACACACAGCAAAACTGGGCAAAGAAACAATTTAGGCGTTTAGTTGGGAAATAATTAATTTCGCATGCAGCTTACTCACTAGACTTGGCTCCGCTCGATTACAACTTATTTGCATCAATAGGACACGCACTGCGGATCAGCAATTCTTACAAAAATATTCGAAAATGGCTCGATGACTGGTTTGCTTCAAAAGAGGAAATTTTTTTTTGAAGTGGCATCCACCAATTGTCAGACAGGTGGGAAAAAAATATAACTAGCGATGAGCAATACTTCGAATAAAATATTTTTTATCGTTTTCATACAATAAACGTGTATTTTCTGTAGAAAAATTTCGGTTTCGTATTTACATACCTGATAAATGAAAAACTTTAATTAAAAAATTAAAAATATAACACGTTGCAAATGAGAAACGGCATTTAATTTTTTAAAGATAACGGCTGAAAGATGACCTCCATCTCTTCTAATCTCAGCTCAACATTACTCATTATACAGCGCTACATTTCTAGGCGAATTGGGGCTAAGTTTTGTTGAATATTGAGTTTCAGCCCTCCTTCAGCTCCTCCTCAATATTTTAAGGAGGGTCAATGTAGATCTTGCTCTTCAACTAATCCCATATATAAAAATCACACATTGTATAATCTGGCGATCTTGCTGGGTAAGTGCTATCTCTATATCTATAGATGATATAATTACGAAACAACTATCTAACGACGTTTATCAATATCACAGCGGTGTGCGCAATCACTCCACTGAAAACATGTGTCACCGTTACAAGAAAGATTCTTATTAATTGTTGTATAAAAAATAACTCAATCATATGAACGCAGCAGGATCATATAACCATAGTTGAATTTTCATTGACATCATCTAAAAGTAATGGCCAATAATGGCAAAAGATGATATTGCGCATCAGGCCATTACTTACATTACAGTGTAAAAATCAGTGGCGGCTCGTGGAGAGGGCGTTGGGACACCGCCTCTCCAGCATTTATCACAATAAACAATTTTTCAGAGCAAAACACCATATTTTATTTCCGTTCAGTTTCTTTCCTTTAACTCATTTTAAGATATTATTGAAAACTAAAATTCCTCAATGTAGAAGAACGTAGAAGAACGTCTGTCGATCCATCACACCAAATAATGTGGATAAAAATTCCATGCTCTCGCCACAATTTTTGCATCGTTGATCGAATGTTTACCTCCAGCGACCGTACGCCACGACATCTCATCTCGTCGTTGGCGTTACATATTTTGTTGGTTGCCAGAATCTGGAAGTTTAACTGCTTTCAAAAACATGCAATTTGAACGTAGATTCCCTGCGACCGAGCGTTTCGGTAATTAGTTTTAAACGCTGATTTGACGGGTATGGAGCGTTTGATACGTCTCGCGTCATGTATTTCGTTCGCCTCGCGAATACTTGTTTTGATTTGGGATTTGCTTTGTGTGTACAACTGAGTAGTACTTTTTAAATAAAAAAAAAATTAAATATATTTAAAAAAATTCCTGGTTCACCTGCTGTATAGGGTTTCATAGCACGAAAAGTAAAAACGAGGACGGGAAAAAAACAGAAAAAAATCTTCAGCAGCACTATTTTCTTCTACGGCCTCCCACTTGCCGCCCCACGAGCCGCCACTGGTAAAAATACAATTTTTCTAGTATTTAAATGTCCAAATTTAGTTCATATAAAGAAATAAAAATATTTCCTTGAATGTTTGTGTTTATAAAAAAATTATAATATAATATTATAATATAATATAATATAATATTGAAAAAAGTCCGTTACATTTTTGGCGATTGGTGGTCACGTAGATGGCAACGTCTGAACTGAAATGTAATATAATAGATGTTTCGGTTAATAATGGTGATTTTTTATACATTTGCAACATAGGGCAAAATGACTTCAATGTGTCTTTGGGCGTATTCTAGTCGTTTCTCCTTCAATGTTCGGTTCAATTTTATCAAATGCTGTCATTATCAATCGTCAGTAATCGCTTCACCAGGTTTCAGCAATTCACAAGTTACCGCTCCCCTACAATTCAACCAAATACACAGCAAATCCTTCTTTCCATGTATATTGCGCACTGGTTGTAATGTTGAAGGCTGGCCTGGGTTTACTCATGATTTTTTGAGCTCTGGGTTGATGAAAATAGATTCACTTTTCATCACGTGCCACAAATAAATGCAAAAAATCCTTGATTTTCTGTCTGGCAAGCAAAATTTCACAAGTGGTTTTTCATCTTTCAATGTCTATTTCCTTCAAATCATATGAAACCCATTTTTTTTTCTTTCCGGATATTTCCCAATGAAAAATTCGAAAATGGTAAATTGGGCAACATTCAGTGATTCTACCAATTGTTTCAACGTATGCGTTGAGTCATCATCCAATAATGCTTGCAAATCTGCATCTTCAAACTTGTTCGGTTGTCCTGGACGCTCCTTGTCTTCTATATCAAAATCACCACTTTTAAAGCATTTAAACCATCGTTAATAAGTGTTTTGGGTTAAAGCACGTTTGCCATAAGCATCATCCAACAAACAATAACTTTCAGTAAGCATGTTCTTTTAATAAAATGAGGTTATTAAACTTCCCCGAAAAACGTATTTTTCTGGTACACAATTCGACATATTCAAAGCCATGAAAAACTATGTATTTTGCCTAATGACAATTAATATCAAACTGGCTTATGATGGCGTATGTTTACCCTCCAAAACGTCACGGACATCATTAGTATATATATTTGTATATAGTATTAGTAACGCCATCTCTTAGGAAAATTGACATTATTAACTGAAACACGCGTAAAATTTTTATGTTTAATTGTTAAGCATTAAAAATGGCAGAAAATAAGAAATATTGTTGACATATTATGCTTTTATATTTCCAAAAAGACAAAAATGCTTCGCAGATGACAGATATGTGCTGTATACCGAGAGGGTGCCTTTGAATCGTCAAAGGAGTGCTTCGGAAAGTTTGGTGAAAACAATTTGAATCTTACCGATGCACTACGTGTTGGATCAACAGCCGCGGCGGATGGCAATGAAATAGTGGCGTTAATTGAAAATAATCGGCATAGAACAACTCAAGAAATCGGAGAAATTCTTAGAATCAACCATTCAACAGTGTCAAGACGATAATGTTAACCAGTCCGACATATAGATGCCGCATGAAGCAACGAATAAAAAAAATTTATAGACCGAATAACACAGGTAAAATAACATTTTTGTAACATTGATGAGAATGGTCTTTTTGCGTTTCATTTAGGTAGTAATTAAAACACCTTTTCAGAGAAATGACCTAGCACGTCTCATTTTCAAGTACATGCTTCTTCTTTATATCATGGAGTTATTGACATTATTTGTTCCTGACCCTGGACTAGCACGTTTAAGAGCAGTTCTATTGTTTTCTATAGTTTAGTTTGCTTCTGTCTCGTTTACCGTACATTCAAGTATTTGACTCGATTTTATATAAAATGGCAAGTTCTAGTCCTCAATTTTACAATAAACCAGCGCCAAAACGCTTTTTTGAACTGCTCGACGCACGTTTCGCCAACCATGTTAGCATCGTCAGGAGATGATTTTCTAATTTTAAAACTAAGCTATGTTCTATTTATATGAAAACCATACCTAACAATCGCGTAAAAATCATGAACCGTGAACCGTGGTACTAAGACTTACATTAATAATTGAAAAAGTTGACTGAAATGAATGGGTCCTTTATCTCGGTTCATGATTTTCTTACATTTTTCTATTTGAATGCTTTATCTATATGCATCCAAAGCCCTATTATTATTAACACTTTTAATTAGTCTTAAATTACTAATATCTATACTGTGGTCATGTTCGATTGCATGTTGGGCAACACAAGATTTTTCATTTCTCCCATATCTAATGTGGGCAATATATTCTTTATATCTTGTCAATATGGATCTTTTTATTTGCCAACATATTGCATACTAAATCGCTTTAAATGTGAAGAGTATCAGTGGGATATTTGTGGGGATATAAAAGTGATAAGTATAATGCGAAAAGTTGAAGGGGTTTTACAGAATATTGTTATATTTTGTGTCTATGAGACTGTAGAGCAACTAAAAAATATTACAGTAAGAAAGATTATCCTCATAGAGCCTCTTTTGAACCGGGTACCCAAAAAAGGTGCTTCTTCCGCCTCTCCATATTAAGCTTGAACTAATGAAAAACTTCGTCAAAGTCATGGACAAAGAAGGTAACAGTTTCAAGTACCTAAAAGAAATATTTCTTCAATTAAGTGATGCAAAACTAAAAGAAGGCGTATTTATTGGACCTCAAATAAGAAAGCTTCTAGGTGATTTCCGTTTTCAAGAAAAATTAAATGAAAAGGAATTGGCAGCTTGGAAGTATTTTGTAAGTGTAGTGAAAGGATTTCTGAACAAGAATCTTTCTTATAGAAAAATATAAAAATAGTGATCGCATTACCTAAAAACTTTATTTTTTAATTTAAAATTTGGGTGCAGTAAGCGACGAACAAGGAGAAAGGTTTCATCAGGACTTCAGGATGAGGGAAACAAGATACCAGGGACGCTGGAACTCATCTATGCTGGTTTTTAAAAAGAGATGATGCTACAGTACACAGGAGGAAAAAATGATTTTTAGTCGCTTTATGTCATCTCTTGGAATATATTTTTTTATTCACATAATCATCAGTAATGTCTTTGCATAGATTTAACACGTTTTACATGTTTGTATTAAATAAATATTAGATTATAAAAATATGTCGCCACCTTTTTTTTCCCCACCACCGACTCTCTATAACAAAAAAAATTATGCTATGCATTTGGTGTGGTGGAAAGGAAGCGTTTATTATGAGCTATTACCTGAAAACCAGACCATTGATTGGGAGAAGTACTATTCGATAAGCAGCCTGAATTAGCCAACAGAAAAGACATTGCGTTCGATCGAGACTATGCTACCCTAGACGTATCTTTCGCCATCCAAAACAAAATTTTTCAACTTGATTCGGATGTTTTGGTTCATCCACCATACTCGCCTGATCTTGTGCTCTCCGACTACCATTTATTTAAACCCCTTCAAAATAGTTCATATGGTAAAAACTTCAACTTGAAGGAGAAATAGAAAAAAAACACATCAGTTATTTAGTCAGAGACTTTAGAACTTCTATGAGCGCGGGATTATGCAGCTACCGGAGAGATATAGAAACGGTACATACGGGTTTAATTAACAAATTAAATCTAGTTCTTAGTAAATAATTATTTTTTTCTTTTTTCTCAAAAAAATTGGGCGAACTTTTGAATTAACATATTATAAAATAAATTTTTTTCCAACTATGCATTCAACAAGAAAAGACTAAAAATCAAAAAATAGTTTGGTCAAATTATATATTTTTTAAAAAACATATTAATCGAATAAAAATTTAATTTTATTGCAGTTTTATATATTTTCATTCAAGTTTGTTTTAGTGGAATTGAAATTACTTCAAAAACTTAAACTTCACTTCTAAATAATTTTATAAAATATATGTTAAAAACTTACCAATATTCTCGTTCAAATAGTTAAAATTCTTTATAATTCACGTAAGAATATTATAACCGAGGGCAACAAGTGCTTCCACCGCGAAATTCAAGCGTTGCGTCCCGATCTCACAACCATTCGCAGCCGCAAAATTTTCAGATAACACTGATCCAACCGTCTTTCGCTTTTCAATTTTCCGGTGCGAATTTCCACACTGATAACGAGCGACGCAAGCGCCGCCTCTCCTTGAAAACTGGAACTTATTACTTGGTCCACTAACTGCTTTTAACATTGTTTTCTATCAGGCAATCAAAAAAATTGTGGTTTTCGTTTCGAGTGTAATTCTGGAAGCTTTTATAATCTGATGTAACTTGTTATGTCTTTAATGTATATTTTATTTTAATTATTTATATATATATATATATATATATATATATATATATATATATATATATATATATATATATATATATATATATATGCCGGAACGTAGAGGGTGTTTTTTCACCTGCATTAAATTCGTTTCACGGAGTGGTTTATTTAATTCCACAACCTACAGAGATAATTAAATAAGCAGTGATAGTGTGAGCATAGGTACAGTGTGATACAAATTAATTGTCCAAGCATAAGCGAAATAATAAAGAACAAAAGACTAGAAACAATACGTGTAATTGAGTTTATTGCGATAAGGGAATAAGGAACCGTAGATTCACGCAAAATTTATTTGCACTGTTTCCAAGCGTTGGATAGAAACAAAAGTTTAGGTACTAAAAGAATAGAGAACTCAATAAATCTATCGAATAAGAAATAAGAAAACAGAGATGGAATCAGATACATTTGATGATGGAAAACGTAAAAGAGGAGGAGAATTAGGGGAGGATCTTAAAAAAAAATTAAAAAACGCATAGAAGCCCACCAAAAACCAGCGATTATATGTTGAAGGAGATGATGAAACTAATAAAGGGACTGTCAGCAGATGTAAGAGATATTAAGCTAGAACAGCAGGCTCAAAGGGAAGATACTGAGGTATCAAGGCAAGCAATAAAAGAGTTAAAATAAAATAAATAAAAATAAAGAAATAAAATAATTAAGGAAAGAACAAGCAGAGTTTAAGAAAGAAATAAGGATGATAAAAGATGCAAGTGAAAAAACGGTGGCTGAAGTAAATGATTTGAAGAAAGAAATACATTTAAACAATGAAAGAATAAAGAATCTAGAAAGTAAGGAGAGAAGAAAAAATATAGTCATACAGGGACTGACAGTAGACATAGGAGATAAAAACTTTCTAAAAGGGGTGATGGGAAAGTTTATAGAAGATGAAGTAGGAGTTAATAGTAAGAACTACCAATAGTAAGAACAACACAAAGACTGGGTATGCAAACATGTTTGGTGGAACTTGGCAGTGAAGAAAACAAGATAGAGGTGATGCACAATAAAAACAAGTTAAGGAATAGGGCAGGCGACAAAATATTTATCAACGAGTACCTAACCAGACAAGAAAGAGGTATTCGAAAGAAAATTAGAGAGAAGGCAAAGGAAAAAAGGGCCACAGGAAAATGTGTGAAAATAGGATTTCTGAAATTGGTGGTGAACTGCCAAACTTAAGTGCTAAAAAACTAAAAAACTAATAAGTGCGACAGTGGACGGAAATATGGACCTCAGCCAGCAACGAAATGGATTGAGACTGGAAGCAAGCCACCCGTACGCAAGCATGAAGAAAACAGGAAAAAACAAACCAGACAGAATTAGGATAGGTACATGAAATGTTAGAGGAATTCAGAAAGATGCATATAATAAATGTGCATGCAGCATCCGAAGAAAAAGACCCGGTCATTAAAATGCAGTTCTACGAAGATTTAGATAGAATCATGGAAAAGGCTCCGAAGTTGAATATAAAATATGTGGTAGGCGACATAAATGCCAAAGTAGGGAGGGAAGAAGAATACAAGGAGGTAACAAGGGGAAAAAGTATACACACCACTAATAATGACAATGGAAAAGGGGTGATAGAATTTGCATTCGAGAACAATATGAAAATTGTTAGCACTGCTTTTGATCACATACATAAGAAAACATGGATAGCTCCAAATGGAGAGACAAAGAATCAAATTGACCATGTCCTCATAGAAAGAAAGCATGCAAAGAATGTTACTGCTGTAAGAAGTTTCAGGGGAGCTGATGGTGATAGCGATCACATATTAGTTATAATGGAAATCAAACAGGAAAAAACAGAAAATACCATCTAGAAGAAAAGATACAAAGGGGGAACACGGAAGAGATATGATGTAGCAAAACAGAGGATAGGACAACAGCAATGCATTTCGAACGGGAAATTAAAGGAAAACTACGAATTAAGCTCAATAAAGAACATTTAGAGGAGGAATGTGTATGGATTGAAACAATTATGAAGGAGGTAGTAGGAAAAATACTAGGAGAACCCAAAAAAAATAAACAAATAGGTGGTTCGACGAAGAATGTAAACAAGTTTTGGAGCAAAGAAGCAAAGCACGTCTAAGATTACTGAAAGAAAAGAGTAAAAGCAACAAAGAAAGATATGATCGCATCCGAAGGGGAGCCAAGACCGTATGTAGCAGGAAAAAAAAAGAACTTTTAGAACGTGAATTAAAGAAATAGAAGAATCATATGCTAATAAAGAGATAAGAAATGTCTGTCAGGAAGTTAAAAAAAGTAAAAGCAGTAGCGCCAGGAGACCCCATTATTTGAAAACTCAAGAAAGATCCCTGGCAGGAGATGTAGATGGAAAACTGAAAAGATTTGCCCAATATTTTTCAGAGACGTTAAATCAGACTGGTGAAGAAGGGAACTGGGGAGAACAGGAAATGGAACAAGATGTGATTGCAGAAAATAACGAAATTATAAATGCACTTACAATAGAAGAAGTAGAAGTTTGTATAAAGCAGTTAAAAAATAACAAAAGTGCTGGAGAAAACAGTATAACAGCAGAAATCTTGAAACACAGTGGTGATACTTTGGTGGCAAGAACATGAACATGCACAGAATTTGGGAAGAAAAAAATATGCCATAGAAATGGAATAAAGCGCTAATAATATGCCTTCACAAAAAAGGAGCTAAGGAGGAATGTAATAAATACCGAGTATTTGCACTGCAAGACGTGACCTACAAAGTGATGGTCAAGATGATTAAAGATCGACTAGATAAATACCATAACGAACAAGTAGGGGAATACCAGGGAGGGTTCAGGGCAGGAAGATCAACAACCGATCAGATATTCATAATGAAGCAGATCCAACAGAATACTTATCAACAAAATTTGAGCTTACATTTGCTGTTCATAGATTATCGGCAAGCATATGACTCTAAAAGCTGTTCCAAGCAATGAGACAGTTGGGAGTCCCGGAAAAGGACTCCCTTTCCGGTTGAGGAAGTTGATGGAGATGACTGTCAGGAGAACAGTAAATATAGTTATAGTCGATTGAGCAATGTTTGATGAGTTCATTGTAAAGAAAGGACTGAGACAAGTCGATCCACTATCAGCAGTTCTGTTTAATCTGGTGCAGGAAGTGATTCTGAGGGAGAGTGGAATCAATACCAAGGGGTTAATATATGGTACCAGACACACGTACTTAGCCTATACCGACGACATTGTATTAATGGCAAGATCCAAGGACGAAGTAATAAAGGTTTTCAAGATATTGGAAAGAAAGGCAAGATAATAGGGCTTAACAATTAAGAGAGGGACTCCCTATTCTTGGCGAGAGAGCATATGTCGGTACCCTGATAAGTCTAACCACCAACAGACAAAACATGTGCTCTCCAATGTAAGGGATTGGTGGGACTTCCTCCCAGTCAAGCAACTAACCAATGCTCAATATGGCGGAAACGCAGGTTGTTGTGTGTTCCACATAAGATTGTGGAACCCAACCGTCGGGGGTGTATAACTCCTGACGACTGTTATCTCATTGGACGCAGTCCAAAGAAGTAAAAAAAAAACTCGATATATATACGATATACGATGTGTATAAATGAAACAGGTAGCGCAGGGTTTTCAGGTGTTTTAACGTATTTTTAGAAGCCGAGACGACCCGATTGAAGATTGAACTGACAGCGGAGCTCCTTCAAGTGCAAACAGTGATGAAAATATCCACAGATTCCAGAATCGTGTGCATTCAGTTCATAAGTTGACAGTCTGAATAGTCAGGAAAGAGTTGAATTTAACTCACGCAGCCGTTCATCAGATTTCGACCAATTGAAATTGGTTTGGGAATGAAGAAAATCTACGCAAAAATTGTTCCGAAAAATCTTTCCCGGAATCAAAAGGCCAACAGAAATTGAAAATAACCTTCATCACAAAACGTTCTGAGTACGTATCCAGTCAATAATGTTATACTTTACGATGTATATGTCAGATGACGCCAAGCAAAACCACTGTTGCCAATTCCGGATTAATAAATAGCAAACCTCGTACAAGAAAAAGTGACACTCTACTCTGGAAGATTATTTCCCTTCGTTTTGGAAAAAAATTGGCTGCTGAATTTAAACCTTGTCATATATCCATTGAAAATGAAGAATGCACGAGACGGCCAAAAACAAAATCCTCACAAAAATCCATATGATCGCCGGCTGAAGCTTACGACATACGTAAACATCTCGATAGAGGTTTATTAACAGTCAACCAAAGACGTGTTCGAATGAACGCTTCTCAACAGTATTTAGATATATTTAAATGCGATTCTCCTCAATTTCTTCGAAGTTTCATAAAAACAGATGAAACATCGATTCACCACTGCACACTAAAAGTGAAGCAGCAGTCGAAATAGTGGGTAGAAGGATCAAGGTTCTTCTATTGGAACCTTTGAGGTGAAACACTAAACTCGAAAAGTTTAGCCACTAAACACCAAATCAGTTTTTTTTTAACTTCTGGACGTACGTTTTGCTAAACATGTTAGCATCATCAAGAGATAATTTAATCTAATTCTAATACTAAACTATGTTCTATTTATATAATAACCCTAACTAATGAAGCGTGTCAAATGAACCGTAAAGTTTACTGAGCGTTACATTAATTGAAAAAGTTCCATCCAAAGCCCTATTGTTATTTACACTTTTAACCACTATTAAATTATTAAAATCTATATTGTGGTCATGTTCGATTGCATGTTTGGAAACACAAGATTTTTCATTTCTCTTATATCTAATATGGGAAATGTGTTCTTTATATATCGTTAATATGGATCTTTTTGTTTGCCCAATATACCTTCGATCACAATTCGATTTTAATGTTGATCTACTATATTCTTTGGATTACTCAAGACTTCTCTTAATTTATTATATGGTTTGTAAACAACCTTAATGTCCACTTTTTCAAAATTGTGTCTAGGCCTCGAGTTAATTGGACATCAAACCGAATTTCCATGAATTTATTTTTGTTCTGATCCTTTTGAAAAGTCGGAAAGTCTTTCAATCATTTTTTAAACTTATGTTTTCTAAATTAATTTATCTACAATATTATTATAACCATTCACTTTGGACACCTCCCTAATTAATTTAAATTCTTTCTCATAGATCTATTTACCATATTTCTTTTTTAATTAGCCACCTTATTTTGAAAACTGATTCAAATCATTAAGTATGTATCTCGAAATGGTAGTGTTTTTTTCTAAAAATATCAACATCTAACTTATTTTTATTTGTCTACGGACTAAAACTTTCAGAAATGGTAATCTATCGTTGTTTTGTAGTTTATACGTCAATATTTTGTTTTAGGATTTACTATTTTTCATTCCAAGTTTTCATTTTTTAAATCGAAAATTGCAAAAACGTCATCCACATATCTTAGTCACACCTTTCGGAAAGTAATTGAATTCATCCATCGCCTCGGTTTCAAATTTACTCATGAATAAGCTGGCTAAGAACGGTAACAGCCCATAGCCGTTGCTACTTGTTGTTCGTAAAACCTGTTATTAAGCAGAAAACAATTTTGCTTCATACATAATCTTGTTAAAGAGATGTACTCAGAAACAATCTTGTTAGTAGACTTATCAATCAAAACAATAAAAATAGGTTAGATATTGATATTTTTAGAAAAAAAAACACCACCACTTCGAAGTACATTCCTAAAGATTCGAATCATAGCTTCTAAAATAAGATGGCTAATGTAATTTTTATGGCAAATTGATTAATCAAAAGTTATAATAAGAATAGTGTAGATAAATTAATTAGAAAACATAAGTTTAAAAAATTATTTAAATTATCTTCGACTTTTCAAAAGGATCAGAACAAAAATAAATTTATAGTAATACCGTTTGATACCCAAATAACGCGAGGGCTATACAATATTTTGAAAAAAGTGGACATTAAGGTTGTATACAAATCATATAATAAATTAACAGAAGCCCTGGGTAATCCTAATGATAAAGTAGATCAATATGAAAAGTCCGGGATTTACAAAATTAGTTATCAAGATTGTGATTGAAGGAATATTGGGGAACTAAAATATCCATATAACGAGATATAAAAAACACATTGCCTATATTATATGAGAGAAATGAAAAATCTTGTGTTGCCCAACATGCACCCGAACATGACTACAATATAGATATTAGTAATTTAAGACTAGTTAAAAGTGTAAATAAAAATTGAGCTTTGAATGAATATGAAAGCATTCAAATAGAAAAAATGTAAGAAAACCATGAACCGGGATAAAGGACTTATTCCATTCAGTCAACTTTTTCTATTATTAATGTAAAGCTCAGTAAACTTTACGGTTCATTATTATTACACGCTTCATTAGGTACAATTATCACATAAATACAACATAGTTTAGTTATAGAATTAGATTAAATCATCTCCTGATGATTCTAACAAGGTTAGCAACATGCGCATCAAGAAGTTTAAAAAAATTATTTGGTGTTTAGTTGTAAATCTTTTTAAGTTTAGTTGCTGGGAGGAAATAAAAGTGCGCCAAAGAAATCAAAAATAATTCTATCTTCGGAAAAAGACATGGCACCTTATATGATTCTCCTGATGTATCCACTAGTCCAGATTAAAGCTAAGGTCTACATTTACCTAAAAAAGAACCTGCTCTTTCACCATAATATTGCGCCTGTACACATGTTTTGGCTTATTTCTAAAAAATTCATGACCGATGCTTCAAAGTACCTCCACATGAGCCGTGTTCATCAGACTTGGCTCCCGGCGATTACTTCATTTACACAAGTTCGAAGAAATGACTGGCCAAACGAAGATTCACTTCTAAGTGATGAGGTCAAAACTGAGACAACCACTTAAGTTGGACAAATCGCAATATAATGTGGGTATTACAAATTAGAAAGTCATGTAATGAACTGCAAAGAAATCAAAAATAAAAGCGAAAGCTTTTCAAATAGTGTTGAACCTCGTATCTATATTACTTATGAAATGACTTTTTATATAAGCCATCCATCAAAACTATTTTTTTTTACTAAAAAAACAATGCCACATGCATTATCTGAAACACGACATCTTAAAAGTACATTCACGAAATTTTATATATCAATTTACCCCCTCGAGAATCGTCAGAGGTCGCTTGTATCCCCCCTTTCCCCATTGTATACACGACAAAATATGTTTGCTATTTTCCGAATATTTTCTCGCTTTAAAATATTCAGAAAACAAGGAATACATTTTGCCTGTGCTCCACGTAAATTCTCAATCCTTTAGTCACCATCAAACACCAACAAGCATCGTTCGACTTTCAAACGTTCAACTCGAGCCCGACTGATGACGGCTTAAGGCCAGAAACCAGTCTCGGGAGATGCTTGTGGGAGTTTGATGGTGACTGAAGGATTGAGAATTTACGTGGTGGAATTTTTTTCCTTGTTTTTTGAATCTTTCAAATATTCTCCACTAGCCCACTATGTATTTTGATGCGTATCTCGCTTCGATTAAATCGACACCATTCAAGCAAAAAAGCTCCGTTTTTCAACTTGCACCAAACTTTTAAAGTACGTCCTCGAAATCCACGCATATCAAAACGCGATTTCCTAGTTCTTCTCACCGGAAATTTTTTTGTTATCGCAACTGTTACGGTTTAAAGTGCACCGTAATTTACTTAATAAGTTAACAAAATATATTACGTGACAAAAAAAAAACAGTATAGTCAAAACAGTATATTTTTTAATAAAATCCAGCAAGAAATATTATCTTCGCATCTCTCTTTAAAGAGTGTATCACCAACGAAGCAATTCTTAAAATTATCTAGTAAAAGGTAAAAGGAAATAGATTTCAAATAGAACACAGACCTAAAAAAAAAAATATTTCTTGGTGCCTAGGATTTTAGAACTGATTTTATCAAAATCCGATCCTGATTTTAGAAAAACATCTATGCTCAAGCTAGGGTTAATGAAGCAGTTGGTAAAAGCTGTTAATAAGAGTGGATTATAATTTGCATATATAAGGAAGAAAATGCCTCAGTATAGTCCGTAAAAAATTAAAGCAGGACGGCTCACAAATAAGAGAACTCATTAAGGATCCTGCCTTCGTAAATTTTATGAATGAGGCTAAGCAAAAAGCCTGGACTTAGTACGATCCGGAGACCAAAAGGCAATGTTGTGAGTGGCAGAAAAACGCATTCTTTCGGCCAGAAAAAAGCTCGTATAAGCAAATCAAGTGTAAAATCGATGTTCATTGCCTTCTATGATGCAAAAGGTGTGGTCTACAAGGAATTTGTGCCCGCTGGTCAAACAGTGAGAAGCAAATTTTATGCAGAAGTGCTTAAATGTTTCAGGATGAAGGTCCTTTGCGTCCGAAAAGAGATCGCTGTTTCCTGGATGCTCCATCATGACAACGCCCGCAGTCACACATCGCTTATGTAACTGACCAAACACAACGTGGAAACGCTGTCCCAACCACCTTATAGTTCAGCATGTGGCTCGCCCAGACTTTTTTTTGTTCCCTGGGATCAAGAGGAGCCTGAATGGACCTGGTTTCGGTACGATTGAGGCAGTCAAAAAGGCTTCGACGGAGTGCTTGAATTGCCTTACAGTTGCGGACTTCCAGGAGGCGTATGAAGGCTGGAAAAAAATATCCATGGTCTAAGGGAAAATACTTTCGTCCTAATTTTAACAAACGATTCTTCACATTATCGTAAACAAAACGAAGAGTCGTTGCGATTGTTAAAAAAACTAAAACGGACTTCTGATCTGATTTCCGCGGAAATGGTTGAGGCAGTCTGAGGCATCTTCTGTTTTTGTATCAAACTTTACATAAGATACATCATATTATATGTTATTTATCTTAAGATTGCACAGGCCAACAGTTGTTTTTGGCGCCGGGGTATTTAGAACTGATTTCACACGAATTTGATGTCCTGAATTCAAATATGGCATTAATTTTTACTTAGAAGCTCAAAAAGATAATAACATTTGAGTGAAATTAAGGTTGTACTATTTTAAGTTAAATCCATGGATCAAATAAAAAAATTAAACACGGAATTTTTATTACTATGTTTTACAAATATTTTAATATACAAAGAGACAGGAAAAAGTCATCGATGAAATCCAAATCAACTAGCCACTGAACAATTCAGAAGCTTATTTCCGTGACAGTCTTGAATAAATTTTGAAACAGTCCCTTTTTAAAGTCCAGCAGTAATCTACTATCATGTGCGTATCCCATCTTCCATGGTAGCGAGCCTCCATAGTTTTAATATCTTGGTAAAATGTTTGACCTTGTTCCTCACTGATGTGTCCTAAATTTTGAGCAAGACGGTCTAAGTGGCTATGTAAATAGTGCATCTTGATGCTCATGTTACACCCAAGGGATCTGAAACTGTTAAGCATCTTGTTTACCCACAGTTTTCAGCTTTGCATTTGCCTAGAAAATGTTCGACAACTGCAACAAATGAAGTCCAGGCTTTTTGTTCAGCCTCATTCATAAAATTTACGAAGGCCGCCCGTGAGTCGCCCTGCTTTAATTTTTTCCGTACTCGACTGAGGCATTTTTTTCTCTATATATGCAAAGCATGATCCATTCTTATCAACAGCTTTTACCAACTGTTTCATTAGGCCCAGCTTGATATACAGTGGAGGAAAGATGATTTTCTCTCATCCAACTAAGGAGTCGTAAATGATTATTTTCCCGAACATCCATGTTTTTTTCTCTTAGGCCACTCTTTTCTAACCCAGTGGTGTGTTTTGTCTCTGTTATCCCAGAGGTATAAGAAGCAAGGATGTTTGGTGTGGCCACTTACTTTATCTTCTCCTCCGCTTTATCTCTCCATACTTTATCTTCTCCAAGACCAAATCTATGGGATCATATTCTTCTTTCATTTTCGTTGAGTGAGCAATTGGTATTGAACCTTATTTGTTTCCGCATAGAGGGACACATTTCAAACTTCGCTCTGAGCTGTGTTTGAACGTCAACTCTAATTGAAGCGTTGAAGGTCACTTCAGTTACCCGAAAGGCAATGTTTATGCCATCTAGTGAATTTTCCTGGAACTAACTCAACGCCAGACTAATAATAGGACAAATATACAGGAACCAATAATAATTTTAGAACACCCATACTTGAATGTATTGAATTGAAAAAAACATTGATATATAAGTGGAGGTATCTAAAAAAGTAGAGCAGATAGAGAAAAACTAATTTCATATTTAGATTAGATAGCTAAATATAGCTGTAGCTGAATATTGCTAAAATAAGTTCTAAAATCCTAGGCACCAATTTTGTTTTTTTAGGCCTGTATTATATTTCAAATCTACTTCCTTTTACCTTTTACTAAAATAATTTTATATATAATACCGTAACAGTTGCGATAACAAAGAATTTGCCGGTCAAAAGAAGTAGAAAACCGCGTTCTGATATGCCTAGATTTTAAGGACGTACTTTAAAAGTTTGGTGCAAGTTGAAAAACGGGGAATTTTATGCTTGAATGGTGCCGATTTAATCGAAGCGAGATAAGTTCGGAACATGGCAAACATATTTTGACGTATCTACAATGGGGGAACGGGGATACAAGCGACCTCTGACGATTCTCGAGGGGGTAAATTGATAGATAAAAATTCGTGAATGTACTTTTAAGATATCGTGTTTCAGATAATGCGTGTGGCATTTATATTTTCCATTAAATTGTCAAGAAAAATGTGTTTTTTATTAAAAAAAATTGTTTTGATGGATGACTTATATGAAAAGTCATTTTATAAGTAATATACATGTATATACGAGGTTCAACACCGTTCGAAAAGCTTTCGCCTTTATTTTTGATCTCTTTGCTGTTCAATGCATGATTTTGCAACTTTTAATACCCACAGTATATTGCGATTTGTTCAACTTAAGGGGTTGTCTCAATTTTGACATCATCACTTAGAACTGAATCTTCGTCCGGCCAGTCATTTCTTCAAGTTTGTGTAGAGGAAGTAATCGCTAAAAGCCAAATCTGATGAATACGGCGCATGTGGAAGTGTAATCTTGAAATTCGACACTCTAAGTTATATCTTTAGATACTGTGATCATAAATTACCCAATTTTTCAATGTTATATTTTATAACGTGATTCTAAATAACCATGCTATTAATCGCAGCAATCACAAATCAAACAATGAACGTAGTTAATTTAGTAAAAAAAAAGTTTTATCATTGGTATTTTTCTTTCCACTTTCAATGGAGCCAACTACTTGGATGACTGCAAAACAATTAGCAGACTTTGTTAGATGTACCACTCAATATCTAATATTGTGAGAAATAAAAGTATTACAATAATTCCTTTCATTTCATTCTGATTAAGTTTTATTTTAATAAAATAATAGACCAATTAATAATTTGATTCACACACTTTGGGATATATACACTGGGTGTTCCACTTTTTGTTATCCAGTATATTAAAAGTTTGTTAGTTGCTTCCTAAATGTTTTATTAGAAAAGGGTCAAAAATATCTTTGGTGTTGTTTCCACTTCTGTGAAAACTTTCTAAAAGTTTATTAAATATTGATTAGTCCAGAACAAAGTTTTCTTCTTATTCTACTTAGTACTTTGTTTAGTTTTTAGAAATAGAATAAAATGTTTTTGCAACTTTAACAAACGCATACGTAGGTCACTGCACAAGTTTCTGAAAACTATTTTCTTGTCATGTCAGCCACATTCGCAGCAGCTATTATATCTTCGTCATTAGAAAATTAAGTTCCATAATTGTTTATTTAGTTTAGGGAGTTTAAAATAACACGGGGGTCAGATCTGATAAACAGAAATGTTCACAAGTTTTTCAACCATCTTCGTGTATGACGGGCGCTTTAAGTTAAAATGTGCACAATCTTGACTGTAGATAATGGGCACACTATACGCCATAAACACTTTCTTTAAAAAAAACAATCAAAATAAATGAGCTTGGGTTAGCCCACGGACCGGAAACCAAAAATTAAATATACCACACAATATGTCAACAAAAGGAAATTATATAACAAATAATTTTTTCTGCTGAAAGAAAATTCAATTTGGTGGACCTGATAGTTTTTCCGTTTGCGTAGGTCACTGCACAACGACAAATAGGAGAGGAAAATGTAATGGTGTGATCGAGTATGGGCTCTAAAAAAGGTACCTTAGTATTTCTTTCTCATTAATCTATAAATAAATTAGAACAAAAGTTACTTGGGTATGAGTGAAGCTTAGCAAGTGTTGCGCTAGTGTAACTCCTCATTCATTCGGCAAAAATTATAACGGATTGGTTCTAGCAACATAATAATTTAAAATTGGAGTAGCCTACTGTCTTTCCAGATTTGAATATCATTAAAAATGTCTGGGAGATGCAGAGATTAAGACAACTTTATAGTAAGTAAAGACAATTTACAAATATGAAAGATGTGAAAACTGTTATTCAGGCTTCAGAGGAAGAAACTTCCCAATAAACAATAAAACAGTTGTGTGATTCGTTACAAACAAGAATGTTTGATTTAATAAAAGGTGAAGATGGAAAAACCACATATTATTAAAGTGTTATTTGTTTATGTTTTCCTCTTGTTAACTTTCATATTTCCTATAAAACTGATAGTATGTCTAACATGTTGACGCATCTAAAATCCATTAAAGAATTTAAAACATAACTTTCTTTTTCTTGAGAATCATTTTGAGAAATGTCTTCAATTCAACCATAGCATTCTTTAATGTTGACACAAGTCATGAACTGTGGAATCTGGCAACGTCGTCTGTGGTCCGGCTTCAACTTCCCGCCTGTAGTGTTCAAAGTTTATTTATTTTATTATTAATGATTTTCTCTCATTTTTTTAAATTATATTTATTATTTTTATTAATTATATTTTATATTATAAAGCTATGATGACCTGTTAATATAAATAAATTCAGTTATTATACAAAAATGAAAGATTGTTTAATCACATGCTTTATATTTTTTTTGTTAGAAATTTTGTTAGTTGTGTTTATATTTGTTAGATTATTTAAATAGTGAATCCGTTATGTAATGTGTAGTGTTATTGTGTATGATGATTTATTAATTAAGATGTTTGTCGGTAAAAATGAATTGTCTCCAAATGACTTAAGTTGGGTCTTACCTCAAGATCAGAAACTGACACTGTTATCTCAGTTGGAGAACATTATTGCAAGATATACCATGGAAAGCCCTGATGAGTTTCACACAACATTTTTATTTGAATAAAGCTATACATGATAAAGCTGTTTCAATGAGCTCAAATAGTGTTGGAAACAATTTTAAATCTAGACTGGTTCTCATGAAAGATCAGCTTTGTAACATGCTGAACGTCACTACAGCATGATTACTGTTTTGTTTGCTTTTGTTATGTATTGCCAGTGCAGTTCATCAAATAATTTAGTAAACAATTATTTATGTTTACCAACTAAGCGAAATTTACATTTATTTGTTCCACATGGTAAAGACATTAAATGATAGAGAAAAATATGTGAACTTACTAGTTAATGAAATCTATATTAAAAGTGGGCTAAACTACCAATTCAGTGGCGGTTGGTCCATAAGGACACGTGGGCACGTGGCCTACCTAAAAAATTAAAAATGAAGTGGAAAAAATAATTTCAGATTTTATATTAATTTATTCTCTGTTTTGTATAAGATCACGCTTCTTGCGACTTCTATAGTCTAATATCCATAATAAATAGGTTGTAGGTTGCCGAAGCGCACCGATTAAAGAACACGTACTTTGGGCACAGACAAGTTTGTGCCGCTACTGTTTTATTTACTATCGCGTGCGAAAAACAAAGACAGCACCTTGGGCGCTGTCCCATTCTCAATAGTCAGGTGTTGCTCTCCATCGCGCTTTTCGACTTTTGGAGTGGTTGCAAAGTAAGTGTTTTAAATGATTACAATAGTGAAGATGATTGCAGTGCAATATATAAATAGAAATAATGTCACATTAACATTTGAGGAGCGAATTGTCATCAAAAATCTTGGACGGGCGACACCGATTCTGCAAATCGAGCAAGTTAATATTACTCAAAAACGAACATACCAATTCGATAAAACCGTGTATGAGAAGTATTCCTGATTATGTAGATGCGAGGCAACAAATAAATTTTATTGTTTTCCGTGCATCTTGGCACAAGTCGGAAAACTAATGAGTGCGGGCGATCTTGATCTTGGCTGGATTAAGCACGGTGTTAATGATTTGAAACATTTGGACGCTAAAGTAAAATAGCATTCTATTTCACAAAAACATCTGAAAAATTAACTAGAAATTAGTATGTTGGGGAGGACAGACATTCGTTCTCAACTCAGTAGTGCACATCGGGACTCTATTAAAACGCACAATAAAACTGTTGATAGCAATTGTTACATATTTCTAAGTTAATTGGCGGTATAAAATTCTGGGGGGCAATTGAGCTTGCCTTACTTGGACATAACGAAACCTACACTTCAGAAAATCCTGACATTTTCAGAGGGCTAATAAATTTGATGATAGAAGGGCTAGTAAATTTGATGGCCGAAATAGACAGTATTTTAGAAGCCCATTTAAAAGACTCTAAAAATAAATTATTTATAGGCATCTCCAAAAAAATTCAGAAATAACTGGATACACCAAATCCATAACTGGATTTTAAGTATTGCATGTTTGCCGCGATTTATTAAAAAGGGAAATTCAAAGAGCAAAATATGTTGCCATATAGACCGATGAATCAACCGATACATCTACTCAAATGCAAATGGTTTTTATAATCAGATATGTTAAAAATTCGCAAAATTTACGAGAGATTCTGGAGCTTTTTAATACCAAAAAATCACACAGCAGATAGATTTGCAGACGAAATTCTGACGGTAAAGGCAAGTTAGGAATAAGCAAAGAACCAAAAAAACTTATAGCCCAAAGTTATGATGATGCTTTTGGAACTTTATGTCTAAATGTGTGAATACTGTTTACATTTACAAAGAAGAATTGCAAACCTGCCTTGAAGAAATTATGGACACCGAGTCGGATAAAAATTCTGTTAATTAAGCTCAGGGGTTAATAAATTATTTGGTGGATGATAATTTTAAGTGTTGGTTGTTTTTCTTCAATAAAATAATGCTTAACTGCAACATTCTCTTTAATCAACTGCAAAGCAGGCAACTAGATGCACTTAAAGTTCAGAAGAATTTGGTAACTTTTTCAACAATCATTCAAAATATTAGAGACAATACAAATACAAATTAATCAAAAATTTGGTAACTTAACTGGTGAAGAATCTACAACGATCATAGAGAATCGCAGAAAGAGACGGAAATGTACTGACAAGGAGGACCCCAATCCGAATGTCAGAATATACAAAGAAATCTGTGATACCTTAAGCATACAGATTCATGAACGTTTTAATTTCTATGTATACCTAACTGTTACAAATCTACTTGAAACTGAAACATTTGTTGAATGTCGAGCCGTCTTTCCAAATGAAAACATTGAAACTTAAAATTAAAAAATGAACTCTAGGTAATGTACGCACGGGACAATTTTATGAAACACAGTGGGGCTGTGCCGCTGTTACAAATGTGTATCCAAAACAATTTAACATCAACATTTAGTGAATCTGTGGAATTGCTGACTGTTTTGTGCACCGTCTCTATGACGATTGTGAAAAGCGAAAGATGTTTTTCTGCCTTCAAACAAATCAAAACATTTCTAAGAAACACTATGAGCCAAGAACGGCAGTGCGCGTTAGCAATGCTATATAATGAAAAAAAACTTTCAAGTCAATTTCAAATTTTAATGATCAAGTCACCAACCACTTTGCTGCTCAAAAATTTAGGAGGATGGACTTCAACTACAAACAGATTTAATGGTCATGGTCATATCGTGAGTTTACCGCGAAAATTTAATGTATGACATTTACACTCGTATTTCTACCCAGCAAAAGTGTGTGTATAATACTACGAGATGTAAAATTTTTGGTTGCGACGCATTTCCCTATCCCCATTCCAAAATTTGGTTATACGTGCCCCACCTGTTTTTCCCCGGAACGCCACTGTACAAATCATCTAATATATCTGGATATGCTCATAATAATGTAAACTTTATAGCCATAACAGTACAAACTTTCATGATTTCATCAGCATTCAGTCACTTTACTGAAATAGTCAAACGGTTGTCAGTAAAATCTTTATCGGATAAAGATTTAAAAGAAGTTGTCTTAGATTTGTTCAGGAGTTCAAATTGCTGTAATGGCTTTTAAATAATAACTATAATCACTGATAATGATTGTGTAAACCAAAATATCTTTAAAACATATTCTCGTGAAGACCGTCCCAAATTCACAATATCCAGATCACCAAATTTATCTACTATTTGATTTTGTTCATATTTTTAAAAATGTAAGAAACAAACTGGCTAAATTTAAAAGATCCAATGAAAACATTTATAAGAATTGTATAAACAAAAAAAAATTAATATTGTTAAAAGGCCTTACAAATTAAATAAAAAAAGTGTTTCCAGATTTATTAGAAAGGCAAAATGTATTATTTGTAGATAATATTTTCCACCATTCTACAATTGCAGCACTGAAGTTTTCCTAAAAATATTGTAGTACTGCAGGTTTCCTGGAAATAACTAGGCAGTGGTGGGATATACTTAACTGTAAGAATATATTAAAAGGCTAAATTAAGCGAAATATTTAGAGTTGTCCGATTGACAATATAAATGATTTCAAGATTAAATAAGTAATAACAATATGAAAAACATATTAATAAGGACATATTAATAAGGACATATTACAACATATTAATAAGGACCGTAAAAGTGCCTTAAAAGAATTGTCAGACAGTTCTTGTGAGGTTTTAAATAGCGAAATTGCTGATATCTCAGGCTTTATGTTTATAATAACTGAAAGTAACTACCTTGAAATTTTTGATTTTGATGAAGATGCAAAACTTTATGTATGTGGTTATGTAGCCAAGAGAGTAAAAAATAAATTATGCTATCCGCTATGTGAAAAATGTGTATTGAAATCAAAATGTACTGATACAAATTCAATTTTTTTCAATTACTTACAAAGGAGTGGCTTAACTGTACCTACTGATTCAGTAAGTGTAATTTTTTTATCACTTATGTAGTATATTTGAGTATATAATTAATCAATTCTCTATTGGAACCTTTGGTGTGAAACACTAAACTTGAAGAGATTTACCACCAAACACCAAATCACTTTTTTTGAACTTCTCAACGTTTCGCTAACCATGTTAGCATCATCAGGAGAATCTGATGATGCTAACATGATTCTTATTGCATTAAAGAACTAGTTAATAGTAATTTGTAACATCACATGATTTCTCATTTTTTAATTGGTTTTGCTAGTATATTCTTGTACTTGTTCATAAAGACATAGAAGTAGTCTTTATTGTGAATAATAAAGAAGTTACAATGAACAGGCACTTTTTATTTACCTTTAGATGGCAATCAGTCTCTTTAACCTACATCTATATCTACAGCATAATTATATTACTCTTTGATCTATAAAAACAGACCATTAACAGGATCACTTAGTGACAGCTATGCAACGTTGCCAAATTTATCTTTATGGTTTGTATCAACATTAAAGAAAGCTATGATTTAACTTAAGATGTGTAAAAATTCATTTTTATATTTCATATTAATTTGTTATTTCGAAAAGTCTTAAAAAATTATTGTTCAACTGTGTCTAACATTTTGACATTGAGTTCCTCACGTTTTTTCTCGATTATTTTTGTACGCTTTCTCGATTATTTTTGCTTCTAAGGTATAGAAAAATAAAATAATCTACTATGTTAAAATTCAGACTTCACGGAGGGACTTCAAACCTCACAACCCGAAATGAAAAAATGTCGTATAAGGCCCATTTTTTCCTTATTCTGTACTTTGTGGCATTGTTCGGTTGCAAAAGATTATTTTGGTACCTTTCAGCATTGTGTCTCCAAGAAACAGCTACCCAGATACCGATTATTTGGATCATTATTTGGTCAAGAAAAAATGTATACGTCTTATTTACCAGCAAAATATACAAAGAGATTTTTCTTTTTGATCTTTTAAAAAATAAACCCTATTTAGAAAAATGGTTAAATTCTTGATTGTTATGCTTTTTTTTCTATAAAAAACATATAGGAAAATCCATGTAATGGAAAAACCCTTACAAAAATAACTTTACGCTGTTCAAACGTTGGTGTTTTCCTGGTGAAACGATATCTGTCGAGTTTCAACTATCGTGCAATATCTGAAAGTGTATTGAAAACCTTTTTGTCCTATGAGAGGACAAAATTTAATTTTGAACCTTTTCCTTTTAAGGTAGACGATCATTTTTCCTATCCTTCACTCGAAAAAGCAAATATTTTCTTTTAAAATAGAAAATATCGTGAATAAAATTGAGGTTTAAGGCAATGGAAGTCCGAGCAGATATTTTTAATAAGTTTTTAATAAGTAAAATATTTTTTTATTTTGTTAAGGTTTCAGTTCTTTTTTTGTTAAATCATCTTCAGAATAATATTTTATTGATATAATATATTATTTAAAAATACTATATTTACATTACAGTGTTAATTATAAATTATTAGTTTTTTTTAAATATGTTATTTTTTGTTTAGTTTCTAGTTAATCTTTTGATTAAATTAATATATTATTTTTGTTAATTTAAACCTCAATCAGTATAAAAAAAGACTATTTCTATAGAATATTCCAAAAAATAATAGTATTCCTAATACCATCGAAAAAATCACCAAAAATGTTTAAAAAATGTTAAAATGAAATGTTCTATTCAAACTATCATATCTAGGTGAAATTAATAGATAAAAACGTTCTTCGAATGGCATTTAAAAAAGGGGACTTAATGTACTTTCATATATTTATAACATAATTTACCTTTATTTTAAAATATATATTTATTTAGTTAGGTAAAGTTCACTGGCATGATGCTCTTTAAAAACCAATTCGGTATCGCTTTCACTCTTTTTGTCGTCGAAAATATCAGCTGCCTCATATAACGCTTCTACTTCAGACGCACAGCCAGTACGAGAACGCGTGTTCATTTTGACCTAAATAGAAAATTTTAAATAAATTAAAAAAAAATAAAAATCAAAATTTTCAATAAAAAACCATAGAAATTATAATACTTATGATTTACTTACCATTAACTGTGTCAAGATCGAAAAAAACACACTATTTATGCAAAAAGGTTATTTAACAGATTTTATTTATTGACAAAACACTGACACAACAACAGCACTGGGTGGCGTATACCCATAGACTAACTACGGCTCCTTACATTTTTATTAGTATTCACATCTTAATATAGCTATGGTGTGGGATCTGTAATGAGGACAGTAAAAAAATCCGCCACTCAAAATCATCCCCTCAACGTGACCATTTATAAGAGAAAAACACTTTTAATTCACCCCTGGGTACCCCTTATCCAATGCTTCTATTGAGGGTTTACAGAAATAAGAGAAGTTTTTAACTGAAGAAGTGTATTTGGTATGGTGTTTATGATTTATGTTATTATCCAAATAATTCAAAACTGATCTCTAAAATGTATAAAATTTATATTTGAATGATTCTTTATTGTTAAACAGGCTACTGCCAACAAAAAGATATAAAAATTAAAAATGAATTTTAAGGTCATTAAAAAAATTTCCAAAGCACTTAGTAAGCGGGGACTGAAAAATATCCATCAACGACACAGAAACGTTTCCGCCAAGGACATGTTATGGTCTCGCATGCACGAAAAAGCGGTGCATTAAAGGCCAAGTTAGTGCTAGAGGTAGGTATGGTGAAAGAATCCCGAACTCGGCTGTTAATTCAGGGGATATAAAACCGAATCTCACTGAAGAGTTGATCACGATCAATTAAGCCACAGCAGAGTTTCAGCAGGAAAAGCTGAGCAACATAGACTTTACTATCATTAAGTTATTGACACGAAAATATATCCAATAACAGAGTGTGGCTATAACCTCTGCAGGGGTAGGCACCATCTAGCTTAAAAGAAAGATACTATAGAAAACGCCGCTGAACCTGCTGAGAGGAGAAATCTGTTTGGTATATATTGACGACCAAACAAGGGAAGCATATATAAGTCTAGATCATACTAAGGCATTATACAGAGTTAGAAAACAATTAGCAAAAGCTTTTGTTGATCTAATTAGGAGGCCAAGCGTTGCAGTTGTTATTCATGCAGTAATATCATTGACGAAGACCGAAAAAGTCAAAGAGGCAAGGATGCTGACTTGGGGTCCACCTCTAGTTGCAATAAAGATATGAGAACCATGACCATTAAACTCAACATGCTGTGTCTTGTTTACAAGGTAAGATTTAAAGGACGAAATAGTACTGCCTAATCTGCTAATCTTTTGGATTATAAGTCAATGGTCAAGTGTGTCGAATGCTTTCAAAAAATCTGTATATATTGTGCCAACCCGCCATGTACTTTCTATTGATTTACATATAAATTGAAGAATTGATATAAATTGAAGGAAGCATGTTGGCCTTGATAGAACCCATGTTGCTCAGGTATGAATATATTATTTTAAAAGTTATTTGATTGTAAATACAGGTTTCAAAAACATTAGCAAAGTTGCACAAAATTAATATGGAGCGATAATTAGTGACATGTAGTGGGTTACCTGATTTCTGAACAGGAGAGATCCTGGGGATTTCCATGTGATAGCAAACGTGATTGTTTTAATTGATAGATTGAACAGATGAAGCAGTTGTTCCGTCAAAATGATAACTGGAATCTTGTCAGAACCAGCTGTGAGTTTATTCTTTTTAATAGAAACTTGTATGTCAGTAACATTAAGAAGCTGTGCGTATGCGATTCATTTGTGAATGTGTCATTATTAGTTGAGGTAGGAAAGTCCGTAAAAGAAACAAAAACCCTTTTGCAAAAGTCCGCAAAACCATTCACGATGTCGCCCGTGGTTCTCAATTCTGCAGAGTTATATAGCATATCCACAGGAATCCAGGATGTGCCTTTCCTGTCGGAGACGTACTGCCAGAATTGTTCCCGGTCTCTAATTGAGACCCGGGGACTGAGCACTACTGAGGATCGTATTTTATTAATGTACTTTTGGTAGGTTTGAATAATTTTATTTTTTATTTTGCGGCGTAAAATACTGAATAAATAACAGAAAGTGATGCTGTCTGTTGCCTTTCATCTCCAGTGTAATCAAGATTTATGGTGAATATTCCCTATGATATCAACAAAAAACCAGTCGGGATAGTACCTGGCGTTATTTCCACTGGTTAGAGGTGGGACCGCGGCATTGAAACGCAAGGTAATGTTGTTATTGAAGAGAGCAATAGCATCATCAACACTGCCTGATAGAATATGGTCCAATCTATATTTTGAATTATATTATTTAAGTTATTGTAGTCGGCTTTGCAGAAATTATATCTTTTGTTAGAATTGTGTGTGTCCAGAGAAGGCAAGTAAGATTCAATCGACAGAGTAGATGCTGTGCTCTTATTTGGAAGAGACAAAGTTGTACCTGATATAGGAGCATCGAATACCATTGTAAACAAAGAAAATGGTAATTTGACTCAGGATATCGTATATGTGGTATAGTATATATAGTAGATATGGTATATATGTTTTTTACACACTAATGTGTAAATACCTACAATTACTAAGGTAAGGATGTGAAAGCAACCTAAGAAACTGTTTAAATAAACATAGCTACTTCAGCAACAGAACCCAAGGAACAAATGCCATAAACTTAAACAGAACGAGAAATATCAAACTATGATTCACGACTGAGGTCAAAGAGCTTATGAAGGAGAAATAATCATCATCATCATTATCATCATCATGATCATCAACTTGTATAAATCCAGTGCAGGATGAAGGCCTTTTCAGCATGCTTCCAACTCTCACGGTCCTGTAGGTTTAGGTATGCACCATTAATCCTTATTCCATCCTGCTCTCAATCCAGATTTCCAAACACTTCTTCCAGGTAGACTGAGAAAAGAAGAGGCGATATTACGTCACCCTCCCGTATACCCCGCTCTACATTTATTCCAACTTCAAGATCGTCAAGGTCGCTGTAGCTTCATTATATAGGTAGCTGTAGCTTCATCATATTTAAATCTTCTTGTGGTCCTTTTTATGTAAAAAATCACACTGCATTTTTCCATAAGTTGGGTACTTCTTGTTTCTGAGGCATTTTGAGTATAATTTTACTAGTGTTTTATATAAAGTTCGACCACCAGCTTTTAACATTTCCACAGATATACTATCCTTTTCTGAAGCCTTACCATTTTTTATCGAGCTTATAGCCCTTGTCACTACTTCCACCAGGATATCCGGAACTTGTTCTTTAGTGGGCATTGCTGCGCTTGCCTCGTTTTGATCCTCATATAACTTTGAATAAAATCTTCAGACAACCTCTAACATGTCCGTCCGTTCCCTGCACACTCTATCATCCTTGCGCATTAAGGCATAAATGTGTGTCCTTTTATTTTTCAGCTTCTGTTTGGCTTTGTTAATTGGCCTGTTTTCTTCCAGACTTTTTTACACTAGCTATATGTTGAATCGGTGCGTCTCCTCTCGAATACTCGACCCTTCCAAAGGGGCTGCCTGTATTCGTCATTGTCCAGTATTTTTCTCATTAAATCTATGGTCTCATTGGAGATTTTTGACTCTTTGAAACATTTATCTTCTGGTGCTATTGAAGCAGCCGTTTCAAGCACATTGTTGGCGATTTCTTCATATTGGTCTGTATATACATATATATATATATATATATATATATATATATATATATATATATATATATATATATATATATATATATATATATGTATATACAGATTTCTATATGTATATAGAAATCCTTTTATCCTCAGTAAATTGATTGAACATGACCTGACTCTTCTTCTGGTTTATTTTCAAGCCAAATGGTTCTCCAGCCCTTTGCAACTCTTGTACGCCTCTGGGTCTGGAAGAAGAACTATATCATCTGCGAATCTAAGATAGTTTAGGTATGCACCATTGATCCTTATTCCATCCTGCTTCCAATCCAGATTTTTCCAGGCAGGCTGAGAAAACTCGCTCGACATTTATTCCAACTTCAAGATCGTCAAGGTGTACTGTCGCTGTGACTTTATCATATATCGATCCTAGCAGATTTACATAAGTTTTCTCTACACCTTAGTTAGGTAATGGACTGGACATCCATTATGGACTGCTTTGAGATCAAATACTTTTTCATAATAGATGAAAGTCAAGCGCAGTGGCTTAGTGTATTCGTTGTGTCTTGGACTCTAGTTCTTTAAATCTTCCAGTATTCCTTTTTTATGTAAAAAAACTACATCTGCATTTATATATATATATATATATATATATATATATATATATATATATATATATATATATATATATATATATATATATATATATATATATATATATATATATATATATATATATATATATATATATATATATATATATATATATATATATATATATATATATATATATATATATATACATATATATATATACATATATATATATATATATATATATATATATATATATATATATATATATATATATATATATATATATATATATATATATATATATATTTATATATATATATATATATATATATATATATATATATATATATATATATATATATATATATATATCGCGGCCGTATCTTGAAAATTATTTACCCCACAGCTTTGAGGGAAAACAAATTGTACTAAAAATGATCATGAGAAATTCACCAAAAATATTTTTAAGCTTCTAAAACGACCGCAAGAGGGCGTGACGAGCTAAACATTTTTAAAAATCTTTTTTTTTGTGTATTTTCAAGTGTTAAACGAGTAAGAAAAATTCTCAGTTATAATTAGCAAACTGTCTCCTACAACTTTGTTATATGACATTTTGTCGTAACTTCGCGAATAGAGGGGTGGGGGTCAAACCTATTGAGATAAAAAGTCGTCTAATGTCCGTTTGCCTTAACCGATTTTCCTCAATTTGGATTCATTTAAAAGGCAATTGCTGGGACAATCAGATAATCTGGGAGATAAATTATTTAGTTTATAAATGAAACCGCGAGGTGGCGTTACATTCAACAATAGTTTTTTTGAAGTTTTGTTCAGTTTTTTGAAATTAAATGGTACATATTTTATTACATGGCTAGAAAGGTAATTTAAAGAGGAATCATCCAGTGAAAACCCGAAATCGATATATCTGACATGTCAAGAGATATTTTGATTTTTCTGGCCCCTTTGTGGATCAGACCTTGACGTGGTAAAGGGGTTTGAGTAGGGCAATGAAGCTTTGAGCTATGCCGTCTGGAGTCTATGCTCCTGGGAGGGTTACCCCTGGCGCACAGGTCAAGGCGGAGGCCTCAGACTAACATGATCCAAAATCTGCCAACCCGCATTGGACCAGCGTGGCAGATTACGGTCCATACCTTCAACATGGTATTTCAGTATGTTGAAATATGACAGTACAACCTCAAACACGGCCCTCATTCCCCGGAGGCCAAGGGGCAACTACCTACGGCAGCGGGAAGACCTGCCCCAAGGCAGAGGGTGCTAAGAATCACCTGGTTAGATCAGGCTGCCATTGGACTTTTGACATTGCAACGTTAAATATACGGACTATGAAAACAGAGCCCGATTGCAAGAACTGTTAATCGAACTTGACAACATACATTGGGATATTATTGGGCTCTGTGAAACACGAAGGAAGGGTGAAGAGTTAATCAAACTGGAACCAACTAGACACGTACTCTACACTCGAAGTACGGAAAATGGCCGATGTGGCGGAATAGGATTCCTCATCAATCGAAAGCTGAAGGACAGTGTGGTAAAATTTGAAAGTACATCCGACCGATTAGCCCAATGCGTCATTCAGCTGAATAAAAAGTTTAGGCTTCAAATCGTCCAAGCTTATGCACCAACTATAAGCCATAAAGATGAGGAAATTGAGGAATTTTATGACGATGTGGCCCAGCTTTTATACAAGGAGAAATGTAGGTACAAAATCCTGATGGGTGATTTTAATGCCAGAATTGGAACAACAAGAACAGACGAAAATGCAACTGGCCCATATGGAACTGGTGAGCGAGACAATAGAGGTGACAGATTAGTTGATTTTGCTGAAGGACAAGAACTATATATTATGAATTCATTCTATAAGAAAAATATCAGCAGAAAATGGACATCTGGGCTCAAAGTCCATCTGGGCTCACAAGCGAAATTGACTACATCATGACCAACGATAAAACAATATTTACCAATTGTACTGTCCTTAACAATCTTAATGTTGGAAGTGACCACCGAATTGTACGAGCAAGGGTTCGGATTGACTGTCGAAAAGAGCGCGAAAAAATGGTAAGATCAAAGAAGGGCAAGGTGGATTCTGGAAAACTGCTGGAGAGAGGAAGCGATTTTGAGATTGCTTTGTCAAACCGGTTTGCTGCGTTACAAGATCCAGAGGAGGTGGAAATATCAGTTCAATATGAAGAAATCGCCAACAATGTACTTCAAACGGCTGCTTCAACAGCACCAGAGGAAAAATGTCTCAAACAAACAAAAATCTCCAGTGAGACCATTGATTTAATGAAGAAACGGCGAGCAATGAGAAATGCAGGTAGTCCTTTTGGCAGGGTCGAGTACACTGAGCTCTGCAAAACTATAAGAAAACGTATCAGAGAGGACACGCGCCGATTCAATATGCAGCTAGTGCAAAAAAACCTGGAAGAAAACAAAGGAATTAACAAAGCTAAACAGAAGCTGAGAAACAAAAGAACGCAAATATATGCTTTAAAGCGTGAGGATGGCACAGTGTGCAGGACGCGTACCCAAATGTTAGAGATTGTCAGAAGGTTTTATTCCCAGTTATATGAAGATCAGAGTCAGTCAGGGA
This sequence comes from Cosmopolites sordidus, assembly GCA_031761425.1. Taxonomy (NCBI): domain Eukaryota; kingdom Metazoa; phylum Arthropoda; class Insecta; order Coleoptera; family Curculionidae; genus Cosmopolites; species Cosmopolites sordidus. The sequence goes on from JARFXV010000961.1 coordinate 56,893, forward strand.
CAGCAATACCCACGGAAGAACAATATATAATACCAGATATCCTAGTGGAGGAAGTAACAAATGCTATAGAACTGATGAAGAACGGCAAGGCTCCAGGAAAGGATAGTGTAACTGTCGAAATGCTAAAAGCTGGTGGTTAGACGTTACATAAAACACTGGCAAAATTATACTCAAAATGCCTCAAAGAACAAAAAGTACCTGACTTATGGAAAAATGCAGAAGTGATTCTTTTACATAAAAAAGGAGCACAGGAAGATTTAAAGAACTACCGTCCAATAAGCCTCCTATCAGTGATGTACAAAGTTTTCACTAAGATAATTTCTAAAAGAATATTAAAAAAACTGAATGACGCACAACCAAGAGAACAAGCAGGATTCAGGAGTGGATTCAGTACAATGGATCACATCCAGGTTGTACAGCAGGTCATAGAAAGGCACAACGAATACACCATGCCACTGTGCTTGGCTTTTATCGACTACGAAAAAGCATTTGATTCCATCTCAAAGCATGCGATAATGGATGCACTGCTTAGCCAAGGTGTAGAGAGAGCCTATGTAAACCTATTAGAATCGATATATGATGGAGCTACAGCCACAATTCACCTTGATGATCTTGAAGTGGGAATTAATATAGAACGAGGTGTACGGCAGGGTGACCCAATATCGCCTATTCTTTTCTCGGCTGGCCTTGAAGAAGTATTCCGTAAACTGGATTGGGAACAGGATGGGGTAAAGATCAATGGTGCAAACTTAAACCATCTTAGATTTGCAGATGATATTATTCTCATTTCACAAGACCCAGAGGAGCTGCAAAGACGCATACAAGAACTGCAAAGGGCTGGCGAACCATTTGGCTTGAAAATAAACCTGAAAAAGAGTCAGGTTATGTTCAATAACTTCGCTCAGGACAGAATAATTTCAGTTTTAGGAAGGGATTTAGAGATTGTGGACAGCTTTGTATATCTTGGGCAGAGGATTTCCATGGAGGGGAATACCGCCCGGGAGGTGGAACGGCGTGTTAAATGTGGCTGGCAGGCATTTGGTAGGCTCAACATAGTGTTTAAGAGCAGACTCCCACTTTGCCTGAAAAGAAAAGTATTCGATCAGTGCGTTCTACCCGTTATGACATACGGAAGTGAAACCTGGATACTCACATCGCAATCAATTCAAAAACTTCGGGTGGCACAGAGGGGAATGGAAAGATGTATGCTTGGCATTACAAGATGAGACAGAAAGTCCTGCGCATGGATCAGGGAACAAACAAAAGTCTGTGACATCATTGGAAGAGTAAAACAGTTGAAATGGAGATGGGCAGGCCATATAGTGAGGCGATGGGAAGACAGATGGACCAAGGCAATCATGGAGTGGATACCGCTTGATTGCAAACGTCCGCGAAGAAGACCGAAAGCACGATGGACTGATGACATCGTTAAGTATATTGGACCCGAGTGGCAGAGGAAAGCCCAGGACCGTGAAGGTTGGAAGCATGCTGAAGAGGCCTTCATCCTGCAGTGGATCGATACGGGCTGATGATGATGATGATGATGATATATATATATATATATATATATATATATATATATATATATATATATATATATATATATATATATATATATATATATATATACATATATATATATATATATATATATATATATATATATATATATATATATAAAATAGGTATTCTTGATGTTACAATTTTTGTGCCTTTGTATATATTACTGGTAAATAAAGGAAGATATCGTATAAAATTTCTGTAGGAAAAGCTAAGAAAATCCACAATTTTCCTAAAACGAAGAAGGCTCAAAGTTTAGTCCTCGCATATGATAAAAAGTTTTTCAACAAACTGTCTGATATTGAAGTCAAAACTCCATATTTATTGTAAGACTCTGAAAACGTTCAGCAAACTTTTTTTAAGGGAGTTTAAAACGAATATCCAGTTACTCAATATAAATCGGAAAAATCTGAAATCCGTCTAGTAAAGATTAAATTGCATTATTCAGTTTTTCTTTTTGAGACAAACTAACGTCCAATAAGTATTAAATTGAAGAATTTTTATAACGATTTTTGTCTAAAGGGATTTTTGTTTAAAGCTATTTTGACGCAACCAAAACACAATTTTGAAATGTGAAAGTCACACTTTTGCTTAAAAGAGTAAGTCTCAAAGAGTTTTTCAATACAGTTTTCAAGATTAAAACTCAATAGACATCGTTTGACCTGAAAAATATATACCACTTAAGGGAAGCCGATGGCTGGCTTATCCATATGGGAAAGTTTGTGTAGCTTTATCTCAAAAAGGGTTATAGCTAGCAACTTAATTTTATATGGCCAGCAACTAGCGATTTTTTTTTCTTTTTTTCTAATATACTTTTGGACCTAAAAAAGGTTAAAACAAGCACTAAATACTTCTGAATACTGAGGTGAAAACAGCATTACAATAGCTTTAGTAGTTCTTGAGAAAATAGGACCGTAATATTTAAAAAACCTAACTTTTCAGGACGACCGATTTTTCGGAATAAAAACGAATCGATATTGTATCGAAACACTCAGAGTATCGTTGCTTTATGGTTTTTCACTTCGATAGTGAAGTGAAGAAAAATGAATAAAATATACAAAGGAAAAAAGCTCAAAGATGGTAAGTCACCCTCTGGAAAGAACAGATTGATAGATAAGGTCATTGACAAGCTGCAGCAGTATTACGGGAACGCCATCAAGTCTAATAACAACAATTTGAAACATGAGGAAAACTGTTTGGTCAGTTTCCTTCCATGTAAGTTCCACAGACGACAAACCGATCCATGGCTTGGATTATGGACATCATAAAGCCAGTGATTCAGAATATATACATAACAAACATCGATATACATTCATAAAAGATACTCTTTACCCGAACATAACCACCGAGGATAAAACCGCGTTCACTAGTTTATAATTTAGTCAGATTCATTTCAATTATTTGTTAGTTATTATGCTTAAGTTAAATTTTCTACGTATTATACTTGTCATTAAGTTTTACCCAGCAAGTAAATAAAACCGAACTATTATCATTCATTGTTTATTTATCCAAGTTATCACAGCAACAATAACAACAATAAGCCATTAGTTGTTGAGGGCCTGATTGATGACACTGGCGGGCTGGATTTGGGCCGCGGGCATTAGTTTGGAAACCTTTGCTCTAGAGAGAAAAACCTTATACTAGCAAGAAAAGAAGTAAGTCATTTTGCTTAAGGGGAACATACGATCGCATACAACAAAAAGGACTCTAAGTTGGGCTGGGAGATTTTATCGTAGCCGGTGTATTCCACACTTGAGGCCTTCGGATATTCATCTTTTCTGATCCTTACAACATCTATCGATCGCTTCACATCTCTTGATATAATCGGGAAAAAAATTAATGACTTTATCACATTAAAAAACATAGTTTTTTTCAAACTGGGGTTCGTGTATAGTTGTGTGGACTATTTCGAAGATAAAATCTGTACTACTTTTTTCAAAAGTGGTCAAAAAAGTATTATTTTAATTTATTATTTTTACTCTATTTTATCTAAATTAAAATCTTCATGCAAAAAAAAACAATTTTCAAATAGTGCTACTTTCAGAAGGCACCTATAAAGTCAGACGAATCGGAACATGTTTTTGCACTTCTTTTGACTGGGAAATATTTTATTATAGCAAGGGTTGTGCCATAAAATGCACTGTAATCTTCTTGCTAACTTATCTGAATAGAGATGCCGGGCTGCACTAGAGAAAATTTCAGTAATAAAAGAAAACTTTTAGAGTTTATAAAACAGTTGCGATTCAAAACTAATTAGCTTCATTATTTTTGTATAAATCGTTTCTTGTTTGTTATAAAAGCCTTTTTATTATAAAAATTAGTAGAAAATCCCTGTTGTATACATAATTTTGTATAAAAAAACCTTATCAAGTTTCACGAGGAAAAGCCGGAAAAATGATAAACTTCTTTAAGGGAAACTGATTTAAAATTTAGTTTAGTTCTCGTGTCTGTTCCATAAACTTTTTAACAAAATTGAACTACGAAAGATATCATTTACCCTGGAAAATATCGGACTTCCAGTAACCGAAAAATATTTTTGTAACGCTACTAGGTCTGTTACGAGTAATCACGGGGATGTATTAGGGAAGTATTAAATTTAATGACGTTATATCAGCACACACTGCACATAAGTTTTAACAAAACAAAAAAAAAACTATTTATAATTAAAGCAGATCATATAGTTCAGGGATGGCGAACCTTTATCGAACTACGTGTCATTTTTTCTAAAGAAACGTTTAATGAGGCCCGACGTGCCGTCAAACAATCTTGACTTACTGATCAATGGAAAAAAATAAAACTAAATACTATCAACTTAAAACTCTATATTTGCAACCAAAAATATACATATTGTACAGCAATAGTGACATTAACATTTATGTTTATTTAATTGAAAGAAAAAATTAGTTCGACTTCTCGTATTGCAAATTAGATGCCAAATAACTTATATTAGGTTCATATTTAGTTACTTTTAGCAGAATATGAGATGAACTGGAGTTATCTGACAAAAGATTTCTAAACAAGCCTTTAATGTTATTCACTTATGAATATAATGACACAGCCATAGGTAGATGAAAATATTGTTAAGATAGCAAAAGTCAGTTTCTTCAGACAGCTAAATGTGTCTGGAATTGAATTCCACGTTTCTATAATTTTGGCAAAGGCGGCTCGTGAGGGAGGGTGTTGGGACGCCACCTCTCCAGCATTTATCACAGTAAACAACTTTTCAGAGCAAAACACCATATTTTATTTCCGTTCAGTTTCTTTCCTTTAACTCATTTTCCTGGTTCACCTCCTATATAGGGTTTCAATAGCACGGAAAGTAAAAAGGAGGAAGGAGAAAACAAGAAAAATTCTAAGCAAGAAAAATTCTTCAGCAGCACTATTTTCTTCTACGCCTTCCCACTTTAAAAACCTACTGAATAATTAATTTAATAATAAATAATAATAATTTAATAATACTGAATAATTAATTTAAGCCACTGAATTTTGGTATTGTCATTTTTACTCATATTGCCTGATATTGTTTCTGTTTCATTTAATTCCAACTCTTTCCTTGTTTCGATAAATGTTTGAATCCATATTGAACTAGGCAGAAATCAATCAGCTGCATTTCAATTTTTCAATTTCCAAACAATCAAAAAAAAATGCACGTCAGGATACTTGAAAATAAACTTGAGTGTTTCCGATAATTCTTTGAACTGAGAAAATATCGAAGAAAAATGTTTGATTGAAGGATTAATTACCGAATTAAACTCTTCAGTGACTTTTAGTTGATTTGGTTTTTCGTGTAAATCCAAATCTCTGGTATTTTTTTCAAGTTTGGGAAACACTTGTAGTTTTTGGTAACAATATCGTTACTGAAAACTTGCCGTTTCGCCTCAAAAGCACGAATGAGATCTATCATAAGGATAATTGATTTACTTGCGCCCGAAACTTTACGTTCAATTCATATAACATCCATCAATTATGAGTATTGTTCAATTTTTCCCTCATTTCGTAAAAAGAGTCTGCTTTCCTCCAAACAATCAACAAATCTATGAAGTACGTTACCACAGCTTAACCAGCGAACATTATTATACATCAATAAGCCATTATTCACGGAGTTCATCCAACTAAGCATCAAACTTTCGCTTATTTAAAGCTTTCGACGATATAAGGTTCACTATTTTTGTAACAACCGCCATTATATTATCAAGGAAGGCGAAACCAACCTTAGCACGAAAGGCTTATTGATGAATGATACAGTGGAAATAAAGAATCCAATGTCCTATAAGTTTTTGAAATAAACTGATAACCCCATTTTTTTACCCACCATACTTGGAGCAACATCAGTCGTTATTGAAACATTTTTTCTTAAATCAATTTCTTTCTCAGCAAGTGAATTTTTAACAGCCGTACAAATATCTGTGCCCTTAGTAGTTAGTGGCAACGAAGCTATCGCAATTAATTCTTCCTTGATATAGTTTACTACACAATATCGAGCAAAAACACCTAAACAAGCAGATTTAGTTACATCATTACTATCGTCAAATCATAACGATATAAAAAGAGAGGATTTGATGTCATTTTTTTGTTGTTCTTTTACATTTTCCATAAGTTTTACGATTCTCTCTTTTATTGTGTTTCCAGATCTTTGATGCGCTGAATTATCTTTTCGTTATTATCAAAATCATCAAAAAGTAAAAGGGCGCTTGCTAACCAGGCTCTCTTCAAAAACTCTCATGCCTTGTTCTGATGTTCTGATGTTCTTTACCATGCCGAGCAATGAGATTTGCAGCCGAGAAACTTACGACACCGGTATGACAATCCTTGCTAACATATTTAATCATAGACGTTGACTGTTTGTTTGTCTCTTTAACTGCACATGCAATAAATTCGCCTGCTGTCGTTCGGTTTTATGACAAAGATATTTGTGATATGTTTCATAATGCCGTTTTACAGACGATGTTCTACATACCATTATTATCAGCTTTACTAAACATGCCATATTTCTCAGTCCAGCAAGTTAGAAATTCTCTATAACACTTATCTTGCACTTTTTACTTTTTTTTATCAAACTAGTCATGTTGAATAACACTTAGAACAAAAAAATGTAGACGAAAAAATAAATTGTTTCGATTAGGTAAGTAAATTACTTAATTAATGCCGTGCCCAAATTATTTTGTCGCGTGTCATTAGTTTGCCATGACTGATAAAGTTTGTTTGTTTTAATAGCTAGTAAAGTACCGATTTCTTATAGGATTTTACGGATTTAAATCACTTTCTTCTTTTTCCTGTAGTGCTACAGCCCCTCAGTGAGCCTTGATCTCCTTCAACCTTCGTCTCCAACCAACATTCTTCAGCATCTCTTCTTACGTCTTACCATCGTGTATTTGCTCTACCTCTTTGTTTGATACTCCCTATTCGCCCCTCCATAATTTTCCCTGGTATTCGGCTTTCTGCCATTCTCACCATGTGTCAAACTCATGGTGGAGCAGCATCATCATTCACAGCACCAAAAATTCTTCTAAGTACTCTTCTTTCAAATACTGTAAGCATGTATTCTGTTTTCTTTGTAACGTGGACCGTTACTCTCACGGCCATAGATGACTCGTGACAGAATGAGTGTTTGATAGATTCTAACTTTTATGTTCCTTTGAATAAGTTTGGCTCTTTGGACAGAATACAGGCAGTAACTGTCTTTGTTACCCTTCATAATAAGGTGCTACCCAATCGGGACGATAGGATTTTGACAGCTAATTGACAGCAATTAAATTATTTTCAGTGAAATTTACCATTTCACCATGAACAAGTTTTCCTTGCCACAACGTTTGAAAATTGTCCAAACGTTTTATCAAAATTCGAGTTCAAAGTTTTGTTGCTACTCAAAGAGCATTACGTTCAAAACACAGTCATCATTCTACTCCTTGTTATCAAGCCATCGGCCGTATAGTTTTGAACGTGAGTTTAATCTTCATGTTTAAAAGCCACCGTCACGACTTCGTAGTGGCATGGCAGTAGTAAAGAAAATATCGTGGCTGTCCGTGAAGGTGTTGCCGAAAACGATAATGTGTCTGTTCCGCGCCATTCTCAAGAGTTGGACTTATCTAGAATGACCACCTGGTAAATGTTGCATTTAGATCTCGGTTTACACCCATACAGGATTGTATGAGCACAAGAAGTGAAATTAACTGACCATCGATTACGTCGAGAGTTCCCAGATTGGGCGTTGGAAGTAATGGAAAAAGATCCAATTTTTTATCGCAAAATCATCTTCTCCGATGAGGCTCATTTTTGGTTAAAAGGCTACGCCAATAAGCAAAATTGTCGTTATTGGTGTGAGTCAAATCCACAAGTGATTCATCAGGCTCCATTACATTCTGAATGAATCACTGTTTGGTACGGATTATGGTACGGTGGCATTACCTGGCCGTATTTTTTCAAGAACGCCGAAGGACGGACCGTCACTATAAATGGCAAACGGTATCGTGTCACGTTATCCGATTTTGTCTTTCCGAAAATTGATGAAATTGATACGGATATTTTCAACTTGCAACACAGCACACATTACGATGAGCAATAAATTCGGAGAAGCGATAATTTCACGGAATGGTCTTTGTAACTGGTCAGCAAGATCTTGTGATTTAACACCTTTGATCTATTTGATTTAGGGCTATGTTAAATCACAGGTTTATACCAACAAACCCAAGACTCTTGATGAACTTGAAGCCAACATTCGAGTAACCATAGTCACCATACCACCCGATATACTCTACCGAGTCATCGAAAATTGGACCAATCGGATCAACCAGCGCAAAAAGAGTCGAGGTGATCACTTGAACGATATTTTATTTAAATCATAAATATTATAAAATATACCATCTAATAAAAATAATGAGCACCATTTTCGGCCAAATTTTCTGTGTTTCATTTCAAATTAGCTGACCCGACAAATGTTGTCCAGTCCAAATTTCAATAAACTTGTTTGTGATCGCTTTTTTTCCTTAAAAACTTTTCCAAGGCCATAACGAACAAAACAAACAAAGAATTACGTATATCCATCGTTCGAATTGTGAGTTATGGTATTCAGTTCATACAAAAAACCCATAGAAAATAGCACTTTCAGTTTTTCCCAATTTTCCGGGCAACTTTTCCAATTTTTCTTTCCCTAAAAAATGTATTCGGACTATTAAAAACATAAAAAAAAATTAGCCAATTGGTCCAGCCGCTTTCAAGTGATGCGCTTACCAACAAACAGAATTTAATTTTTAATTATATAGATTGAAATCTTATCGCTCTTATTGGGAAACCCTTTACAATGTTTAATATATCCTGTGACGTTGTGTTCGTCTAGTTTGCTTCTCAGAGTAAGTAAATTCTTTCACAATTTCAATATTGTCATCATCTATTATACAGTTCTATTGAATTTTTTAGATTAGTAAGATTTAATAAATATCTTTAATGCAGAAAAAAAAAAAACTTTTCAAACTAATCAAATACTTTTCCCCTCACTATGTACTGGAAACAAATAGTTTAGAAACTATTTAATATTTACGATCAAATGTTTACCTTTTTTGCATTAATAGCTTTTAACAGAAAAAAATGTAACGAAAAGAATATAAAGCATTGTGGTGTTAATAAAGATATTCTTATTTTAAATATAAAAAAAGCGTTTTCTTTTTGCTTTTATTCATAATAAATGAAAGAAAGCGTATTAGTTTCCTCTTAAAATTTTTCTTAGGGAAAGAAAATGTAGTTTGATCTAAGTATATAGCAAAAAGTCTAAAGCAAAGAACAATCTGAAATTCTAATGAGGACTTTTATGCAAAACTACGAAAGGAATACGTATAAAGTATGGCAACAACGATTTTTCCAGCTACACAATTTCCGAAAGTTTCACTAAACTTTCAAGAAGTATATTTAAAAATTCATGCATAACAGATCTTGATTTCCTACTTCCATTCCCCGGAAAATTATTTATTATCGGAAAAGTAATGTCTTAAAATACACCTTAAGCTTCTTACTAACTTGTCAAAGTACAAAGGAAAGCCAGAAAAAAAAAGAACTTTTAGAGTTTATAAAATATTTATTAGTTAAGACTAAATATTTCATGTTTTTTTAAAAATGGTTACGATTTTACATCCTTAAATATTATTATTATTCTTCTTCTTCTTATGTTATAATTACATACTGACCTTGTTACATCCCATCAATGAGTCTAGACCTCCTTCAATTTACTCCTTCTTCCAGATCAATCTCCACCAGCGGCTAGTGAATTTTTGATGTGCGATAATTCTTTAGCATCTCTTCTTACACCATCCTGTCACGGCATTTTTAGTTTTCCTCTTTTTCTTTTCAGTCCTTTATTCGTCCCTCCATGATTCTCCTTGGTATTGATTTGAATCACCTAGAAGTCAGAAGAAGGTCCAATAAATATGTCTTCTTTTAGTTTTGCATCATTTAATTGAGGAAATCGTTCTTTTAGGTATTTGAAACCATTACGTTCTTTGTTCATGGCTTTGACAGTTTATCATTACTGAAAGCTTAACATGAAGAGGCGGAAGAAATACCTTTTCTGGATTAACAAGGGGGTCATATTTTCTATTTCGGTTCGAAAGAAGTTTTATGAGGCCAATCTTGTTACTGTAATGTTCTTTTGTTGCCCTACTGTCCCATAAATACAAAAAAACAAAAAAAACCCTTGAAGTCCTAGCAATATACCTCACTTTTAAATCCCCACAAATATCCTACCGATACTATTCATATTTAAGGGGCCAAATAGGTTTAAATGACTCAAAAAATTTAATTTTTTGTTCCATATATTGTTAGTAAAACTATTCAAAAATATGTTCCCAAGGTTTCAAATAAAAATTTCAAATCGTTCTGATGTTATGGGGTTAAGTGAGAGTCCCTCATTAAGTGGCGGAGCGCGTGGCATGTAAAATGGAGTCGTCGCTCAGATAATCATTTATGAACTACCTGTGATATATTCAGTAGCGACAGTGACGTCGACAGATGTTCTTTTATTCATTTTCATAATAGACACCTTGGGTAGAAGGTGCTAGAAGAATTGGCGTCGTTTTGACAAAGCATCGATTTTAACATTAGTTTGGCACCGACCTTAGTAACTTCTTCTATTTCAAGTTTGGAAATAAAATGTGAATTAATCCGAAAAAGGGGTAAGATCCTCTCACGGAAATCAGTATTTTAATAATGAATCATCTTATCTGTGGCTAAGATAAAGAAAGTACCAGGGCAAAAAAAAATCGGATGGCACTAGTTAAAATGCGATTGTTAATCCTCTACATTGTTATAGAATTCTTGAATTTACAGCTTTGTCGAATATTTTTTGTCGAAATTGCAAGCAGAATGCTAAAATTTACAGAAACTGGAATACGTGGCCTCGGATTCAAGCTGCTTATTAATTGCAAGTGTGGATCGAAACAAATCCAATCAGGTCATTTCGACCAATACTGGATTTGAAATAAATCGTAGGATTGTGTTCGTCATATGCTGTATTGTTTGGAGATTGGCAGTGATAGACTAAATTTATTTTGCAATTACATGGACATCTCAGTGGCAACTTGTGAGGGAGGACGTTGGGGTGCCGCCCCTCCAGCATTTATCACAGTAATCTCCAAATGTAAAAAACGTCTGTCAACCCATCACACCAAAAAATTTTACATCGTTGGTCGGACGTTAACCTCTAGCGACCATACGCTACGACCATTTATTTCGTCGTTGGCGTTGCATGTTTTGTTGATTGCAGGTTTCAGGGGTTTAACTACTTTCTAAAATATGTGATTTGGACGTAGATTCTCTGCGACCGAGGGTATCGGTAATTAGTTTTAAACGCTGATTTGACGGGTATGGAGTGTTTGATATGTCTCGCGTCGCATATTTCGTTCGCCTCGCAAATACTTCTTTGGATTTGGGATTTGCTACGTATGTACACACTGAGTAGTGCTTTATAAATAAAAATTATCAATTTTTAATTGCAAACATGAAGCTGTCTGATTTAATATAGTTAATAATGACTAATAGAAGTTTTTTTTCAAATTTTTCGAATTTTCTCTATTGATCTGCAGTTGCAATAAATTGTTTGAATGGTTTACTCTTCGGGAAACGGTAAATACCCACTTATTCATTCCTTTATCTGCGCAACAAGCAACAACCCATCCTCCAATGTCCTTGTAAGTACTAACAATACAAAATTTTAGCAAAAGGATCATTTGCATACAAGAAATGAATAGTCGACGCGTCAGTGCGACGCGCAATCCAAGTTGAGAGAGCTCGAAAAGAAGAGTACCAAGCTCAAAACGAAGAATATAAAGACGAAGAAGGATTGCTATATGGTGCTGGAATCGCTGATTAACCAGTAAGTAGTTTAAATAAATTCATTACTGCTTGAATTTGTTATTTTCGGTAATTTAAAGTAATTTATAGTTAGAAGAATATCATTGTTTAACGATATTTTTATTGCAAAAAAAGTTATAAAAAAATGGCAAAAATATACTGTTTTATTTAAACACCTCTAAAAAATGCAATTTTCATCTTTTTTGGGGCGAAGTTAGATTCATATAGAAGAAATACATGTCCTTAAAATAAGTTTGAAGCTCTGTTGATTTCAGATGAAAGTTGCGGCCTTCAGAATGTACACAAACAGCTACGTCTGAAGGTGACCTCCGATGGGTGGCAGCTGATATCTTCCATATTTTCCGCGGAAATACTTTAAAAAAAATACAATATTTATTTGAATATATGTATAAAATGTTCCCAAAGATTCAATAAATTATTTACATTCCTGTCCTGCCAAAAAACGTAGTTCTAAACCCATTTTCACCCTTAAGCGATTAAGTATGGTTGCTAAGTTCTCATAGGTTTCGTTTATTATCACTGAGTAGGCTAAAGGAATAGATGGGTTTTGAACCAAGAAGTTCTAATTTTGCTTGGACAATCCCAGGTCACGTACCAAATCATTTAATTAGTTGTAGTTAGTTGTTAAAAATGTTGGGTGTGAAAATTTGGATACTGAATTTTGTCCCTTTACTCTTTTAAAATCCCTTCTGTTTTAGTGATACAAAGTAGCAATCACTTACAGGGTCAGTAAGTTCTCTCCACACTATAGGAACAGCAAACGGCATAGAATTTTTCTTGCGATGCATTCACTCCACTAAATTTACGTGCTAACTCACACAGCAAACATGAAGAGCCCAAATTTTATCTTGATCTTCAATTTGACACTTAGAATATAAAAGACAGGCTTTTTCGACTTCCTCGGAAATAGATCTAGCTTCTGACTTTAAAATAAATCATCCGCATATATAACAAAACTTATCCGCTGGATTTTTGCAAAATCGAGGACCAGAACCTGCCATTTTATACAAAATCGACTTCAACACTTAACTGTACTGTAAACGAGACAGAAACAAACTAAACTATAGAAAACAATAAAACTTCCCTTAAACATTCGTAGAATACTGTGGAAATACCCCTTCTATGGTCTTGTCGTAATTCCTACGTTGTCCAATCCAAAGATAGATAAAAATAGTTTCAATGATTCCCATGATATAAAAGAGAAGCAGGTACATGAAAATTGAACGTGCTCAGGTCAAAGTCATTTCTGTGAAAAAGTGTTTTAATAACTACCTAAATGAAACACAAAAAGAACATTTGTCGACCTGGGTTATTATTCTGACTACTCTTCCTTCAAATACCGCAAGTACCTCTGTTTTTTTTTTGTGAGAATCCACGTCTCACAGTCAAGTGACTACACCCCAAATGAAGGTGTAGTCAAAGGGTGTTTCATACATCATAATTTTCGTGGTCCTTTATATAAATTTAGATATTAGGACAGAATGCAGAAACAAAATGATTTTGTTACTCTTAATACGATTTCTGATATATTCTGTGTTGTTTTTGTCTAGTTTGTTTCCCAGATAAGAATATTCTTTCACAACTTCAATATTATCATCGACCGACTGACTCTTTTGGCTTTCGTCTTTATTTCATCATATCTTTCTTAATGATCCTTTCTATGTTATTAATATGTTTAAGTCATATACATATCCTACTATCTATTTTTTTTATTTATCACTGTTCCGTTTACATCTGTGTTTCGCTGATAACTTCGTTCGCTATTATGTTAAGCAAGGCTGATGCCAAGCCATCTCCTTGTCACAAACCTTCTCCGATCTCAAATTTTACCGCGATATGTAGTTTGCAAGACTAAGTGACAAAAAATCTAACAATTCATGTGTTTTCTTTGTCAAGCCGAGAATTTTTCGAACGACCCTCTTACGTGCCAGAATAGAAAGAAAAACCAGTACATTTTTACATTTTATTCCTCAGAAAAGAAAAAAAAACCCTTTCAAAATTTCCGAAGAAAAGCTAGATAAACTTCCCTAAAAGAATCTGATTTTATTTCTCGTGTTTTTACATAAACTTTTTTATATTGCATTTGAAACTCAAGAGACCTAGTTTACCTTGAGTAAAATTCTATTTTTTGGTAACCGAAGAATTTTTTGCAGGGGTTATTTTTTTGTTACATCCATATTGTGTTACTAAAGACTTAGAGATTTCCAATTTTATATCTAGACTTTAAAATATTTACGATAAAAAAAATTGCTTGACAAAAAAAATAATCCTTATTTTGTTTTTGGTTTTGTTGAGTTAAGGTTAAAAGCATTTCTAATATCTAAAGCAGAGAACAAGATTATTTTGTTCTCCTAACAATTTCTCTACTGGGTTGTCTGGTTGTTCGGTTTTCACAAATAGACACTTTTGACACGTGTGTAGTTCTTTGATGGATGAATTCATCTTCACATTAGATGGCCGGTTTATGGTAAAAAATATAGTGTTAATTGTAGAACTATTGTATGCATTTTGGTCAAATTTTACTTGTATATTTCCGCAATTGATTTGTAATTACTCCAAGAGCAGATTATTTTTGAGATTATTTTTTGTATTTAATTGGAATTGCAATTCCACATTGTTTCTTTTAAATTAGTTGCCTTGAGAAGTCACAAAGCGCTGGAGACTAGAGGTGGGTCGTTATTTGACGACCTGTTATTTTATAACTGTTATTTCATATTAACGTTTAACAACTGTTATCGATGTGAAGAAATAAAAGGCACACTGTTAATATTATATGGGGTTTCATAGTCGTCGTAGCGTATTTAATAACTTATAGAAAATAACAATCGCGGTCGTAGTTTTGTCGTTATTCGCCTACGTTTTTCGTTAATACGTACTAGTATTATATTATTATAATACTAGTTACTGTTAGTAATATGCACTAGAATATTTAGATGTATTCAAGTCAAGCCGTAAGTAAATATATAGGAAGTAGGAAGTAGGAATATTAAAATCGCAATAGAATTTTACTTTTGTAATGTGTTCACTGTCCAGATTATCAGAATCTTGCATTTAATGCTCAATTATTACTAAAACCAAATGATTATATCTATTATCTAACGATTTCTCTATTGTGGCTTTATACCTACTCCTTTTTCATTTACAGTTGAACCGTCGAAAAAATATCCGTACGTCATCAACTTTTACCCATATAAAACCATATAAAACCATTTCATATCCATGAAAAATTATTAATCAAATTAGTACTAACTTTCATAATGAACGTGGTTGGGGCCTCAAAAGACGAACATTTATGTGTATAATTTATATCCACGATACGTTCATTTGTATATATTTATAACATGAAATTATAAAACATCCTGTTATAAATCGATATTTTAACGTAAATTTTCGAGTGTGTGTCATGAAATTATAAAGTTTTATGTCACAGATCGATCGAAGAATTTTGTAGGTTAAAATTGTACGGACAATTTCAAGTTATTACCAAATTTTAGGAAAGTAGTCAATAAATTAATTTGTTGTTGGTCAAAATCATCATTTTATTTACTCTTTAAATATTATTGTCGAGACCACTTTTTATATGATGAAAACGTTACCAAGGTATGGAAATACACAGATCTTTAAACAATTGCATTACACATTTAGCTTAAATATCATTTCAAATATTTCATATAATTATATAACGTATATAAAAACACCTAAAGTATATAAAAACAACCCTTATATACTGAGTACTAATATTTTTTCCTATATGTAAACAATTAAGTATACTAATAAGTTCATTAATCAACCATATTAACTACATAGCTATATATCTTCATCAGATTCAGATGAGGAACTTTTATTTGCGTTGATTATTATAGGCTCAACTTCCACATTGACTATGTGTTGTTCTCCGATAAACCAGTCTTACCAATACTTCTACAATATGTTCCAATACTTCTTTTCATATATTTTGTATTTTTTCATCATTAAATCCATCCCTGCTAATATGTTTATTATAGTATGTCTTCTCATCAGCCCAAATTTATTCTATTACATTAAAATCACAATGATGGGGCGGAAGTCCATTGCCAGTCCAGTCCAGGACCTGGTACTTATCCGAGGTTAGACGGACTACGAACGATCCCGCACAGTTTGTCTGTCGCGGTCGTTTACAACAGGATGGTAGAGTTGCATGTGATTGCCGCCACCATTGGACATATTGTGATGGCTTTAGTCACTCCATTCATCCGCTCTCCGGGTGTTCAATATATATATATATATATATATATATATATATATATATATATATATATATATATATATATATATATATATATATATATATATATATATATATATATATTGTCCGCTTCGCTTCGACTGAAGAGTCCAACCGAGGTGCACGAATCGCTGTGCTCGCTTTTATAGCTGACCGGCTACAGAAGCGACTGCACAGATTATATCGGGGTAGTTCGGGACCATTTGCGGCACTCGGCAACGATGGCGGGCATCCGTTTATTGATTTTTCGACCTCGCCGCCACGTTGCCGCGTTTTTTCTTTTTTCAGAAGGGATTTCCATACTTTTGGAATGTTGCGAACGTCGTTTCGGTATTTAGCTCACCTCTTTCTTCTATTTCAAGGGCTTCTCTGATTGTTCGGACCTTGTGGTTTTCAATATTCGCAATTTCCTTGACTCCTTCAAAATTGATTTTATGTCCTGTATGTAGATGGTGCTGGAACAGAGCGGAAGTGGTTTGTTTGTTTTTATGTTCTTGTATTCTGGCCGATATTCGTCTGTTTGTTTGTCCTATGTATGCTCTGTTGCAGTCGGAACAAGATATACTATACACCCCATGATTTTCCAGTCTAACTTTGTCATTGGGGTTTTTTATGATATTTACAACAATTTTGTGCGGCTTGTAGGCTTTTCTGATCTTATGTTTCCTTAGTAGTCTGTCTATCCTATCTGTGATTCCTTTTACGTATGGTAGCAGGACCTTTGGTGTATTTGGTTCATGATCCTCTATCGTTCTTCTTGTTTGAGTTTCCTGACGGCAAATGGCCTTCCTGATACAATTTTCTGAATATCCATTTTGTCTAAGGGCTGAGGAAATTTTTGGTAGTTCCTCGCTTCGTGTATCTGGTAGTGTCAGTCGGAAGGATCTGGAAATCAAGGTGTTCGCTACTTCTTGGATTTGAAAAGGATTATGATGGGATTTAGCGTTGAGGTATCGATCGGGTGAGTTGGTTTGCTATACACTGTGTATTCGAGTGTTCCAGAAAGTTTCCTTGTGATAAGGAGATCTAAAAACGGCAGTTTTCTATCCTGTTCAACCTCCAGAGTGAACTGTATTCTGGGGTGGATTTCGTTTAACTGAGTTAGGAAGTTGTTTAGAAGTTCCTTTCCGTGAGGCCATATTATAAAGATATAATCTACGTAGCGTTTCCAAAGTTTAGGTTTTAAAGGAACGTTGGCCAGTGCCTTTGTTTCGAAGTCGGTCATGAACAGGTTGGCGATAACGGATGATAAAGGTGATCCCATTGGGGCACCGTCGGTCTATCTATAGATCTGCTAGTTGAAGGAAAAATATGTATTCTTCAAGCAGTGTTCGAAGAGTTCCCCCACAAATGGTGGAAAGTCTTCGTTCATCGGAATTAGGTCCAGGGCCACGTCTATGGGAATACTTGGATACAGTGAGACAATGTCTAGGCTTGCCAGTATGTCTGTATCTAGTTGGAAATCTTTAATCATGCTTATCAGATGTTCTGAGTTTTGAACATAGGACTCGACAAGTTTGACGCTTGGTTGCATGATTCTTGCTAGATATCTTTCCAAATTTTGTGTTGAATGATTTAATGGAATGATTTAGAAACATTATCTACCATACGGGGAAATATTAGATGTAACATATATATATATATATATATATATATATATATATATATATATATATATATATATATATATATATATATATATAAGTCTGTGACATCATTGGAAGAGTAAATCAATTGAAATGGAGATGGGCAGGCCATATAGCGAGGCGATGGGACGACACATGGACCAAGACAATCCTGGAGTGAATCCGCTTGATCGCAAACGTCCGCGAAGAAGACCGAAAGCACGATGGATTGATGACATCGTTAAGTATATTGGACCCGAGTGGCAGAGGAAAGCCCAGGACCGTGAAGGTTGGAAGCATGCTGGAGAGGCCTTTATCCTGCAGTGGATCGATACTGGCTGATGATGATGATGATGATCGGCGCATTAATGGATAATTAATTATCCATTACTATTAAAGATGACTCTTGTAAATTTGTGATTAGCTGTGTCATCATCCATTTTTTAAATGTGGTGTTTCATTTCATAGGCGAACTTTAAACTTGCACCCTGAACAAAGCCTTTCAAAGAGCCAGCATGAATGACTAGAAAACGTTTCCCATCATATCCTTCTGGCTTACGGACACTTTTACCACTACTGTCTAGCCAAGACTTTTTTCTTATTCCTTTTCTTTTGAATAAATCCAGATCCCATCTAGGAGATCTCATCTTTCCTTCAGGTAAATCTGTTGTTTTGGTCTTCGCACGAGGTCTGCTTGTTTCAGGAGAAGGAATAACTGGATTAGGTTCTTTTCTTTTCTTGGTAGAATACACTGTTTTCTTTGATATTTAACTCTCTAAAAAATATATTACAATGTGATAGTGCAAAATAAGTAAAACGTGATCAAATTAACTATTATTTACCTCTTGAATGGATGAAATAGACTCTAAAGGTCCCTGATTTCTTTTTCCCATTTCAAAATACTTATAAACATTGAGCATAAATTGTTGTGCTTGCGATTTCAGTGTTTTTCCCGACATTATCTGAAATCACACAAAATCTTAAATCAAATATAAATACCTTAAAAATTCGCACTTATTTTGAAATGGTTGTTTATCTTTCAGTATGTTTTTAGAATTAGCCAATGTAAATTCTGTTTTTATTAAACATTTGTAAAAAAATGTCTTTAGTTAGGTTAGAATCAATGAAGGAAATAAAACTTTATGTATCTTTACAAATACTCACTGATAACAAAATAATCAATAACATTAGTTATTATAAGAACTTATTTTACAATAAAACTGGACTTTACAGCACAAAATTTCACTAAAACACAATAACAAAACAACTCAAATGATAACCAAAATAGGACCGCTGAACTCAACAGACGAACTTTTAACCGGCGATTTGAACAAACACCTTTTAATTATTTGTCACTTTCTCTTTCTATCCCCTTCTAACGCTATCGTAACGTACTGCTCTTACCGAAAAAGGACATATTGAGACAATATCTATGCTATAGGAAATTAATGACGTCAGTTTATGACGCACGGGTAATCTATCGGCGGTTCATCTGTAATAAATCTGCTGTGTGCGCTTGTATTTTGTACGATTGTATTTTGTATTAATGCATTTGGTTTAACAATTTATAGAAACGACCTAAAGCTGTTATTTTACTAATTCTTCTTGTATGGTATATAGCGCGTAAATTCAGTTGTAAAATGTCTGCTACAAGAACCAATGTAAGCGAAATGTGACAATATTTTTAAAATAATAAACCTAACAGTAACCTCTTATTTGTAACCGTTATTTTAAAATAACAGTAACAGTTCCAACTGTTAATTAAAAATTACAGTTTTGCCCATTTCTACTAGAGACAGTTTGTCCACTCTTTTTAGCGGTGCTTGAACTCAAATACTGAAATCACCTTCAGCTGATCGGTTGGACGGGGGGACTTCATCCCCAATTTATTGGTCAAAATATACTGAACCGTTCAACTATTCTCTGATCATTAACCTCTGACCGTTAACCGACGATCCCGGATTTTGTAAACATTTTAATAATTTCTTGCAGTTGAAGACCCTCCGCCGCGAGGTTCATCTTCAATCGAGTCTCGGCCTTCTGAGAATGCCTTAAACCACCTGGAAATCTGAGACCTTGACAAAACACTGTTTCCACAGACTTCTTGAAGTTATGCAAAAGTTTTCGTCGCACTGTGGCCAAATCTGAAACAAAACTTGATAGTGCATCGTTGCTCGAAATTGTTATCACTCATTATCAGAACACACTAAAACATCCTGTCCACTAAAAGAAATGCTACCGACCACCAAGTGACTCTAGGTAGATTTACCACTAAATACATACATAGCATCATCAAGAGATGATTTAATCTAATTTTAAAACTAAACTATGTTATTTTTATATAACACTTACTAATGAAACGTATAGAAAATATGAACCGTGAAATTTACTGAGCGTTACATTAATAACCAATTTTGGTTTTGTTGCACGAGGTTGTTAAGTTTCCAGGCCGCGTAATTCCGTTGGACTTTTTTTGTGTGGCTTCGCGAAAGATCGTGTTTACGTAGACAATCGTCCAAGTCTTAGCAATAAAATTAAAAAAAAACTAATGGAAATCTCAATTCTTTGCGTGCTTTTTTTAATTTTACTTTCCGAAGCATAAAATGGATAACCCTTTGTTAAACACTAAAATAATCGAATCTAGTGAATGATAATTTATTGGTAAAATACACAACTACAAAAACAGTTTAAACTTCATCATCTAATGATTTCCCATTTAACTCTTCAGATATGTCCGTCTCCAAATTTTTACTTGTTGATTCTTCCTTGGAGTGGATATTTTCAGTGTTATCCTGAACGGTCTTACCAGCCGACATAATAGTTTCCATTAATTTCGAGACCTAAGAATAAGAAAATTGAAAATAAAAATCTCTAAAAACGGTTGCAGTTGGTCAGTACTTAATACTATTTGAAATAATCAAATATTGTGGAAAGGACATATACATATAAAACATTTCCCAATAAGAGCGATAGAATTTGAATTTGAAATAAAACACAGAAAATTCGGCTAAAAATGGTGCTCGTTGTTTTTATTAAATGGTTTATTTTATGCCATTTATGA
Organism: Cosmopolites sordidus; assembly: GCA_031761425.1. Taxonomy (NCBI): domain Eukaryota; kingdom Metazoa; phylum Arthropoda; class Insecta; order Coleoptera; family Curculionidae; genus Cosmopolites; species Cosmopolites sordidus. Next base: position 77,759 of record JARFXV010000961.1, read on the forward strand.
TTTTATGTTTATTTTATGCCATTTACGAACAAAATATCGTTCAAGTGACTACCTCGACTATTCTTGCACTGTTTGGTCCGATTGGCCCAATTTTCGATGATTCGGTTGAGTATATTGGATGGTATGGCGACTATGGTTGCTCGAATGTTGGTTTCAAGTTCATCAAGAGTCTTGAGTTTGTTGGTGTAAACCTGTAATTTAACATAGCCCCAAAAAATAGTCTAAATATGTTAAATCACAAGATCTTGGAGGCCAGTTGTAAGGGCCATTCCGTGAAATTACCGATTCTACTAATTGATTGCTCAATAAGTCCATCATAATGCGTGCTGTATGGCAAGTTGCGACGTCTTGTTGAAAATATAGTCCGTCAGTATCAATTTCATCAATTTTCGGAAAGACAAAATCGTATAACAGCACGATAGCGTTCGCCATTTAATCCCACAACGTCCTTCGGCGTTCTTGAATAAATACGGCCCGATAATGCTACAGTATCTCCACACCAAACCGTGATTATTTCGGGATGTAATGAGGCCTGATGAGTCACTTGTAAATTTGACTCATACCAATAACGACAATTTTGCTTATTGACTTAGCCAAAAATGAGCCTTATCGGAGAAGATGATTTTGCGATGAATATCGGGATCGTTTTCCATTGCTTCCACCGCCTAATCTGCAAACTCCTGACGTAATCGATGGTCAGTTGGCTTAAGTTCCTGGGCCAATATAATCTTGTATGGGTGTAAACCAAGATCCAAACGCAAAATATGCGAGATGGTCATCCTGGATAAGCCCAACTCTTGAGAATGGCACGGAACAGACACATTATCGTTCTCGGTAACACTTTTACGAACAGCCGCGATATTTTGTTCACTATGGTCACTACGAAGTCGTGATAGAATATTTCTTGCGATACATCCATTGCTCTAAATCTACGTGATAACTCACACAACAAACATGAGGAGCCGAACTTTTATTAATAATATAATTAAAATATAAAAGATAGGTTTTTTCGACTTCCTCGCATATAGATCTAGATTGTGACTTAAATAAATCGTCCTCATATATAATAAAACTTATCCGCTGGATTTTTGCAAAATTGATGATTAGAACTTGCTATTTTATAAAAAAAAAATCGACTTAAACACTTGACTGTACTGTAAATGAGACATAAACAAACTAAACTATAGAAAACAATAAACCATGTCCTTAAAGGTTCGTAGAATACTGTGGAAATACACCCTCTACGGTCTTGTGGCAATTCCTACATAATCCAGTTCAAAGTCATGTATAAATAATTTCAATTTTCCCCATGATCTAAAGGAGAAGCAAGTATTTGACAATAAGACGTGCTAGACCATTTCTGTGAAAAGGTGTTTTAATAACTACCTAAATGAAATGCAAAAAGAGCGTTCTCATCAATGTTACAAAAATCATGTCGACCGGTGTTGTTAACAAACTCTGCACCCTTCGAACAGAAAGCTTTCATGAATACAATGTCAGTAAGCTTGTGTAACTTCAGTCAGCAATAATATATGCAACACTGTGTATTCTTGTGGCGATTTTGCTCATCATCTTCAATGGATCTTCTGATTGTTTGATCTAGGATCTGAAGTTACAGTTGCTCTTAAAATGTCGACATCAAGAGATCGTAGACGATCTGACCTTCTCCTATCTTCAAGACTCATGTCTCCCTCCCGTAACTTTTCGAACCAGAGGTCAGTGGTGCAGATGATATGGATTGATCCCCTCTACTTCACAAATCTCACGAGAGACGTCAGTCGCTTTGACGCCATTTTTAAGATATCTTAAAATTATCTTAATTTCGCAACTTATTTCACTCATTTTAACGTTTTTGATAACAACTGTCGGCTTTAATACTAAAGAAGGAATCAATTTTTCTATTAGACCAACACCAAACTTGAAGATATTTACAATTAAACACCAAATCTCTCTATTCAATATCTCGATAAATGTTTCCCTAACTATAATAGCATAATCAGGAGATGATTCCCCCTTATGATATTTCTGCATGGTCAGCGAAACCCGTGTTAAAGTTAAACGGAGTGATTTTGTGTTTAGTGTTAAACGTCTCCGAGTTTAGTGAAAAAGAAATGTTGATTTGTCAAAGCTGCAGCCGATACTCTAAGGATTAGAATAGCGTTTTTGAAAGAAAATTTCCATAATTTATCTCCAAAAATTGTGGTCTGAGAAGACACCCAAGATCTGCCGATCTCACCACTGAGTTATTTCTTTGAGGTTACCTTAAAGAGAGAGTTTACATTAATAAGCCTCAAATACTAGATCATCTCAAAGACAATATTCGGCGAGAAATAGAGGAATAGAGAAACTAATATGATGAAAGCTGCTGTAAAAAGAGTATCTGTTTAAAGCTCTTTTCCTTGCCTTTATAGCAGTTTTGCAGGAATCTGTCCACCAAGAAACGGGGGGATGGGAGGTATGTACTGGAATGGGAGGGATGAAGGAGGGAGAGCTTTAAACAGATTTCGAACCCATTCTACCCAAGAAAACCTTCTAGAATACAAACCTCTCAAACTTCTGGCCAGGAAAACAATAAACTACTCAAAACGCTCTATTTGGTCTGTCTGTAAACTAAAAGGCATACGACCAATAGGAATTTCAGGTCTTCTTGCAAATGGAAATTGACTATACTCAACTGAAGATATTTCTCATACTCTTGGCTCTTACTTCTCAAAAATCTCGGATGATTCAAATTATGATCCCTCCTTTCTTTCTCACATATGCCTACCTAAGCCAAATCCCACCTTCAACGATACTGATCACTTGGTAATAAATCTTCCCTTCTCCATTTAGTTCAGTGAACTAAAATCTGCTCTATCTTAATGTTGTCCGTCCGCTCTATGCCGATTTAAGTATCTTAAAATAGAGATATCACAGAGACCAAGGCTTAAATCAATCCTCCATTCTTCATGCTTATAAATCAATAATTCGTCCTAAACTTGACTATGGATGTTTTCTCTACAACTCAGCTTGCTCTACTTACTTGAAATCATTAGAAACTCTACAAAATAACGCTCTTACACTAGTTCTAGGAGTCTTTAAATCTTGTCCCGCAAAGAGTCTCCAATGCCTTTCAGCAGTTGAACCTTTGATATTTAGAAGGACTAAATTCCTCCTCAGGGCTGCAGCACGAGCAAGTTCAAATCGATTATCATCGGTAGGTAAAAACCTATTCATCCCCTTGGACTCGAGCTAAACTATCAAAATCCATTTCCTTTTCCTTTCTTGCCTTTCTCCCTCCCGCTCCAACCATTCATCCCCATTGGCTCATACCGTCCATAAATATAATCTCTTTATTCAAATTTGATAAAGCTTCCGATCCTCCAGCCTTCTTCAGGGCTTATTTTAGTAATATACTTACAGAATTTCCAACCGGTAATTTGATCTCACTAATGACTCTCCTCAGCCGTTGGTGCTCATGGTCATACATTCTCTTTATTTTTCCAACAAATACAGTCTTCCAGCTATAACTTCCATACTATTAGCAAAGTTCTTTGTAATACATGAAGCTCTTAAAACATATCCTCTGAACAAGGCTCTTCATGGTTGATTTGCACTGATTCTCTCAATTCCCTTAAATTAATCAATAATCCAAATTCAACTCATCCCTAAATCCTCAGAATTTGGGATCTCCTTTTCACTAAAAAAATATGGATCCCTGGACCTATAGCTATTGAGGGAAAAGAAAAAGCGGACACTTTGGCAAAAGATGCATATTCTCTGGATCTCCCATTTCCTTGGTCCCTTCTCTCAGAGATGATTATCCAACAATATCTGATAAAGTTTTTAAAATCATCCAACTTGAATGGGATCTTATAGATGAAAACAATAAATTATGGCAGATTAAAAAATACTTCACTGAATAAAATTTTTCTCTCTCCAGAAAATCTCAAATTATACTTAACGGACTTATGATCGGCCAAGGTCGATGGATCCCATCAATACCATATGGATCGGAGCCATCAATATCCTCCTGCCTTCTTTGTGGATACTCCCTTACAGTCTTCCATATACCCCTATTATTGCTCTGTCCTATCCGTTCAAGGTTAGGATTGTCTCGACCCATTGAGGAATTATTCTCCCACCATGTGGTGGGAAATCTTCTTGAATTCCTAAAAGAATCTGGATACTTCCACAAAATGTAATCCCCTTGAGGTGACTCTTGATCCCTCGCACAAATATTATTCTAGTCATTCATGTAGTTCATCGTCCTTTATACAACTATGAGATATCTTGCATTCGCGCCTAGTACCCTGAAACACCTGAATTTCTTCTCAGCAACAGTGAACAGTCGCTAAATAACGCCTGGAGCGTTGACGCGACTAGAAGAGAAAGACTAGAAAAGAAAAGTTTTGTCAAAGACTAGACTAGAAAAGAAAATAAATCAATCATAAAAAGAGCATCAATTTGTAAACGCAAGAATTGCCACCATTTGACCTATATTATTTTCCAAAAGTAATTCGTGAAAAACTCCAGAAACTGTACTTAAATTTACAACTTTGATAATAAATCTTCACTTTAGTTTTATTAATATTTTTTAAATTGAAATGGGATACCTCCTTTTACGCCACCCTGTATATGCACCTAATATTAAAATTACTCTCCTACGAACTTATTTCTCCTCATCTGTGTTATTTAATTTCGTCATACACTTCACCAAAACACAAACAATTACGTTACACAAAAACAAATTTTCTTATCAAACGTCGTTTGATTAATTTTCGGGAAGTAAAAGAAAACAATTTCCTCACCGGGTTCACGAAACAGCGCAGACTGTCCTAATTAAATAACAAGATAAAGGAAGTTTTGTCAAAATCCGGAAAAAAATCGTCTTAAATTGTCATGAGTCACGCTAAATTAGTCCCGACTCTCGGTAATTCGGTAGAAGTTCTTTTTTGTGTCCCTTTAAGGCCTCAACTTTTCCACTGACCCTAATTGGGAATTTACCTACGCTAATAAAGGAGTTTACATTTTGACTTGTTTGTCGTTTTTTGATGAAAATTAAATATACTTTCAGAGAGTAGTTTTAGGGGGAACCGGAGTTAATTAGAGAAAAATGTAAGTAGTTTTAAGTGCTAAGCTAGATATTTTTAATGGAACAGGAAAAAGAAAAGATTTATAAAAAAATAACAGACTAGTCTATTCAGTATAGTACCAAAAAGCATGAAAAACTTAAGTTAAAACAGAAATTCGCAATTAGAAAAAAATGCATGGAAAAAGTCAGTAAAATCAACAAGAAAAAATAAAGAAAATTCAGAGCTCCATCCTGTTAAACCAAAAGAAAACTGGGTTGCTCGTAAATTTGAAAGATGTAATGAACGAGAAAAGGCCTAAAAGATCGATTTATTACGTCCTCAACTTAATTCTCGGCCGTTTTTTTGGTTATTTTTGTCATTTACTTATGAAAAAATTAATACAAACTTAACTTTCAAAGTAATCATCCCTGCTTTCGCCACTGTCAAATATGAGATCGAGAAAACTTAATCGTTTTAATGTGATAAAGTTATTGAGGCTTTCTTCGACTTGCTCGAGAGATGCGACTATAAACCAAGTAATGTTGCAGGAATTGGAAGAGATGTAAATCCAAAGGGGCCCAGTTTGGAGAACAGGGCGGGTGGGATAGAATCGTTTTCGGCTATCCCAGGCATTCTGAATCATTTAAGTTAAAATTTCCAGTTCGAAATTGCGAGAACTCCTTAGAAATACTGTACGAAACAGCATTATCTCTCAAAGCCTCACAAATCGTATTTGTAGATTCCGCAGTTTTTTTTTCTGTTGAAAGGCGTAAAGGATGTTCAGTCAAATGTTGCCTTTCGAATAACATTCGATCTACAAATGATTTTTCAGAAAAAAAATTAGAGTAGGCTCGTACATTAGACCTCGTTTTGAAACTCAAAGTTGGCGGTTTAAAATAACTATACCCAGGGCGGATTTACCAGCAGACTGAGTAGACTGGAGCCTAGGGAGGCAGATTTTAGGGGTGGCAAATTTGGGGCAAATTTTTTTGTCTTACAGAATTTAAAAAGATTCATATTTTTATACCTAAATGTTATTAAGTCCACACAAATAATTAATTCAACATATAATATATTTCATCACTTAGATACATTTTTCTGCAATTTGCGTAGCCGCGATTGGTTGCGGGGCAGGAACAAGTGACATGACCATTCGCTAAGTGTTTCGAAATAGGAGTTCGGTCCGAGACATCGAGGAGTGCACATCTCTTCGGACGCGCTCCGGAACACGTGGCGGTCGAAAGTTCGTGCGCATATAAGTTCGTGCGGAAATAAGTTCGTGCGGATTTTAGTTTCGTTCGGTTGTCGGTTCTTCGCGCGGTGATGGCGAATCCAAAGGGGTTTGCCGTTACCGAGGAGGCCTGGAAGGCCCTCCGTCGCGAAGTTAACGACAAAGATAAGCGCATCACTGACCTGGAGGGTCAGTTAAGATACGCTCTCGAGATGAATGGTCTCGCCGCGGACGAGAACGATGATCTTCGTCAGAAGATCGTCGAACTCGTCAACGAGTTGAAAGACATCGATAAAGAAAACCAGAGACTTCAGAAGAGCCTGGACAAGAAGAAGAAATCCGACGACGCTTTTATCAAAGCGCCTGTCGGATGTGAAAGAAAAGAAATTTCGCCGGTCGCGATGGATGAAGATCCGGTCGCGACAGTCGAGGCGACCGAGCTCGACTCCGACGATGACGGGAGTGACGCCGCGAATTTCGCCGACGCCGCCGTGATCGTCCCGCAACTTGACGGAGGCCATTCTTCGGCCTCCGAATCTGAGGGATTCCAAAAGGTTTCCCGTCGTAAAATCAGGAAGAAGAGGCGCGGAACCGACCAGGTGAGAGAGGATCCTCCTCTCAAAAAACCAGCGTCGGAATCCTCGTCCTCAAAACCAACTTTCAAGAAACCGGATCCTCCGAAAGAGGATCCACCAACTCAAGGAGAGGTTCAGGAGCCTGGAACTTCTGAACCTCGGAGGACCTCTTCTAGAGTCCCACCAGTAATTCTGAGAGACAAGACCGTGTATATGCACGTCATAAAGATGTGCAAGGAACACGGGATCTTGCTCTCTCGTACCATCACTAAGCCAGACGGGGTGCTGTTGCAACCCGAGACCCCAACAGGTTATCGAGCGATTACCAAATTGCTCGATGACGGTGATTTCAAGTATCACACATTCACGACCCCTGATGAACGCAATCTTCGCGTAATATTCAGGGGAGTGTTGGAGACCATTTCGGTCTCCGACATTACTCAGGAACTCCGCTCGCTGGGTTTTCACCCGGTTCATGTTGAGCGGTGGAAAACTGCCGGACTAGATGGCAAACCTATTGCCATCGTCCAGGTAATTGTCCCCAAGGGGGAAAAGGAAATCTTTAATTTGAATAAGTTTCTTGAACAAAATGTCAAGATCGAAGCTCAACGGTCGAATGGCCGAACGGTGCAGTGTTTTCGCTGCCAGAAGTTCGGACATTCGGCCAAGAAGTGTCATGCCGATCCGGTCTGCGTGAAGTGCGGCGGTGGGCACTCTTCCAGGGAGTGCAAAAAAGATCGGGACACACCACCGACTTGCTGCAACTGCGGAGGTTCGCACACGGCGAACTTCCAAGGTTGCGAGGCAAGACCAAGTCGAGGTATCACTGTGAGGACTGAAAAGTCCTTACGGAGAAAACCTCTTGGGACTTCAAAGTCCCAGAAACCAAATTCCTCTCCCAATCCTTTAATACCCCCACCAACCTTCGTGTGGGGGTCCCAAAGGAACCCAGTTCCGACGCCCGCTCCACAAGATAACCCATTTTCCGGGCTTGTGGAGCAACTAGTCGCTACATTTCTGAGCCAAATGAAGGCACAGATGAGCGATATGCTCCAATCTTTTGGAGCAAATCTTCCCCAATAATCGTCCCCTCATTCCGTGGCAGAAAGCCTATGGGGCTCGAGCTTCTCGAGTTTCCGGCTTTCATAAGTTCCACTAGGCTAACCGCTATCGCAAATTCCCAGATCCCGATCCATATGGCGGACCTTCGACAACCGCAGTCGTTGGCCCGGCATTGGTCGTGACCAAGTCACCTTTTCCGATGGAGACAAGGCCCCATCCCCTTTTAACCTTCACAAAGTTTCTCTGGTCTTTGTTGATTACACGTTTCTTAATAGTCGGACATGCCTCACAAAAGAAAGAGGGAAATTCCGACATAAAAAGGGATAAATAGAATCCCCAAAAAATATCGAACCCCACTTCGGGGCAATTTATCTAATATGGGTAAGAGCTAGACAGCTAACCCGAAAACCAGGGTGAAAAAGCGGGAAGCTAAGTGTTTCTGGCCGAATTGACTGCACGACTGCGACGCGGCAGCCGCAGGAGCCGAAGCGGGATCGTGCTGTTGTAGGTATACGCTGCGTGGTGGCATTGAGTTCGAGAGAGATAGATATTATCGCCGCTCAATATCTATCGCCGCTCAATATCTATCGCCGCTCTATATCTATCGCCGCTCTATATCTATCGCCGCTCTATATCTATCGCCGCTCTATATCTATCGCCGCTCTATATCAAACGGGGAAGTCCCGTCCCATATTAACTTCAAAAACAAAAGAAAAGCCGCCTCGGTTGATTGCGTCCTGCAATTTCTAAAACGTATTAATATTTCTCTGGCACTTTTTTCTGATTGCGTGTTGTAATTTTTCAAAGTGTTTCGTGGATTGTATGAATAATGTCATAACATAACATCACCGGTGCGTACAAACTTATAGTAGGTAAGTAATCATAATATATTTCAATAAATCATCCGTAACGAATCAGTAAGATGTAATTTAACTTGATAAATAGTTATTTCGGAAGATATGTAAATAAATTTCGTTTTTTTTTTGTTATATCATACCTAAATAAATTTCTAAGACTTATATTACGTAAATAAATTAATCAATGTATGAAGCCTGAACAAAGGATACTGCTAATTACGTACGAGAAATAAAACTCCCAATATTATCTTTTTTATTTCAGTTCTTGGAAAAAAAATTTTGTAAAAATGTGAATGTGTGATGACAGAAAGCAACTTAGTGGAGCTGAGTATAAAAAGAAGGCCCAAATGAAAAAAGAACAATATCGGAATATCCGTAAAATGATAAAAATTGACATTTTTTTTAAGTGGAAGTAGTATTGAAAGACCAGGAATTTCAACAACATACACTGACACAATACAGTCTGGAAGATAAAATGGATTTGAACTTTGCGATCCAACAACAGTCATCTGTTGAACCAACCAACAGACCAACAACAGTCATCTGAGGAAGAGACGGTAGAGGAATCATCAATAAGTTTAACAATTGAAGATGCGTCTCAGAATCGGACGTTAAGTAATGATCAAGTACAAACAACAGTAAATCTAAACAAAGATCCAGCTTTATGGGAAATCAACGATACCTTAAGGGAGATTATCGCAAGGTACGGCTTCGATCAAAACAAGTCTTGAAACATTTCTAAAAGTGAAAAAATATATGCTGATCAGCCTCGTTTCTTGCCAGTGAGTATCTTCCAAAGGAAAATAAAAAATAATGAAGTGAATGACCGAAATTGGCTGGTTTATTCTGAAAGTAAAAGATTTGTATATTGCGGGCTATGTTTGGCATTAGGTCCATTGGAGTATAAGACTCAGTTTGAGAACGAAGGATTTAATGACTGGAAAAATGCAGAACACCGAGTAATTCAACATGAAAATTCTGCGCGTCATATATCTAGTATCCTTAGTTTGAAAGTTAAAAGTGAGATTGATGACCGACTCGACAATTTACTGCATGTCCAGATTGATGAAGAAATTATTATTGGAAAAATGTTCTGAAAAGGGTTGTTGCCGTAGTGAAGCGACTGTGTTTAAGAGGCCTCGCTTTTAGAGGAAAAAATGAAATTCGATCCTTTTTTAGCCAGTCATATTGAACGATTTGGGAAACAAAGATCTGGAAGTACCAGTTACTTATACTTATACTTATATATATATATATATATATATATATATATATATATATATATATATATATATATATATATATATATATATATATATATATATATATATATATATATATATATATATATATATATATATATATATATATATATATATATATATATATATATATATATATATATATATATATATAGTGGAAATTTTGTTATAATATATAATAATATACCCAAAAACGATTTTTTTTGCAATGTAAACTAAACCGTTGGGTTGTAAAAATAATCTAGGAACTGCCACATCGATCCCCTAGTTCACAATCATACTAATTACGGGATAAAGGTGGGGTAATTATAACGATAGTGCATAAATCATAAAATTACAATTTCGTTGACAAAAAAAAATGTAATAAATATGATTGTGAACTAGGGTATCGAATTGTTGAAGTCGTTAGGGGTGGCAAAATTTGAATAGCCCACAAGTGGCAAATGTATAAATCCGCCGACTATACCTCACTTACTCGAATGCTACGAATGCTTCTTTTGGTGTTACAACCGCGCTACGAACTACGAACCAACGAACGTTTTTATAAGAACTTTAATTTAAAAGTTTGATCATAAATCTTTACCTTCAATTTGATATAATTAATGCTCTTCATCCTTCGAAACTATATATATATATATATATATATATATATATATATATATATATATATATATATATATATATATATATATATATATATATATATATATATATATATATATATATAGTATATATAGTTTGGTAAAATATTTTGGGAGGTGACTCTAGAGATTAAAACATAAAACAAGTAGCTATAAACATACCCCAAAAATTGCTTCTTAAAGGGGCTAGAACTCCTCAGAAGAGAAACTCTAAAGATGCTTTTTTCGCAATATTTTCGAAACGGTTTATGCTAAAATCTTGAAACTCGGTATACTTCAATAAGTTGGAATAGAAAAAAAAATTGTATTAATAATTGAATATTTTACTCAGGGTGTCACACATAGGGACGCCTCCTTGGTAAATGTTGTCATAACTTTTTTGTTTGTAATATTTTTTAATTTTTCAAGTCAAATTATTGAAGAAGTATTCCGTAGTCTGTATTGGGAACAGGTTAGTATAAAGATCAACGCTGCATACTTAAGTAGAGAAGCTGCAAAGACACATACAAGAGCTGCAAAGGACTAGAGAACCATTTGACTTAAAAATATACCTGAAAAAGAGTCAGGTTAAGTTTTATAAATTTGCTGAGGACAGAAGTATTTCAGTTTTGGGAAGGGATTTGGAGATTGTGGACCACTTTATATATCTTAGGCAGAAGATTTCATGGAGGGGGGTATCTTGGACTACCGTCCAAGAGATGGAAAGGCATGTTAAGTGTGGCTGGCATTTAGCAGACTCAACATAATGTTTAAGAGTAAAGTCCCACTTTGCCTTTTTGCCTGACTTTTGCCTTTGACTTTGCCTAAAAAGAAAAGGCTTCGATCAGTGTGTCCTGCCTGTTATGACATCGGAAGTAAAACCTGGACACTCACCTCGCAATCAATTCAAAAACTTCAGGTAGTACAGAGGGTAATGGAAAGATGTATGCTTGGTATTACAAGACGGGACAGAAAGACCTGCACAAGGATCAGAGAACAAACGAAAATATGTGACATTATTGGAAGAATAAAGGAATTAAAATGGGGATGGGCAGGCCATCCGCCATAGAAGCGATGGGACGACAGATTGGCCAAGCCAATCCAATTTTTTAAATGTTTTTTCTAGCTCTTTCTTTCATCTTGTTAAAAGTACGAGATTATTTGCATATGCAATATATTGCAATTTATGATGGGATATTTTAATCCAATCCCAAAACAAAAACACTATTGCAGCAAACTCTTCCAAATTGGGTATAGTTTCAGCATACGTAACTTGGAAAAACGTAAACCTAATGTTTTAAAAACTGAAATAAACATGGTATACGCAGTCTAAAAAAACGATAGGGCCCCAGGTTTCAATGGAGTCACCGCAGAAGTAATTAAAGCAATTGGAAAAGTACAGTAAGGTTTGTTTCACATGTGCTAGAAAGTGAGGGACACAGAATTGTGACCAGAAGATTGGTCGATCTCAGCATTTATACCTCTACATAAAAAGGGGCCCTCTCATTCTACATTCAAGCAAAATCCTCTTTCACATTATCAACGAACTATTAAAATCTAACATCATGGCAAATTTCCCGAGAGCAAGTTAGGCCATAACCTAGGTCACGACTCTTCTTTAAAGAAGAATACGAAGAAGTAGAGATTAGTCCAGTAGATTGTATACTCGTCCTCATTAGTGTTTCCAACATCACATTGAACAAGTTTGCTGATAATGGATCGCCTTGTCTTAGTACTTTATTTACTACGAGTTGTTCTGATGATCAGGTACAAATAAGAGTTAAAATAAAAATGTCAAGCGAAAAAACAGCTGAAAGGATATTTGGCGCCCGTGTGGTATTTTTAAGCAAAATCACAAAAAATAAGAAAATAAAAATGTATTTGCATATTGATCTAGATTAAACCGATCGCAAAATGATTGATAATACCATCTGCCTCTCCACCCGAAATAGGATAATTATTTTTGTTTACCGCTTTATTAATATCGCGACGCGATGCTTTACTACAAAAAATATATTAATAATTTGTCGTGACGTAAAATCTCTTCTCGTCTCTATTAACTAGAGACACCTTGTCAACAGCGTCGATAAATTGATAAGAGGATAAAAAATGTACCTCGTTGGAAACGGTCTCTCCTGATTCCGCCAGCTGTTCGAACGTTTTCCTGTAGTTTTCGAAGGAATCCTTCTGGCCCAGTAGTTTGCTCAACAACGTGGCGTTAGCCACGAATGTTGTATTGTTGGGGGCTATGGTGTAAGCGTGACTGATAGCTTTAAATGCATTCTCGATATCCTTTAGATAGAAAAGCGTATCTGGAAAATGAAATTAACTGTATACTGCTAAAAAATAGCAGAAAAGAAGAAAATATATCATTCAATATGATTGAATGGGGAAAGATATTCAATTTATGTGCTATTAGAACTTCAACATTATTCTCGTCCTCAACATTTCGTCAATTTCTGAACCTATCCGAATCTGAATTTTCATCTGCCTCATGGGGCAGATTAATCGAAAACCTGGCCAAAATATGAAAAATCTAAGGTCAGATTTGAGACAGGAATGCTGTTTGTTTTCATGCTCCTGAATAACAAGAATAAAATGATCGTTCAAAACAAAACTTTCTTCTTCGCCAAATGCAGCCGTTTTTTCTTAATTTTATCACTCAAACACTGCAATAAGTTCACATAATATTCGCCATTGATTGTTTTTGCTTTCTGATAATAACAATGAAAATTATTCCACGCGCATCCCAAAAAACTGACGCCATGACCTTGCCTGCAAACGGAAGTGTCTTCGCCTTCTTTGGAGCTGATTCTCTTCTTTCAGTCCATTGTTTTGACTGTTCGTTTGACTCAGGTGTGAAGTAATGGACCCATGTTTCATCCATGGTTATGAATCGATCCAAAAACTCAGCTTATTCCTGCAAAACAAAACACTCGATTGAAATATCCTCTCGACGCTGTTTTTGTCCAATTGTTAGTAATCGCGGCACCTATCTTGCGCACAGCTTTGTCATCTCCAAATTTTCAGTCAATATGCTATGTACAGCACTTTTTTAAATGCCTACCATGTCTACTAACTCGCGCAATGTCAGTCGACGGTCATTCAATAACATTTTGTGGATTTTCTTCACCATTTATTGCGTGGTCATCTCATTTGGTCGACCACTGCGATGTTCATCTTGGCAGCTCGTACGTCCTCGTTTAAACTCTGCCACTATTCTTTACTATTATAAACAAAGTAAAGTGAAAGTATCACATAGCGATGACCAATTTTTTCCACGTTTACAAATTCACTGAGAGCGTTCACTATTAACGGCTGCCAAACAAATATTAAATAACGTAGCGTCGTCAAACTTCAAACTTAAATTTTATAAGGTTGGTACATTCTACCGTAGTCATTCTTTTCAAACAACAACCGCCATTTATACGTCAGGTCGGGTACTTCTGGGACTACCCTCGTAAAAAAGCAGAAGTTATGTACGATTCGACCTAATATATTGGCTCACAATCAATCCAAACCTGGCAGGTGAACTAATATCCTTTTTATGGTTATACATGTTTTGATGTTGTGATTATAGATGTGGTTATACATGTGGTTATACATGTGGTTATACATGTGGTTATACATGTGGTTATACATGTGGTTATACATGTGGTTATACATGTGGTTATACATGTGGTTATACATGTGGTTATATATGTGGTTATACATGTGTTGGGTTGTGATTCCCACTTAATCGTTAAAAATTTGCCCAAGTATGGAAAGCTCATATCAAAGTAAGTGTAAATTTTATGTAAAAAGCAGCCGGAATTTCTCATTTCCAAAGCCCGCGTAAAAAATTATTTAATTTTCTTTTCTGCTGTAAGATGGTAGTACTGGGCCTAGTTACGGTATCCAACTAAAGCGAGATAGGTCAACTAGTTTGTTTACACCAGCTGGTTTTGTTAGCCGACATCAAGTGTGTGCAGCGATTTAATTATGAATAAAAATATTGAGCAAAAAGTTTGCCTTAAATTTGGTGTGTCGGTGAGGAATCCCTGAAAATGTTACATAAGACCTACGGTGAATCGTGCATATAAATAACACAGGCATATGAATGGTATAAAGCATTGAAAGATGGTTGAGAAGTAGTAGTTGATTTGCCTCGTTTTTGTCGACCTTCAACGTCCACGAACGACGAAAACATCGACAAAATCAAGAAATTGGTGCTCGAAAATCGTCGAGTGAGTCTTGGAGAGTTGCCCAAGAGATGAAGATCAAGTTCGTTCATAACGAATTAAGACTGATATTTTGGGCATGAAACGCATCGTTGTACGATTGGTTTCTAAAGAGCTCAATTTTGTCCAAAAAGCGCATCCAAAGCAGGTCGATGAAGACATAATTTCCCGAGCTTCTACCGATCCCACCTTCATGAAACGCGAAGATATAAGTTTACGAGTACGACATGCAAACAAGCCAACGGTCTTCAGAATGGCGCCTCGAAAACGAGCCGAAACTCAAAAAGCCGTGTCAAAGTGGCTTGAAAATCAAGGCCATGCTGACAGTTTTCTTCAATTACCGCAGTGTGGTGCACTCCAAATTTCTTCCAGAGGGACAAAAGGTGAATAAGGAAAACAATTTAGGAGTCATGAGGCGTTTAAGTGATAATATCCACAATATAAAAACAATTCATGGTTCTGGCACCACGATAATGCGCGATGCGCATAGCCATCGTTGTGCAAGAGTTTTTGGTCAAAAGCTCAACTAACGTCATCGACGAAGCAACGTACTTGCATGATGTGACCCAGTGTGACTTCTTCCTATTTCCGAAGCTAAAATTACCAGTTCGAGGAAAGTGTTTTCAGTCAATTGAGGTCATAAAAGAATACTCACTGAAGAAGCTGAAGGCCATACCTCAATCAGCTTACGAACAATGTATGGAGGATTAGGTCAAGCGGTGGCATAGTCGTACTAGGCTAATTGAAAAGTTCATGAAGCGACACCTACAGAGCAGTAAAAAAACTACTACATTTTACAAGTTTCATTCTTCATATGAATATATTTGAAGTTTCAAGTCGATCTGTCAATTCATTCATACAAAAACAGCAAAGTAAACGTAACAGTATTATTTTATAAAATGGAAAATATTAAAAATCGTGCAGTGATTAAATTATTTTTAAAAAAGGTTTAAAGACAATGGAAATTCATAGTGAATGGTAAATGTATTAGGGGAGTCTGCACTTTCAAAAACAATGGTTTGTACTGAACTGAACTACTGAACAAAAAATTAATTCTACACATGATATGGTTATGGATGACAGACAATTGCCTTTAAGTGAAATTGCTCAGACCATAGACATCTCAACTTAACGGGTGTTTCATATTTTGGAAAAGAAATTGGGCTTGAGAAAGTTATGTGCGAGATGGGGTGCCGCATTTGTTAAATTCTGATCAAAAACGACTTCAAGTAAAACATTCTAACCAACATTTGGATCTTATTCTAAGGAATAAAATAGATTTTAAACGTCGTTTTGTAACTGTGGCGGAAACTTGAGTTTACCACTATGATCCTGAACTGCGACGACAAACCGCAAAATGGACTGAGCCCGGTTGTCCAGCTCCGAAGCAGCCAAAGTGTTCAAAATCGACCAAAGAAGTTATGGCATCAATTTTTTGAAAAAGGTAAACCGGTAAAACAATAGCAGGACGACAGTGTTACTCAAACCTTTTGGATCAAAAATTCGTGAGAAAAGTCCTTGTTTAGCGAAGAAAAAAATAATTTTTCATCAAGACAATGCACCGGTTCATAGAGGTGTTCTTGCAATGGCCAAATTGAAAGAGTTGCATTTCGATTTGTTGGACCATCCACCATATTCACCAGATCTGGCCCCCTCTGACTTTCATCTGTTCCCAAACCTTAAAAAATCTCTATGTGGCAAATGTTTTTCATCAAATGAAGAAATTATGGCAACCGTAGTATTTTGAAAAACTTCCAGAGAATCACTTCAGAGTTGGAAGAAATGAATTGAAGAACCGCTGGAAAGAATGTACTGAGCTTAAGGGGGAATATATGGAAGAATGAAGTCATTTTTTTCAACAATAAACTTGGTTTGTCATTTCTGCTACATGAACTTTTCAATTTGCCTGGTATTGCACTCGATAGGGCCTACTTTGAAGGCGGCGATTTTGATGAATAAATTAATTTTTCTGTTTTATTTAAC
The DNA here is from genome assembly GCA_031761425.1 of Cosmopolites sordidus. Classification (NCBI taxonomy): domain Eukaryota; kingdom Metazoa; phylum Arthropoda; class Insecta; order Coleoptera; family Curculionidae; genus Cosmopolites; species Cosmopolites sordidus. Next base: position 94,623 of record JARFXV010000961.1, read on the forward strand.
AATTCCGGGTATTTTTTACACAGAATATACAGGAAGTTTGGTGCATCGTTTGCCAAATTAAAATGACAGATAGGAGGGGTCTTTTGCTATCTCCTCAGCCTCCAAACCGCATTATTGGGTCAGCAAGTCAACACTGAAACTTGAATTCAAAAAAAGTTAGAGGTATAGCCTCCAAATTATTTTTTTATTTTAATATGTAATGTTGCAGGGTTCTATAAAAGTTAAAATTAGATGCAAGCGACATCTACTTTTATTTATAGACTCGCAAAGTTTTTGATAGAAGTAAAAATAAATTTAAAGCTCAATTTTGAATTGCATATTAAAAAAAACTAAAAGCGATCATGGTCTTCGAATTATTTAAAAAAAAGTCTCTGGTTTATCCTCTTTCTAACGGTATGCATTCATGCCATAAAAGCATTTTACTAACTTCACTACTTTGCTAACTTTGTGTATCGGGGCGCATTAGGCTGATATTCGATATTACTTATTTGCGTAAATAACATACGCTAAGTAGATAGAAAATGCTATCTCACTCTTGCGCAGTGAAGTCTGACTGCGAAGTACATAGGGTACGAACGTTTCTTTACTTGAAATAAAAATAAAATATTTGTTTTAATTAATCATAAATCTCCCTTGAATTGCTGACCACCGTTGCGTATGCATGCGCGCAATTTTCGACTCTTTTCTACGGTAGTACTACGTAAAAGAATTTCTTCTTTAATTATAATGAAAGCCGGCTCTATGCGTTGGAATAAATATTCTCTAGTTTCAACTGCTGTGACGTATACAAGTTTTTTTGCAGATGTAAAAATCCAAAGAAGTTAGGTCTGGGGACCGTGGAGCCCATGAAATAGGGCCATTCCTCCTAATCCACGAATTTGGGAAAACATTATTTAAATACTCCCTGACTGTTAAGCTCCAGTGTGCAAGACAACCGTCATTTTGGGACACAATGCTACTATCTTTATTACATATTGGAACATCAGCTAACAATTCGGGTAAGACATTTTGCAGGAACTCAAGGTAATTATCCCCGTTGAAACGATCAGGTAAGTAATGTGGCCCAGTTACATTATTTCCAATTTTATCCTGCATATCGAATATCAACCTAATGGGTCCCGATACAAAAAGTTGGCAAATTAGTGAAGTTAGTAAAACGTTTTTATGGCATGAATGCATACCGTTAAAAAGAGGATACGTCAGAAATTGTTCTAAAGAATTCGAAGAACATGATAAACTTTTTTTATGTGCAATTTAAAGTTGATAATTTTTCTTTTTATTCTGGCACATTCTAACGCTCTCTATTTCACTGTTTAGTAGAATACTAACTCAGGGAACCACAATTTAATACAAAAGTTGTCTCCTAGGAGAATTGAGGATTCTCGATTACTTGCCGGAATTTGTACGAACAGATTTTCGTATCTCCTATCATTACGGGAAAGAAAACAAGCTTTCGGATATAAACTCTCCTTTAAAAAGGCAGACAGGCAATAGGAAAGTAGGATAAAAAATCGCGGGGGAAAGAAAAAGATCAATCAAGAATGCCTTTTACGATAAACTCGGTTTAATTGACGGCAAACCAAAACCCGGTTTTGGTAAGTCGAACAATGGTAAAACTGCAAGAAGAGTCTCAAAAATGCCAAAACTTGAGCTGAAATTATCGGAGTTGACGTTGAGCTAATGGAAATATTTCAACACGATCTGATATGTGTTTCGAGTAGTTACAAAATTAATAAGGAGAAGTCATTTGTATATATACATGCCCGTCACAAACGTTTGATCAATGGCTAAGATATCGCCAACTTCATAGTTCCCATTACAAGTAGTTGACAGGTAATCTAAGAAGCTCAAATAGTACGCAATAAAGCGACTGATGAGGGCATAAACCAAATTCTTTCGACAGAGCTTTTGTGAGGAATAAACGTAATTTATAAAATAATGATTTTTTTGTTATCCATTAATCTGATCCAGTTTGCTTGTTCTTTTTCCCCTTCTCATAACTAAACTTTTTGGTCCATATAAAGGGTCTACCATTAGGGATGAGGGAACTTTGACAGCTCATGGTGGCCATATTTGTTTACCGATTATTGTCATTTCTTGTTAGTTGTTTCCCAAAAGGTTTGCAATTAAATCATGGTTCGTTTCACGTTAAAAGAACGTTTGGAAATTGCCCAGTTTTTTACGCAAATTCGCGGTGCCCTCGTGCTACTCAAAGAGCAATTCAAAACCATCGTGGTATTCGTCGTGGTGGTCCTTCTGAACAGGCAATGTTATTAGAAAATTTTAAAGTGAGTTTACACTCCACGATAGTGTGGTGCCTGTACGATAAAAAAAGCCAGAAGTGTTAAGAATATTGTCGCCGTTCAAGCAAGTGTAGAGTTAGGTCTCTCGCCAATGACAATCTGGCAAATTTTGACACAAGAACTGAAGCCAACCGACCATCGTGTTCGTCGTCAATTTGCCGATTGGGCTCTCGAAATAATGGAAGCCGACAACGAGTTTCATCGCAAAATCATCTTCTCCGGACGAGACTCATGGAAAATTGGTGCGAGCGGATCCGTATCCGCAAAAAGAGCCGTGGTGGCCATTTGGCCGAAATGTTGTTCAAATCATAAATTGAAAGTCTGAATCTCTTAAATAAAGCAATCGAAATCGATTTTGAGTAAAAAATGGGTGTTTTATTTAATTTTGAAGTTCCATCATTCTTATTGGCAGATCTTTTATAAACAGATACTCACTACTGACTGGTGTTTTGGCCATAAAAAGCCTCTACAAAAGTAAAATTTTGAAGATTTAATAGTTAAGACACTGTTGAAGATGGAAAATGAAGAGAGCAAAATATCTGATGTCGTTAATATGTAACAGTGATATTACTTACATCCAAGCAAGGCGAAACATTCAGCTACATCCGGACGAAGATTTACAGCTGCACAGGCAAAATTAAAAGCCGAAGCTGGCTGCTGAGTGGCCAGGTACACCAACGCCAAGTTGAAAATGATTTTCCAGTTGAGCGGAGATATCCAAAGAGCCCTTTTAAGGCAACTTATCGCCTAAAAAGCCGAACCAATACTTGAAACATCCGCAGTAAAATAAAATATATCTATATAGTTACCGCAACTAGTTTTTGCTTGGCGTAAAAGCAAATACCAATGTTGTTCCACAGTGCTACAGATTCAGGTTCATGTAGAACTGCAATTTTGAACTTGGTAAGTGCCACTTCGAATTCCTCGTGTTTCTGAAACGTAAAAATTACCCCTTGAGATTTAATCAGGTCTTAATTCCAATTCTACACTAAACCCGAAGAGATTTACCACTGAACACCAAATCACTCTTTTTTAACTTCGCGACGCGCATTTCGTCAACCGTGTAGGCATTTCATCTTAATTTTAAATGGAATCATTTCCTGATGATGTTAACATGGTTAGCGAAACGCGCATCGAGAAGTTTAAAAAAGTAATTTGGTGTTTAGTGGAAAATCTCTTGGAATTCAAGTCTTAATTATTAGGCTAATCTAGAAAATACTCTATTTAAAATAAACGATACGAATATATCAAGCTTTGGCAAATATTTTTCTTATTGTCTGAATGATTGTGGCGTGTTCATATATTTTAAAACTCAAAAAAAAAAAATATCAAAAATATCTGTTCTCATGTAAATAAAGAATCACTGGGTAAAAATCAAAAAAACAAAACGTAGACAAATTTCTCAACTCAACGTTACCCAACCATTGCCCAACGAATAAAATTTTAAAATAAATACAAACGTTTGAAAGTTAACGTTTCGGGAGGTCTTCTCCTCCCGTTTTCAAAAAGAATCTAAAAAATAAATTATATTAATTTCTATACTAAAAAGATAGAAAGTGGCCAAAAACCCAAAAAAAGAATAAAATATTCTTCTTTTTCTTTGGTGCTACAGCCCATCAGTGATGAGCGGATCCTCCAAATTCCATTATCATTCACAGCACCAGAAAGTCCTCTCACTACTCTTCTTTCAAATACTGCAAGCATATCTTCTGTTTTATCTGTGAAGCTCCATGTCTAGGAGACATAAGTGTGTAAAAAATGTTTAAATTGTGTAAATAATGTCTTAAAATTATTATTATTTATCAATTATTTTAACGTTTTTGTTAGAAACCGTCAATTGCATATTTCGCAGTGAAATCACTTTAATACTGAAGAAGGAATGTTTATTTGTCGAAATAAAAAATTTAAGTCGAATTAATTCTCTAAGGGGTGAAGTATAATCATTAAAAATAAACAATGGAAAAGGCCAAATACTTTTGTTACTTCTTAGTATTATAGAGAGTGTCCTCAAAGTTAAATAATTTATTTTAACAGGTTGTAGAACTCGTAAAAAGAAATAATTTTACCAAAAATCTTTTATAAAAAAGAAATAATTAACAATATAAATAAACAGCAAAATAAAGAAATAATTAACAGTTTCAAAATTTAAAAACAGACCTGACTATTTGATATTCTCGAATAGTGTCGTCGTAATGGTAGCAAAGAAAAATAAATTTAGCAAAAATTATTTATATAAAAGTTGCAGAATAACAAAAACAAAAATGTTACATGTTACAAAAATTATTCAAAATTGTTCGGTTAGCACAAAATCTCGGCGTACCGCGATAAACTAACTTTTTTTAAATAGCCCCACAGAAAAAAATGCGCTCGATCCATCTGTTCAATTTTCGTGAACTTCTCCTCTAAAATGTGGCGTAGCTAATAGCGGAGCTTCACCTGTCAGTCGCCCTGGAAGATCGACCCAAACATTTACTGAAAATGGGTTCTTTTCACAGCATGCGAATTTTCTACTGCGCAAACATGGTTGTTGTGGAAATTATTTACTCCGTTTCTTGTAAATGTGACCTCGTCGGTAGCCAAAATAAATTTGATAAAATTTTCATTTTTGTTGTACTAATGTAAAAGCCATTGGCAAAATTCAACTCTTCTAAGATAATCTTCGGGTTGTAACGCTTGTAAAAAAATTCTTTCCTCAATATTTACAAATTTCGCGTGGAAGAGGTCTTCCAGCGTGACCTTCTCGTCCACCGGCTGCATTTTCTTGGCACTCCCCGTAAGTTAATATTATGCCCACTAGTTCATTACTTTCATAACTTTTCATAAGTTTCCATAAACGTATAACATTTTAATCGCAGAAAGTATCTAAAAATTAAACACGCATTATCAAGGAATTTTTAACACTGGTCAAATCGAACATCGCACTCAAAATAAATTTCGTACAAGAATCCAAAAAACTAGTCGTACCCAGTATCAGCAATAAACAAATACTGTATGTAACAATGATAATAATTAAAACACAAAGTTTAGTTTATATATAACTCTCTTTGAGAATGGTCGTGAGGCCGAAACATATCAGAGAATATTTTGAATATATTGTGAAACAAATACCAAGTAACAAACTTTTATTACAAACATTTTTTCACAATACACCAAAACACTATTTTTATATTCTCAGAATGTAAAAATAGTGTTTTAAAAAAATAGTGTGGTCAATAAAAGTTTGTTAGTGTAACGCCCAAGGTTCCAAACCCACAGTGTAAATACCAAGTGTTTTAATTATTATCATTGTTACTATGTTTCACCAAATGCCAACCGCGCAATCAATTGAAAATACTGTATGTGTTTAAAACGCAATGATCGAGAATATCAAAAAGTCAGATCTGTTTTCAAATTTTGTAACTGTTAACAACTTCTTTATTTTGGAACTTTTACATAAATGATTTTTAGAAAAATTACTTATATTTACAAGTTACTAAAATAGGTGACTCAACTTTGAGAACACCCTGTATAATGAGAGAAGAAAATAAAACAATACAAATACATGGTACAGAGATCGAGAAAGTTCACGAATACATATACAAAAACCACTTGATCAAGTTAGGCAAACAAAAATAAACAACAGAAATTACAAGAATTCCTTTGACATAAGCGACCGTCGGAAAATTCAACACAGTTTTGAAAAACCTTAACATACCAATACATTTGAAAAGAAAAGTGTTTAATAGTTGTAAACGGTCTTTCAAATTAATTGGTTTTATAATTCTTAATAAAACACAGAATTTGCGTTGGTTTTAAAACTTTTTATTGATAATTGAAACATAGTGCATGATATTTAAATACGAAAGACAATATGTGCCAAATGACTACCTCTTAAAGCTCCACAAATGTTCACTCTTTTATCACCATTTAGTTGACATTTTGGCATAACCGCGGATCTATCTCATCAGTGACTCGCATAATTTCATCCCTTAGTTCAGAAACGAATTGTAGATCGTTCTTATAGAAATGGCTTTTCACGTAACCCCAAAGAAAATCGTCCAACGGTATCAAATCACATGATCTTAGTGGTCAATTAACATCACCGTTTCTTGTAATAACTCGTTCAAGAAATGTTTCTCTCGATAAATCAATTGTTTCATTAGCATACTGAGATAGATGTAGATAGATGTAGGATCAATGTTATTCAATTCAGCCTATAAAAATCCAGTTATCATCTCACGATATCGATCAACATTCGCAGTTACAGCTTCACCAGCAGCATTCTAAAAGAAATACGGTTCGATTACACTTCTGACCATAATTCACACCAAACCAGTCGCTGTTCATGAGGGAGGGCGTTGGGGCGCCGCCCCTCCAGCATTTATCACAGTAAACAATTTTTCAGAGCAAAACACCATATTTTATTTCCGTTCAGTTTCTTTCCTTTAATGCATTTTCATGGTTCACCTCCTGTATAAATATTTCAATATCACGAAAAGTAAAAAGGAGGAAAAGGAAAGCAAAAAAAATCTTCAGCAGCACTATTTTCTTCTACGCCATCCCACTTTAACAACCCACGAGCCGCCACTCCGCCAAACAGTGATTCGTTTAGGATGTACAAGTTTCTCATTAATTAATCGTGGATTTCCTTCATCCCAAATGCGATAATTTTGTTTATTAACTTCGCCACCAATTTCAAAATGTGCTTCATCTGAAAAGCTGTTTTTTTGAGAAAAATCATGTTTGTTCTTTGATTCAATTGACAACCTTATATGCCTTCCGAGCTAAATCATTATTGTGAACGTCGACTAATGGAAATTTTCGGGCTCTTAGCAACACTTTCATATACCAAATCAATATGCTGTTGTAAACGACCACTACGACTATATATTGATCTTTTTTATATATTACTCTTCTTTTATCTTCCACCGCACCAGTTTCTTGAAATGTTTGAACAATTCTATTGATAGTGCTTTCAGATTGGCGATTGTGCAAACCGTAAATATCACGTAATTTTTTAAAAACATTTTTCATTGCACGGCATTTTCATAAAATAATTCAACAATTTTATCGGGTTGTTATATTATGTACGACTCCATTTCTATAAATGTCATACATTACACTTCTGAAATGATACTAAACCTAGGCAAATTCACAACCCTCTCTGTGTTTTATTCAAGAATTTAAAAAACCGTTCAATTTGGAAGACGGGATATTTCACGAGAAGCGGAAAACGATAAAAAATGAGGTTCTGAAATTTGTTCATTTTGGGCATATTTGTACTTCTAGTGGATATAAACGTATACACATATTTTTTTTTATTTGAGGTTTACTTGTTACGATATGGGATTCTATAGAATTCACCTGATTGACGGAAGGATTTCTTTGGAATTTTATTTGCATATAGAAGAAAATCAAAATAAAATAATAAATGTAGTATTTTGTACAGAAAATTTACTGTTCTTTTTGATTTTCAAATCAGATTCCAAATTTGATTTTTTTTCTAGTGTTAAACCGGAAGTAAATAGTTCAAATCTTTTTTTTTAATAACATCAACCAAATTGCAAAATGGGATCCATATTAGTTTAGGAGATAAATCAATTAGTATACGTACATGTCATACTGGGCGCTTGCTAAATTTCGCTGGTTTGTGCAAAAAAAACATACCTACACAGTAAAATTGCTGTGATGCATAAAGACATACATATTCTGAACTAGTTTTACACTTGATACCTATATACAATATAGTATCAAAAGAAAAAAAAATTATTTTATAATTTTTACAATTTTAGTATTGCAATCAACACTGGTTCGTTTTATAACCATGCCTTCAATAGTTAGAACAAAATAGTGGTACGTTTTTGTCCCTGGAATAGTTATTGATGATTGAAATCGTGGTTGGAGAAAAATTATTTGACGTTCAGTATCATCTCTGGAGCAGTAGTAAATGTATGTTTGAATTAAATTTGAATTCGTCCATTCGTCCATAATAATTTCTCTAGTTGGAGGTAACTGCAAGCTTGCACATGTCGCTAAACGTTTCAGGTTTTCTCCAAGACCATCACATGGTCCCTTACCATGAGAGGTTGCGTGAAAATGAAACTCTGTATCTAAAAAATAGTTTTGTAAAATTGAATCTATTTTTAAAATCTTGTGAGATACCATCTGTGATATAGATAATTTTCGATACAATTATTGGTTTTTTTTAAAGATGTTCGTGTAGTATTTTTTGGAAAGCATAGAATGTAGCTGTGTTATACTTCAAATCGTCTGAAATCATTATAATGCTACCGTGTTTTAGTTCAGTTTCATTTCTATAATAAAAGAGCGGTGTTAGTAGTGTTGCCTGTCCATTATTCCAGTAAAAAGATTGAGCTGCGTCATGGACAACAAAACTATAATTTTCTGCGAAATCGCATTGTACTATGATTTCACCTTCTGTGATGTTCTCCTTAAGTCTTTTGAAATTAAGTGCTTGTTCTTCTGCAATGTGGGCATGGGGTTTCAATTTATCCAAAGCGTCACACAAACTATCTATGAAATCATCAGATGGAAGTAGTTTAGTAGATATCGTCTGTGCCAACCAACCAAGCAGTTTTTCAAATTGTACGTTTGTCATTTGATTGTTATCAATGATCCCGAATCGCATTCAAGCCAGGACACGATTTACAACGTTCTGTTGGCGACGTCTTTGAAGTCGTTAAATAACATATCGATGTTGGATTAGGACACATCATCTTGCGAAGGCAATCTTTATACGATGAAAGTTCAACGGCAGTTCCAGCGGTAATATTGACAATGACTCCTCCATTCAACATCAGCTTGACCTTTTGATGGTAAACACAAACACACACCATATGTGTTCCAGAATCGCCGGCGAGGATACATCGTTTGGGTCTTAGGGTAAACAATTTTGTTATGCCTACCTGAACATTAGGATATTCACCTTTAAACTCCTGATAAAGTTCGTCAATGTTGCACATTAGAAGTTGTTTTTGGATGTGTGTTATTTTTCCATCATGTAATTTCAAGGATACAAAATCTTTTTTACCAGGCATACGACTAATGTCTTCTCGGAGATAAAAGAATTTCACCATGTCCTCTGTATCGACGGATAATTTAAGGATAATTTTTCGTGGATTAGGAAATGATAAAGTGCCAAACTGATCTACTAATTGCTTTGCTTTTCTCGTTTGTCGTCTAGAAATTTTAAATTCTTCTGCAAGTTTATTTTCACTCCAAGATTTAGGTGCTACAGTTAGTATCATTGTCTTTATAGAAGTAAATGTAGACGGATCATTAAAGTTCTCCTTCAACTGCTTCAAAATTTCTTGGTCTTGGTCTTAGTCAGTTTGGGCCGAACTATGTTTATACTTATCTTCGGGAACGTACGGTACATCTTGGAAGTTTTGTGGAGTTTCAACTCATGATTTACTACTCTGCACGTACTACTATCATAGGTATTTCAACTATCGGAGGTGTTTCAACCGACATTCGTTTCCTGCAGGATACACACACGTACACATTTGAGGAACAATTCCATTTTTCAGCTAAACTTTTAGGAATTTTTCTTATATCATTAAACTTTCGGTGAGCTGGTAAATTAAATGGATTGAAGCACCGATCCTCGTAGGGGTATTGCTAAATCAATAAAAATGATAAAACTTATTAATGAACGTAACACACTAAGAGGTTAGAACAACTAAAAAATAACAGAAAAAAAGCGTGACTTGGCGCCATACTTACATCTCTTTCTATTATATAACTTTGATTCGTTTTGATAAAGTGATAATTTTCGCAACTAAGAGATGACGTTATTATTCGTATTTCGTTGTCACAATATGAGGAAAACTCACGTAAAATGTTTTATTTTGATATTGCTTTCTACACATATTTTTGTTCAAAATAATACATTTTATTTTAAATTTAGGTATTAAATAACCATATAACACAAATAGTTAAGACGATTATACATAATCAATATTATTAAAATACTACCAACGTTTTAAATCAACTTTTTAATGTGTTTTTACATCACCAACCGGCTTTAACAAGCGACAGGTATCACGCTCAGAGCGACATGTACATACTCTAACTGATTTATCTCCTAAATCAATTTAGATCCCATTTTGCAATTTTTATGGTAAAATTTACAAATGTTAAGCTTTATTTCGCAGTAAAGACATTAAAATTAAAATGGTTGAAGTTATTAAAAAAAAAATATTTTAAATGTTTATTTTCAGTTTGACACTAGAAAAAGAAAATCAAATTTGGAATGTAATTTGAAAATCAAAAAGAACAGTTAATTTTCTATACAAAACATTACATTTATTATTTTATTATAATTTATTTCAATATGAATATAAAATGTCAAAGAAACCCTTGCGAATTCTATAGAATTCACCTGATTCACAGCGAAAGATGAATGAAGAATAAAACATATAGTACAATGGCCACCAAGAGAACACCAGAGAAATGTGGGAAGACAATGGGTAGATGACGTTAAGGAAAGACTGGAATGAGTTTAGTTGGTGGTGGTTCCAAAATAGGGACAACTAGAAAACTGGAGGCTCTCAAAGAAAAGCCTGTTTTTTTTTTAAAGAAACAATAGCTTGAAGTCAAAAAAACGTAATCATACTTTCTCAATTTAGCTCACACTAACGTCTATTTATTTTGCAAAGTCATACTCTTTATCAAACTAAAAACTAACAGGTGGAAATTTGCTAATCTTGCAAATAAAAATGTTCATTGGTCAACGCATCACTTGAGAACGGATGAACCGATTTGGCTAATTTGTTTTAAATATTCGTAATGGCCCGAATAAGGTTTTTAGGGAAAGAAAAATTGGAAAAGTTGCCCAAAAAATTGAAAAATTATGGAAAATCTGAAAGTGCTTTTTTATAACGCACGATTCGAACGATGGATATGCGTAATTCTTTTTTGTTTTGTTCGTTTGGTCTTGGAAAAGTATTCAGGAGAAAAAATTCAAGACAATTACAAAAGAAAGTCGGAAAATTCAGACAAACTGCAAAAATCATAATTTTTGTTTGCACTCTCGATCATTACTGACGATATCGATGACGTTGTTTTGTTCATTATGCTCTCGGGGTGGAAATAACTCAATTGAATGTTTTCATGCAAAAAAAACCTGCAAGATCTGGAGAAAAATTAGGAAAAAAGCGAATATTCGATCTAATTGAACTGCAGAGCAACGCGAAGAGCGAAATTAAATTGAACGAAATCGATTATTACAAACACATTCAGCACGTATACAAGAAAAAAGAGAAAGTACAAACGAAGATGATATGCATCGAATGAGACATCATCGGTCAGTAGAAATTAACCGCGCGACAATGAATTTGAATAATCGTGTAAGAAGCTTGAATTGAAAAGAATGTTGCATTGAATACTCATCGAGCTTCATTCCGTTACAACATGACAACTGATTACAGTGCAGCGTTATGTGCCCACATTGTAATGCAGAAAGAAGAGCATTGAAATACAGAAATGAAACCCCTGGATTGTGTTGCTTAACTGATAAAGTCATATTGGTGCTATTGGTGCCGCCACCAGAGCCACTGCGCTCATTGGTTTCTGAAACAGGAACAGATTCCACACATTTCCCGACACAAATCCAGAAATACAACAGTTGTCTCCAAATCACTGCATTTGGCGCAACAAATGTGGTTCGGACACATCACACATTTCCAGCATTTCAGCGGTGTACTGCCGATAGAATTCATCTCGCATGTAAAATTTCCCATTGGCGTACTGCTGAATGTACTCCTCAAATTCAATATCCATGACCATGATTGGTAATAGATACAATGATCACTCAGAAATACGTTTTTTCTAATTTTTTCTTTGTTTGCACATTTCCAATAACTTTTCACAAATTCACAAAACGATCACAAACAAATTTATTGAAATTTGGACAGGACATCTGTCGGGTCAGCTAGTATTAAAAAAAAAACATTTTTAAAAGAAACTGGAAAGCAGGTGAAAATTCCGCAAAATAACATAAGTAATTTTGAAATCCATTAAAATAAAATAAAATGTTTTTGAAACTTGCGCGCTTTACTTATATGACTATCCTTGACATTTCACAAAAGTTTCATCTCATTGCTGATGTTCATCATTGTTTAATATTATTGCTTAAATTAGTCTTTTGTAAGGATTTTTTTTAATGGATTTTACTGCAATTAATGAATTTTGTTTAAAAAACGAAATTTCTTGTGCTGATGCATCAAAAATATCAGTGATACGGCGATGAAGCTATGCCAAAAAAAACCATCCAGATCCATTACTAGCAAACTTCAATGTTACCTTACTACAAACTACAATTTAAATATACTCACCATAGTAATGCAGCCGATGCCCAACAAAGCTTTGGAATATGCCGGTTCTAGCGCCAGAGCCTGGCTCAAACGCTCGAAGGCATATTGAGACTGTCCCGCTTTCAAATAGAGCAGTCCGGATTCGGTCAACATATTTACACTTTCCGGACAACATCTAAAATTAACTTGATGACAAACAAAACTATTGTTTCCACTGTCAAACTCGTATAATTTAAACCAAACAGTAGTGTGTTATTTTTCGTTTTGTAGTTATTTCGAGTTATTAAACACTATGATGGGAGTTCACTAATTATACAGGTCAACAAATTTAAACTATTTTGAAGTAACATTGATGAGAATAGCTGTATTTGAAGTATTTTGTAATTCTAAATCCGAAAATCATGAGGTAATTACTGTAACACGTACAGTTTTTTTGTTACAGGGGGTCGGTGGTGGAGTAAAAAAGGAGACGACATATTTTTATAATATAATATTTATTTAATATACATTCTGTTAAAAAAGTACCGGGAATTGATCATTTGAAAAACCCGCCCAAAGGGATTGCCAAAATTATTTTTATCGCTAAGTTGGCATAACTGTTCTCTACACTGACGCGAAATTTGATCGTCATCCTTTAGTTTGTTTACAGTGCTCGATTTTGTCGGTTCATCTCAAGTGTGTTTTGGGATTTTTACAATGGATAAAAACATCGAACAAAGAATTTGTCTTCAATTTTGAATTGCAAATGGAACTTCGTATGCTGACTCTCTGAAAATGTTGCAGAAGGATTACGGTGAATCGACTTTATCAAAAACACCTACATATGAGTGGTTTCTGTGTCTCACGAATCAATTCGTACCATTTTAAGCGATTGTTTGGGCATAAAACGTTGCCGCTCGACTAGTGCTGAAAGACCTGAATTTCTTCAGAAACACTCAATCGCGTAAAGGTCGCTGAAGACATGCTAGAACGAGTCAGTTCCGACCCCACATCCATAAAACGCATTGTAACTGGTGATGAGATATGGATATACGAGTTTGACATGCAAACCAGTGAACAAGCTGCGGTATGGCGCCTTCTAATTGAACCGAAACCGAAAAAACTACGTCGATCAAAAGTTAAGGTGATGTTGACTGTTTTTTTTATTATCGTGGTATTGTCCATTCGGAATTCTTGCCAGAAAATCAGACGGTAAATAAAGAATATTATCAGAGCATTATGCGGCGTTTGAGAGAGCAAATTCGTCGAAAAAAAGACCAGATCTGTAGACAGAAAACTCTTGGATTTTGCATCACGACAACGCACCATCTCACAAGGCTGTCATTGTAAACAAATTTCTGGCCAAAAACCCAACAAACACCATCGAACAACCACCGTAGTTACCTGATATGGCTCCGGCCAACTTCTTTCTCTTTCCAGAACTCAAATTACCACTTCAAGGCACCCGTTTTCAGTCGATATAAGACATAAAAGAGAATTCGCGGTGAGAACTGAAGTCGATTTCGGAAAATGCAATTAAAAAAAGTTTTGACAATTGGATTATTCGTTGGCAAAAGTGTATTATTTCGGACGGGGCCTGCTTTAAAAGCGATACAGTAAATTTGGATAAACATTTTGTGTTATATTGGCGAATACCCAGTACTTTTTTGACAAAATGTAAACATGTAAAACGTGTTAAATCAAGCATCATTAAGTAAAAGCATTATCAATCATTCATTCATCAAAGCATCATTAATCATTAAGTAAAGACAGTATTGAGGATTATGTCAATAAAAATATATACAGCGACAAAAACTTTCACTTTTTACTCTTGTTTTCTGTAGCATCATCTCTTTTTAAAAACCAGCAGTAGTTGCCCAACATAAACCGGTTCCAGCATCCCTGAAAACTTGCTTCCATCATCCTGATGTCCTGATGAAACCTCTCTCCTTGTTCTTCGCTTACTGCACCCAAATTCCGGAAAAAAAATTCGAATGCGAGCGTAAAAAATATATGTTTAAGGACATGCGACACCCTAGCATTTCATAGGCTTTCAAGACTTCATCTATGAAATTTTTATAGTTTAGTTTTCATCTTTCTTATTGCCCAGAAATCCTTTCACTACACTTACAAAACACTTCCAAGCTGCCAATTCCTTTTCATATAATTCAGTGGCAGCTCGTGGATTTTTAAAGTAGGAGGGTGTAGAAGAAAATAGTGCTGGCGAAGATTTTTTTTGCTTTCCCCTTCCTCCTTTTTTCTTTTCATGCTATTGAAACCACCAGTGGCCGCTCGTGGGTTATTAAAGTGGAAGAGCGTAGAAGAAAATAGTGCTGCTGAAGATTTTTTTGCTTTCCTCTTCCTCCTTTTTACTTTTCATGCTATTGAAACCCTATACAGGAGGTGAACCAAGAAAATAAGTTAAAGGAAAGAAACTAATCGGAAATAAAATATGGTGTTTTCCTCTGAAAATGTGTTTACTGTGATAAATAACGGAGGGGCGGCTCCCTCACGAGCTGCCACTGATATATTTTTTCTTGAAAACGGAAATCACCTAGAAGCTTCCTTATTTGAGATTCAGTACTCGCTTTGCTTTAGACGTGCAAGGTCGTGTTTTGTTCGCTCCGAGCCTCGATTGTGCATGAGTGTGGCTATAAACGGAACGCCAGTATCGGCGATTAAATGTGTAAAAAGAAACTGTTTACAGCGAACGTTCATCAATATTAAGGCGATATAATCCGAAAATATTGTTGTTGGCCACTGCATCAGCTGTAATGGAACCAATTCAACATACGGGGACTATACAAACAGTCACTCTGACCGAATTTATTCCATTTACACAAAATGAATTAAACCTCTGAAATGATTTACAGAAGAGTGTTACTCAATGCAACAATCTCCATGCTACAATTGGAGAACTACAGAAAAAAGTAGATTTGCTACTGAAAGCAAGCAAACAACGAAATCCAGAACCGGTCGAATATCATACTGATGATGAAGATCTAGCGACAGAAATGGACTGGCTAGTACAGAAAAGAAGAGGTAGCAAAAAACGAAAAGCGAACCCCTCACCTGAAACCTCTCCGCCACAAATAGCGGGAACGTCAAAGATGTCGGAATCGAAGAAACAAACCACTACTACCTCCAATAAACATAGTTGACATTAAATAATATGAAGACATTATTGCGATAATGCATATTGCCTCAATAGAAACATATAAAGTAAAAATCTTAAACGGGGTACATAAAGTAAAGGCGAAGAGTATCAAAAACTGAAAGATTACCTGAGACAATCGCGAATAGAACATTAATCATATGGGGATAAAAACACCAGGCCGATCAAAATAATAACAAAACGTATTGCTCCCACATGTACAGAAAAAATAATTGGTGATTCCCTAACACTTAAGAACTTCTTAATCGAAGACGTGGTAAACATCATAAAGGAAAATAAATAAAGAGAAAAAAGGAGAGAAACAGTCACCAAGAGACGCCTCCCTATCTTCATGCTAATTGTCCGTAAAGAAGAGGACATCAAGAGAGTATATCAAATTAAAACCATTTTTGGAATGAAAGTAAAGATCGAACCTCCACGAAAACGATCTGCTTCGATCCCACAATGCAAAAGATGCCAAGGTTATGGGCATACCCAAAATAACTGCCTCAAAACATTACGATGTGTTAGATGTGTTAGATGTGCTGGAAAGCATAAAACTAGCAAATGCTGTCATCCTAAGAGCCGAGCACCTAAATGTGGCAATTGCAATGAAGCATATCCGGCCAACTATCGAGGGTGCATAGTAGCCAAGGAACTTTAAAAGATTAGGAATGACGCAGTTCGCAAACAGAAGCTAAACATAAGAAGTCCCAATGTTCCAGAACCCACAACTCAGACGATCAAAGCGAAACCAGTAACAAAGCATGTCACAGAGGATAAGACATTCGCCCAAACTATGAAAGGCAGTAAAACCAAACCAAAGAAAAACGATCAGGAGGAGCCTGATGCAACCAGCCCAATGTTACAAAAAATCATGATGAAACTTGACCAACAGGAAAGAACCAACAAAATAATCCCAGATAGACTAGACAAACTAGAAGCAATAGCAATAAGGGAGCTGCTGCTAATAGGAAGAACTAATGGACAATTCAATCAGAATAGTAACCTGGAATACCAAAGGGTTGATACAAAGATCTCATAAGCTCGAAACATTCCTAAGGAATGATAGGATTGATGTAGCTCTCATCTCAGAGACACACATGACCAAAACAAATTACTGTCAAATAAGAGGATACAAAGTCTATCTAAGACGAAAGAGCAGCTAGACTATGAAGTTGAAAACTAGTGGTTGATCTACAGCAAGCTGCGTACAATAATACACCCAAACTAAAGCCAAAATACCAGGATTGAACTACGTCAAGGAAATTCGAGATCTAGTACACGAAAAAAAAAATCGGAAAACATGGCATCAAACTCGATCCCTGGATCACAAAAGACTGCTAAATAAACTATGTAAACGACTCAAAGATGAAATCACAACCATCAAGAATGAAAGCTTTGAGAATTACCTAAGTTAGCATATCACGAAAGCTCTGACTACTCGCTATGGAAAGCAACTAAATCTTTGAACAGGCCAAAGAACCATGACCCTTCAATCCTCAAAAGTGATGCTAACTGCGCGCGACGAGATGAAGAAAAAGCAGAAATATTCGCTAAATATCTAGAGAATACTTTCCAACCTCATCCACGGACTAGCTTGGAAGAAATCCCGGATATAAGCAATAGAGACGGCATGACATTTAAACCAATCACCATAGAAGAGATTGACACAACCATTGGGAAATATCTCAATCCAAAGAAAGCCCTAGGTTATGACTCAATAACAGTACAAATGCTCAGGGAGTTACCACGTAAAGCTATTATTAAAATGGCTCATCTTTTCAACGCTGTATTACGGATCAGCTACGTGCCAGTGAAATGGAAGATTGCAGAAGTTAATAATGATCCTGAAACCTGGCAAAAACACCTGAAGACAAAACATCATATCGCCCAATATCCTTGTTGCCGATTATATCCAAGTTGTTTGAAAAGCTGCTCCTACAACGCCTCAAACCCATTATAGAGGGCATCTTATTCCAACGCATCAGTTTGGATTCCACAATACGCACTCGATAGATCAAGTGCATCAAATCACTGATGTAATCGAGAGAGCACTAGAAGAGAAAAATAAATGTGCAACGATATTCCTCGATGTGGCCCAAGCATTCGACCGAGTGTGGCACCAGGGTATCTAATACAAGCTGAAAAAATATCTACCACAACAAATGAACCACACAATTTTTCATTCATACATCACTGACTAGCACTTTAGAGTCAAGCATGGTGAAGAATATTCAGATCTTAAAAAGACATGTGCTGGAGTGCCACAAGGCAACGTTCTCGCACCTGTCCTTTATTTGTTATACACCAGCGATATTCCGCAGAGCAGTGGAGTAGTGACGCAACATTCGCCGATGATACTGCTTTACTCGCTATTGGAAATTAAATTCATTGAGCTACAAACAAACTCCAAACAGCTGTCAACAATGTCACCAAGTGGACAAAGAAATGGCGATTAAATTAAATGAGGCCAAGTCGACCCATGTCAATTTCACCAACAGGAAATTTAACTATATACCAGTGATAATCAACCAGAAAAGAATCCCACATACTAACGAAGAAAAGTATCTGGCCATGACTCTGGAAGCCAAGCTAAGATGGAAAATGCATGTGAAGAAGAAACGTGAGCAAATGGGTTTCAAATTCAGAAAAATGTATTGGCTACTAGGGCGCCACTCTGTGTTGTCAATACATAATAAACTGCTTCTCTATAAGCAACTTCTGAAGCCTATATGGACTTATGGCATCCAGCTTTGGGGATGCTCTGAGAAATCTAATATAAAAGTCATTCAAACGTCCCAAAATAAAGTACTTCGCAGTATCATCAATGCCCCATGGTACATCCGAAATGAAGACATCTATCGAGACCTGAAAGTGCCTATGGTCGCAGATGAGATCAAGAGGTTTGCAAGCAAACACCAGAAGAGACTGAAAAGCCATGAAAATGTCGAAGTGATCTCGTTACTCGACAACAATGGACTTATACGGCGGCTGAAAAGACTGAAAACGTTCGAATTAGTATAGTGACAATGAAAGTTGCCCGGAATGTATTCTATGCGTATGTCAATCATATGAAAAGAGTGATTAGTGTATTGTGGACCACGTCGCTGGAAATGTATCTACCAAGCAGACTATGATTATGAAAAGTTTTAGTTTTTAATTTAGATAATAGAAAAATATTGTTAGTTAGATATATTTAATCTAGTCACAATTTAACATTCGTATGTCGTATGGACAATTCACTGTCCATTCCGTTGTCATTCGTAACTGTCGTATGGACAATTTAATGTCTATACGACAGAATTAAGGAATAAAAAATATTGAGGTCTAATAAATATGCCTTCTTTTAGTTTTGCATCACGTAATTGAGGACATATTTCTTTTAGGTACTTGAAACCATTCCCTTCTTTGTCCATGGCTTTGACAAAGTTTTTGATTAGTCCAAGCTTAATATGATGAGGCGAAGGAAGCAATTTTTTTGGGTTAACAATGGGGCATATTTTATGTTTGAAGTTCCAGGTTCAAAAGAAGTTCTATGAAGCCAATCTTTCTTACTGTAATGTTTTTTTTGTTGCCCTACTGCCCCATAAAACCCCAATAAAGTCCTAGCAATATACCTATCACTTTTAAATCCCTTTTAAACAAATATCCCACTGACACTATTTATATTGAACGCAATTTAGTATGGTTGCTAAGTTGTCATAGGTTTCGTTCATTGTCACTAAATGGCTAAAGGAATAAATGTGTTTTTTAATTATAAAAAACGACTGCTTTAATATGCCACTTGGAAGGTGCATGTTCCATATTAATCATCATTCATTAAACAACCAATATCACAACAGATACACAGCGATGCCTCCATTTTATAAAAACTAAAGAAAACGTTACATTCCCTTTTCAGTAAAGTAAAACACTTGCATTTTTATCCAACAGCTTCCACTGTTGAAGTCTGGAACTCTGGAACCAAGAATTTCCGATTTTTGTTTTGACAATCCCAGGTCACCTACCAAATCATTTAATTAATCCTGAGTTATTAAGTGAGCTTCACTGGTAGTTATTAAAAACGTTGGGTCACAACTAGGGTTCTCAGGAAGTTGTGGATCAGATCCTGGGGAAAAATTAGAATCACCGGAAAACATGTTGCCCCGCTTTAAAGGCGCAATCGGTACCGGTAGTTCCTGGCTTGAAGAACTGCCGAAGGTACATTTGGATGCGGAATCTTGTCCCTTTGCTTTTTTGAAATCCTTTCTGCTTTAGTGATACAAAAGTAGCAATCACTTACATGGTAGGTTCTCTCCGCACCATAGAAACAGCAAACGGCATAGAATTTTTCTTGCGATCCATTCATCCACTGCACTAAATTTACGTGCCAACTGACACAGCAAACATGAGGAGCCAAACTTTTATCTTGATCTCCAATTTGGCGCTTAAAATATATAAGATAGGCTTGTTTGACTTCCTCAGATATAGATCTAGCTTGTGACTTTAAAATTAATCGTCCGCATATATAACAAAACTTATCCGCTGCATTTTTGCAAAATCGACAAGTAGAACATGCCATTATATATAAAATCGACTTAAGCACTTGACTGTACCGTAAACGAGACAGAAACAAACTAAGCTATGGAAAACAATAAAACTGCCCTTAAAGGTTCGTAGAATACTGTGTACGTATATCCCTTCTACGGTCTTGTGGTAATTCCTACATTGTCCAGTCCAAAGTCAGATAAAAATAATTTAAATGAGCCCATGATATAAACGAGAAGCAGGTGCTTGAAGATGAGAGGTGCTAGGTTATTTCTGTGAAAAGGTGT
Organism: Cosmopolites sordidus; assembly: GCA_031761425.1. Taxonomy (NCBI): domain Eukaryota; kingdom Metazoa; phylum Arthropoda; class Insecta; order Coleoptera; family Curculionidae; genus Cosmopolites; species Cosmopolites sordidus. The sequence continues at coordinate 115,192 of JARFXV010000961.1, forward strand.
TTGAATAACTACCTAAATCAACCGGAAAAAGAGCATTCTCATCAATGTTACAAAAAGCATGTCGACCTGTGTAATTACAGATAAAACTTGGATAAACCATTCTGAAACCAATGCACAGTCGAAACAATGGACTGCGAAGAGTGAATCGACTCCGAAAACGGCGAAGACTGTTTCATCGGCCGGAAAAATGATGGCGACTGGTTTCTAGGATTGACCACTAGGACAACGCACCATCTCATATTTCAGTGGTCGCAACATGTAAGTACAAGGCAGAGTCTCCAGATATGTCTACAGCAAGAAGGGAGTCATCTTTCCCATATAAACTAAATTTATTAGAGATTCTTTTAGTGTTATTATATTTTTTTTAAATTGTAATAAGTGGTTTTATAAATATAATGGGCACGTACTCTGTGGCGGCGTTGGATACGGCCAGAGCTGATTTCAAGTCACGTTCAGCAACCAATATTTTAATTAATAATGCGTAGGAGTCCTCCTGTTTCCCCATTTTTACAGATTTGTGGGCGTATTCCTTCGCTTTCTCTATATTTCCCAATTTAATAAAACACTGAGCTACAAAATACATTGTATAACCCATAATTCCACTGTTTTTTTTTTGGTAATTATTTACCGATAAAATAAGATAATTTCCAATCTGGAGTCTTTAGAAGGGCCTCTGCTTCTAAATATGCATTTAAAGCTAATCTAAATCTGCGCATATCGTATCTAAAAAAAAATTGATAATTTTTACCAGCCACAACCTTATGTATAGCTTACAAGCATTTTGCTACTTCTTTCAAAATAGTTGTGTTCTTTGAGTTCAATTTTAAGCTTTTTTGAAATGTTTCCAATGCCTCTTGTACTTTACCTTCATCTTTTAAAATAGTGCCCTAAAATGTTATAATTTTTGAATCTATATCTCTTTCAACACCTTACTGACCTGCTTATAAAAAACATATTCATTTTTTCCTTGACTTCTTAAAAGTTCTGTATTGATTAAATTTTTACAAAACTCAGTTTCACCACGTATATGTTGCAAATGAATCAACCAATTTAACTTTTCCATTGGGGCTGGTTCAAAATTTTCCACCACATCCTTAGAGGGTTTTTCTACAATATTCATATTCTCCAATCATTGTTTTAACTAAATCGTCATTTGTTTGTAATTACCTATTTGTTTGGCAGAGGATAAATGCCCTTTTCCATTCAATAACATTTTAAAGTATTTTATATTTGTTTGTACCCAAAATAATACCTGTAACTAAGCAACCAATAATACAAGGTACAGGTAGGCACAACGAACAATTAATCGTAGTTCCAATGTTTACCTTTTAATTCACCCATTTATAGGTTAGGTAAACTTCAGTTTTATTGTGTTTACGTTTTTTAGCAAGTATGGGCACATAAATCCCCAGATTTTTTTACATTCAGCTTTGTTATGTCCTTATCAAATGTTATTTATAATTTAGCCGCCCACACTTGTTCCTAGATATAATGTTGTCGAATAATTATATTAATCATGGATTCGCTTAATGTGTTGACAAAAAACCAGCGAATTATTTTGGGCTTAGTAATTTTACTTTTAGTAGATGTAATTTGGGTATCTTCCACCGAACTTACCACTGTAAGTACTTTAACGATTCGTTTGACTATAGCTCGCAAAATTTGGTTATTTTCAGTACATATACAAGCATGAAACATTTCAAAAGCCTTTTTTCTGTACCTACATTAAAACCTCAATGTTTGCCATATATTTGTTTGGCTTTATATTATGGCCTCCGTGGAAAGATAGTTATTGTTCAAGGCCTTCAGATTATATTTTCTTAGAAGCTGATACAGAAGATGAGAGTAATTTTGAGGAATCAGCAGAGACTAGACTAAGTAACCCCACTTATGTGCCAGTAAAAACACCTGACAGAGAATTCATTGACAGAGGTTCTGAGACTGAGAGTGATGACTCTTCTTTAAGATCAGTAAGATTTAATAAAATGGCTGAAGTAAGACACTTGTCTGAAGCAGAGGCTCGAGATGCTTTGTTAGCTAGATTATCATATCAGGCTTCACTGCGAGCTAATGAATCAATTAAAAAAGCTTCTGTTAAATTACCTATATATGAAGTTGCTAAAGTAGCTCTTTTATTTTGCTTTCTGGTAAGTTATTTGTTGATAATATATTGTGATTCTCTTATAAAGAGTATTTTAGATATTTTCAGCTAGTTATACCTATCAGATTGCTTTAATTAAAATAGACAGAAGTTTATTAAATATATTCTTTTCAACTTCAAGTATTTTTACTCTGTTTTTATCTGGAATTTATCCATCAAGCCATGCAGATAAATTTACTGTTTCCAAACTGTTTGCTGTTATTTTAAGTATAATGAGCATGGTAGGCCATTTTAATTAATTATTCTATTTGTTTTTTGAAGAGGTGTATGGTTTTAGGTACTTATTAACATAGGTAATGTAAGGTTTGATGAACAGGTACCTATGGGAGTGGCATTATCTCTCCTAAGTGCCTTTTTCTCTTCAACATATTTAGTTTTCCTTAAAAGAGTCGTAGAAAATGATGACAAAATGGACATCCCTTTGTTTCTAGGTAAACTGAACTGCATATAAATTTTATCTGATATTACACAAAAAAATATAGGCTTTGTAGGTTTGTTCATTTTCATCTTTCTATGGCCAGTATTTATCTTTTTACACTTTTCCAAACTGGAAACATTTGAATGGCCTACCAAAGAGCAAATGATGCTTTTGATTCTCAGTACTTTCATGGAAACTGTTATTCCTGAAGCTTTATGGTTGTGGTAAGTGAACCAACATACTGTTACAAGAGTAAATAGAATAGTTATGCATAAAACTGTATCTTTTTAGAATCCTGGTGTAAGGCATTTTCCTTTTCCATCCTTTCCTACTTAATACCTATCCACTCTATTTCTCCACTTTTTACTGCTTCTTCAGTTTCTGCAATTCACTTTTGGCTTCGCCATTTTTCCCGATCGGTTTCATTTAATCCACTACCCTCGTGAGCCTGTTTTTGACATTCTGCAGGTGTCTGAATCATTTATGTTGTCCCTCTATCAATTTTTTGTTATCAATATTATTTCTTGGTTATGCGTAAGTGTTTCATGTCTTGTCTATTCTTGTTTTGTCCTCGATCCTATGTGAGAATCTCATTTCCATTGCATTAGTTCATGCCTTATATTTACATATTTTTTGTTTACAATTTTTTTTTGCTTTTCCCATTATCTCATTCATATTTATTTTTTCTAAGATGCTATCTAATTCTTCTATATTATGTTGTAATTTTTTGAGTCGACTATGGGTGCTCCCCCACACTTGGACCCATATATACAATATTCTCAACGCTTCGGACAGTTCTTGGACTTTTGATGCGGAACCTATTCCCAACTGTTCCGAATTCTTGAAATTGCTTGAATAAACGATGAATTATCGTTTTACATAGCTCTGGACGATTAGCGTGCATTTATCCACAATAAAACTTGCACGTTTGCACTACACAACAGCCAAACCCAAACTGTCACATACATTCTAAACTCGAACAGATTTACCACTAAACACCAAATCACTTTTTTTAACTTCTCGATGCACGTTTCGCTAACCATGTTAGCATCATCAGGAGATGATTTAATCTGTTCAAAAAGTTGATTTATGATTTAATTCATAAAGTGATTTGGGGTTTAGTGATAAATCTCTTCAAGTTTAGTGTTTCACACCAATAGAAGAATTAACATACATTCTATCAAAAAAGTACCGGCAATTGATTGATTATTTGAAAAGTCCGCTTAAAGGCATTGTCAAAATAATTTTTTCGCTAAGTTGGCTCAATGTTCTCTATACTGACGCGGAGTTTACACGTCATCTGTAATTTAGTTTGTTTACTGGATTTTGTCAGTTCATCTCAAGTGTGTTTTGCGATTTTTACAATGAATAAAAACATCGAATAAAGAGTTTATATTAAATTTTGCATTGCAAATGGAATGTCGTGTGCCGAGTCGCTGAAAATATTGCAGCACGCTTACGGTGAATCGACTTTATCAAAATTACATGCATATGAGTGATACAGTGCATTCAAAAGTGGTCGAGATGTGGTGGAAGATTTGCCTCGCTCTGGTCGGGCATCAACGTCTTCAACTGAAGTTAACATCGCTAGTGAAGGAAATATGACAATCGTCATTTAGGTTTAAGAGAGATAGGCGCCGATCTTTCTGTGTTTGACGAATCAGTTCGTACCATTTTAAGCGATTGTTTGGGCATGAAACGCGTTGCCGCTCGACTAGTGTCGAAAGACCTGAATTTTCTTCAGAAACCCAATCGCGTAAAGGTCGCTGAAGACATGCTAGAACGAATCATTTCCAACCCCACATCCATAAAACGTATTGTAACTGGTGATGAGACATGGGTATACGAGTTTGATATGCAAACCAGTCAACAAGCTTCGGAATGGCGCCTTTCAACTGAACCGAAACCGAAAAAAACCACGTCATAGTCGGTCAAAAGTTAAGGTGATGTTGACTGTTTTCTTTGATTATCGTGGTGTTGTCCACTCGGAATTCTTGCCAGAAAGTCAGACGGTAAATAAAGAATATTATCTGAGCGTTATGCGGCGTTTGAGAGAGTAAATTGGTCGAAAACGGCCTGATTTGTGGCAAGCAAACTCTTGGCCAAACACAAGGCCAAAAACTCGACGAACACTATCGAACAACCACCGTATTCACCTGATATGGCTCAGGCCGTGCGTTTAAGAAATGTTTTGACAATTAGATTATTCGTTGGCTTAAATGTAGTATTTCGGAAGGGGCCTACTTTGAAGGCAAGACAATAAATTTGGATAAATAATAAACATTTTGTGTTTTATTGGCCAATTTCTGGTACTTTTTTGACAGAATGTATATCACGAAAAAACAATGTGGCCAAACCAAAATGGTAGCGTGGTACTTGCCTTACCTCTTTATATCTCTATCTTTGTTTATGTTTTTCACTGGCTTGCCTGATTATGAATATTATGTCTTGTGTGCTTCTTCCCGTTCTAAATTCACACTGGCTTCTCTCCATCACTCCTATTTGATCATTTATCCTTTTTTTCTAATATTCTGACCAGTATCTTTCCTAGTATAGTCGATAACGTTAGAACTGTACCTTTAACAAGTTAAAAATGTGTTCTTTCAGGAGCCGCTTTCTTACATCTTCGTTAGTCACTATAATGGCGAAAACCATGATCATTCCAATGACGATGATAACTGATGTCTTAGTCAGAAACAGCAGTTACTCATATGTGTTTTACTTAGGCCTTATATCTATGATGATTGCATTTTTTATGATAATAATATACTTATATTTCGACAATTGGGACCCAATATTCGGTGTTCTGCGTGTTTTATATGTCAGGCTCTTTCGCAAAGCAGCTTCCTTGCAGTAAGTCACTTATAACATCTTCCAGGCACATTGTAACAACAACAAAAATCAGTTCCAGGTTCAAAGAATCTACGTCCGAACAATTGGAAGCTCTAATCGGAATAAATAACAGCATAGAATAAGCCTAATAGTATTAAAAAAAAAACTAGTCGAAACTTGAATGTGATCTGAATCATTAAAAAAAACTAAAATCTGTTAGCTGTTAAGAATGTTAGTATTAAAATTTTGTTTAACAGTATCTGCTAATCATTCCAAAGAGTTATACATAAGCGTTTATATTTTGTTTCTGTGTCAATCGGTATATTTATTAAATTTTAGTGAAACTAAAGTTTCTTTCTGAGTTTATTCGTTGTGCAGGACAATCTTGTAAGATATATAAGGCTAACGTGCACCAATTTTGTTTCTGAAACAAAACGAAAACTGTTTTTCGATTCGTGTATCTGCAAATTTTATTTTTTCATAAGCCAATAAAAATTATATTGCGACTTGGGCTTTTATTTATTGATTCTTTCATTATGAATTATATATGATAGATATATCGGAGCTTAATGAAAGATTTGATAACTAGGTTTTCGGGAAATTTGATGATAAACCCGTAAAAACTGTAAAGGCTTTTCACTATTACACTCGTCGACAAAACTAGAGGCCATTCCTCATTTTAGCATAAATTATTACTTTGCAAAAGTTTTCTATTTATATAAACACTTTTAACCTTCAAGAGAAGCAGTGGATAAGGGATACCCAGGGGTAAATTAAAAGTGTTTTTCCCTTATAAATGGTCACGTTGAGGGGATGACTTTGAGTGGGGGAAAAAGTCTTACTACCCCTACTACAGATCCCCTACCATAGCCATCTTAAGATGTGAATACTAACAATATAAGCAATCGTAGTCAGTGTATGGTATACGCCACCCAGTGCTGTTGTTGTGTCAGTGTTTGGTCAATCAATAAAAACCGTCAAATAACCTTTTTGCACATATAGTGTGTTTTTTTTCGATCTTGATACAGTTTGTGGTAATTAAATCATAAATATTATATTTTCTATAGCATTTTTATTGAAAACTTTGATTTTTAATTTTTTTCGGCATTTATTTATGGGTTTCTTTCATTTTCTAATTAGCTCAAAATGAACACGCGTTCTCGTACTCGATGTGCGTCTGAAGTAGAAACGTTATATGGGGCAGCTGATATTTTTGACGATATAGAGAACGAAAGCGAGACCGAATCAGTTTTTAAAGAGCATCATACCAGTGAACTTCACCTCACTTAATAAATATATTTTTTAAAATAAAGCTAAATTATGTAATAAGTATCTAAAAATACATCGAGTGCCCTTTTAAATGAAAGAAAGTTTTTATCTATTAATTTCGCCTAAATATGATATGAGATAATTTTTTCGATGGTACTAGGAATACTATTATATTTGGAACTTTCTATAGATAGTCTTTTTCTATGCTGATTGAGGTTTAAATTTTAAAAAAAATTATATTCAATTGGATAATTTAATCAAAAAATATTAATTAATGGGTATGGCATACCCGTATGCTCCTGAATGGGGAAGCACAGAAGTGCTTGAGGGTTAATCCTACTTCAAATGTTGATACACTGTACATATTATAAGCGAGAAAAGTACAAGCCACTCCTCAGTTTTCAAAGAATTGTTGCCCTTCGCGGATCAATTTTGTCATTGCCAGTGTTGATTTTATTTGTTTAAATATTAACTATTACACATTTAATTACCGAACTAAAATGCCTAGAAAAAAATAAAATGAAAGTTAAATTGGAGTTTTTCAAAAATTACAAGAAGATTAAACCGAAGTAGACACGTTATAAGAAATTATTTACCAGGTGTGGCGGTTACTGATTCCTAATTTTTTCTTAAAAAAAACACGTTTAATTTGGGAGAAAGCTAAAAAATGGTTTATTCAAAGTATGCGCCATCGCTAGCTGCACATTTTTCTCATTTCCGTAATTGTTGAAGTATTTCAAGGAAAATGCGTGAAATCGATGAAAACAAGTGGTAGTTGGAAGGGGCCAAGTCTGGTGATTACGGCGGATGAGGCAAGAATTTCCAGCCAAGTGCAGAAATAGTGTCTCTGATCGCTTTCGCTGTGTGTGATGGGGCGTTGTCGTGCTACAAAATCACTTTTCCGTGTCTTGTAGCTCAATCAGCTCGCTTTTCGTTGAATATATGATTCAAATTGAGCATTTGTTGACGGTAGAAAACAATATTAACTGCCTCACCTGGTTTCAGAAGCTCATGGGACACGACATCTTTCTGATCCCTCCAAATGCACAGCATTATTTTCTTTCCAAAACGAATCAGTCTTGCGGTCGATGTTGATAGTTGTCCTGGGTCAACCCATTATTGTCTGCATTTTGGGTTCTCGAAATATATCCATTGTTTCGTTTCAAGTCACGATCCGATGCAAAAAAGTATTTCTTTAGTGACGAGAAAGCAGAACTTCGCACACCGTTTTTCGCTTTTCCATCTATCTGTAGTCCAGCTGATGTGGTACCAATTTTCCTGCCTTCTGGATCATTCCCATGGCAAGCAGACGATCAATTTGTCGGCATTTGTTGTTTGTTGTTTCAGTTCTCTGCCATTTGTTGTTGAGTTCGCATATAGTCTTCTTCCAACAATGCTTGGAATTCGGCATCTTCAATTTTTTTCTGTTGGCCTGGACGTTCTTTGTCTTTCAATCGTCTAAACAAAAACATCTTGCTTTGGGACATTGTCACCGTAAGTTTAAGTATAAGACGGCTTTCACTCACGTTTTTCTTTTGATTAAACAAGAAAAGCAGTACGTTCCGCAAATGCTCTTTATCTGGCTCGAAACTCGACATGTTTACCACACGAAAGAAATATGATGCTAACTCGAAATCGTTTCAGCCTCATTGGCGTTTTGAAAGGTACTATCGAAGCAAAAAATGACAAGGGATTTGACTGTGAACCGACCCTTGTTGCCAGCGTCATCTCTTAAAAAAAAAAAGAATTATTAACTGCCACCCCTGGTAAGACTAAGCGATCAGTACGGGGAAAAAGATAAGGACCGACCGGATGGTCATATTCTTCGTCAGGCTTCCAATTATAGTGAACCTGCAAGGGATTACAGAAAAAGCGGGAGTAAACACTACGTACGTACAGATCCTGCGAGCTGGAAGAAAAAATGGCGAAAAACTATCTTCAGTGATGAAAAACGGCGTAATTTGGATGGACCTGGCGGGTTTCATTATTATTTCCATGATTTGAAGAAAAATTAAATCAATTTAAGTCGATATTAGATTGGTAAGAGCGGAATTATAAAGTCTATTCACCGAAGAGACAGTCGACATAAACAGTGACCAACGCGTGATCAGCACGTGATATTTTAGCCAGAAACGCTGAGAGACCCTGCTCGGAAATCGGTCGAGCCGATTTAAACCACCAATGAAAACGCAGATGATAGGCAGGTTACCGGTCGACAGAAACACAGGGTTGGCAGTAGTAACTCGTACACTGTCCTGAGTTTTTTTCATTTATTGAATTGTATTCGATTTATTAATAATTGTATTTTGTTTCCATAAAACGTCTGATACGGACATAGCTGATGAAGTTGTCGATATTAGCTATACCCCGCCCAAAAAGGGGACAGTTCTTAGTTCCATATGCCTTCAATAAATAGGCTATAGTTGAGTAAGCTGGGTTCACACTAAAAAAAAATTGCGTGTTGAATTTACTGGAACAATTTATTTGTATGATCTGGTGGACAACAGATGGTTCGTGTGCGTACTGTGTGGCGACAATATTGGTGTATGACTTTGTGTGTCAGAGCGTCTACATTTCCGCGCAGGCACACCACATACAACACATACAGCCCGCACAACGCAAATTTTTATTGATGTGGACCCGACTTTACGGGAAATCTAAAATAAAATTTAGTTCTTCAAAAATAAATGCAAAAAAACATCGATGTAATAAAAGGATCAGTAGACTAAAGAGGAACAGAATTAACAAAAGGTCGTTTCGTTTTTCAGCAAGCAAATACCCTTATTCATACAGCTCGTTTGACCAAATATTTCTCTTTTACTGTTGGTGCAACTTAGCTGAGCAGTTTAAGGGGGTGGGAGGTAAAATGGGAAAAACCTAACCAAAAAGACAAAAAAAAGATCAAATGACTTCCCCAACGAATGTTGGCAACATTGGGGTATAACGGAGGTTCTACGACGTATAGAGAGAAAAGTTTTAATTGCTCGTTTTAAATAATAAAAAAAGAGATTGCCCTATAATTTTGTTATGGCAATTTGGGTTGTTTTACATAATTTGAAATAAAGTGATTTTTTTCATGAGAATGTCGTTTTTTTTTTGTTGATTTTCCTAATTATTGTTCAAATTCAAACGTTTGTTTGGGTTGAATTTAAAATGACTACACATTAAAACTACACTCGAAGAGATTAATATGGTCAGCGAAACGCGCGTCGATAAGTTTAAAAAAGTGATTTGGTGTTTAGTGGTAAGTCTCTTCGAGTGTTTCACACCGCAGGATTCAATAGCAGAATTGATACACATTAAAGGTTTATAAAAACATGCAGTGGCTTATGATTTGGTCGCGGAATGTATGTCAAGTAATAGCAACAATATTATGTCGTACAACTATCATTAAATGATAAGTTTTTCATTAATAGGTCTGTTCTAGCAACGATTTCAAACGGTTTCAAATCGTCCGGAGTTTGCGCAGGCGAATGTTTCGGTCATCTGCACAAACTCCGGACGGTTTGGAACCGTTTGAAATCGTTGCTAGAACAAACCTATTATTAACTTCTAAATATTAAATCTAAAACTGGGTCCACACCAATAAAATTTTGCGTGTGTGTTTAATTTACTGGAGCAATTTGTTAAAATTAGCTGGTTATCTGGTGGACGGCGACAATATTTGTGTGTAACCGTGTGTGTGTCAGAGCGTCTAAATTGCCGCGTACGCACTCCACATACAGCCCGCACAACGCAATTTTTTATTAATGTGGACTCAGCTTAATACATTTTTGATAAATATAATACGCCATTCAAAGTTTGTTTTGCTTAAGCTGGTTCCACACCAATAAAAATTTGCGCGTGTGTTGAATGTATTGTGCGGCAAAAATGTTTACCACGCAAAATTCCCACACACAGTCAATAAACATTTGTGTCGTCCGCGATCTATGCCCCACTTCGTTTGTGTGTGCAGTGGGATGGTAGGTTATGTTTGATTAGGATATTCCAAAAAACGTAAAAAAAAAGTTGTTTATATTTTTCAATGTTTATACTTTTTTCTGTAGTTTGTAATCTTCTGTTTTGATATAAATGTACTAAAATGCATTATACCAAATACATTCATCCAATAACTCCTTTACTTGCGATTTATTTTTTCATTTTTCTTAATTAAATCTATCTCGATCGAATCTCTCCCTTTATGAAATATTTTAAGAGAGAACGTGAGATTTGAAACTCCAACATTTTTTTTCTATTTAAAGCCGCCTTTTTTCTTCGTGAAATTTTCGTTGTTTGCTTTATTATTATCTAAATATTTACGTTTACATCAAAATATATAGTGGTGGATGAAATTGAAATAGACTGTTATATAAAAAAAATAGAGCCTATTTTTTTTAATCCGCTTTTATGCACCGAAAATGTATAGATCCATAAATCCTAATGGGTTTCTTCTAATATAATTTAGATTGAATAAATATCAAGTTTTTGCATAAATCATATGAGACATACCTATCCTTAGTACGTATTTGTATCTATTCTGAGATATAATTTATTTGTGCAGGTATAAACAAAAAGAGCAAAGGTCATCCAAAAAAAAAAAAAGATTTTTACTTGGAGTAAATTCAACGATATACAAAATATAATGCATAGAATATGTGGCATACTAGCTAGTTAAATATCAACCTTTGTGCACCGGTACAGCTCACTGTTGTGAAGAAATTATGCAACAGATATATCCAGATCTAAACAAAAAAGAACATGAAGGGATTTTCAACTAAACAATTCCCAAATAACACTTTTTAAACTTCTCAACGCACATTTCGCTAACCATGTTAGCATCATCAGGAGATAATTCAATCTAATTAGAGCTAAATTAGATTGAATTATCTCTTGATGATACTAACATGGCTAGCGAAACGTGCGTCGCGAAGTTTAAAAAAGTGATTTGGTAGTGGTAAATCTCTTCGACTTTAGTGTTTTGCATCGAAGGTTCCAATAGAAGAATTGAAGATAGAGATATCAGAATGGGAGGTAGACCGAAAACACGGTGGCAGAACAATGAAGGAAGGGATGCTGAAGAACCGCTGCTGGAGATTGATCTGATTGGAGGTGAAGATTGAAGGAAGTCAAGGCTTACTAATGGGTTACAGCACCACATGAAAAAGAATAGAGTGAGAGAACTCTTTTTTTAAATAATTTTTACTTTTTAGGTCTATACAAATGCATACATACAATTTTAATCAGAAAATACAAACCAAACATGGAAAATCCACTGTTATCAGGATATTAATGAAAATAAAACAAAACGATGTACAAAACGGTATATTTCTCGCTCTCAAATAGTCTAGAGTTAACATGTGCTCTATGTCAAGTAATAGCAGTAATATTACGTCATATAACAATACATTAAATGTTCGTTTTTTATCATAATTTTATTTTCTTTTAAATATTATCGCATGTGCAATGAGAAAAAAATGTTATCTAATGCATTTTTGAAACGCCATTTCTTTTATACCAATCAAGCAGGCTTGTTTATTTTTATTTGTTTTAACTGTTAAACTATTAAAATAAAAAATACTTAAAACTAGAGTTTTCAACGATATAAAAATGACACATAAATAAATAGAAAAAAATCTTGTACAATTCACAATTATACTAACATTTAAATAATATAATAAACTAAAAGCATCTAAGAAATGCCTAAAATATCAGAGTTTTCATACAGGCTCACCTAATATAATTTGTAGATCATTTTTCCCTGTTTCGACAGGCAAAAGAATATAAATGTATATATCAATTAACAAATAAAGTTTATACTGAAGATCCAAAATCTGATCATACCGACGGAACATTCACGAGAAATTTGTTTGGATAAATACAATGGGAGAAAAAGGATCTCTCTACAAACTGATTTTTCTCGGTTTTATTTAGTTAGTGCAGTCACGGTTTTATTTTAGTAGTAGTGCACTCAAATAACTAAAACAGACCAAGTTTTTTACCGATTTTTCACTGAAAAAAAAAAATATTTGAAAAGTTGCTTTTGTTGAAGGACCTCAAGCCTGACTAACGGGCTGTAGCACCACACGAAAAAAAAAGACAATTTTGTTGACAATCAGTTGTAGATTATATTGATATAAAATAAAATACTTAAAGGTTTTGATAACAAAGAAAATCGAGCAGAATCTCGTTGTCGCTTACTGTCTATTTCTGTTGGCAGAAATCAATAAGATCAAATTCTCGTCCTCAGTCAAACGAATCTCACTTTGCTCAAATTTATATTATTGCACTTATATAGTCAATATCCGAAAATCAAACAGATTTATCACTAAACATCATCAGGTATCAAATCACTTATTTGTAATTTCTCAGTACCAATATTGATTTAATGATACTGAATCATCTCTTAATAATGCTAACATGGTTAGGGAAACGAGCGACAAGTCTAGTGAAAACAGGTAATTTGTCTGTTAATGTTTAGTGGTAAATCAATTTGAATATACTGTTTCACACCAAGGGTTCCATTAGAGAATTGTTCAATATCCAGCTAAATATATCGTTTTTCCTAGAATAAAAATGTACAGCAGAGTATAGCCACAATTCCTTTTTTTAGTGTTTTGAATATGCCTAAAACTTTGGTTTAAATCAACATCGAGGCTCTATTCAAAATTGACACACCACTTGTTCCAAAAAAAAAGAAAGACCACGAGAAACTAAAAGCAATATGTAATTTTTGTCAATTTGAAATCGTTGATGTGTTATTGTCTAAAAATTTTCATATACACCAAACTATACAGGCTCTAATTGTAGTGGTGCGTGAATTTTGAACAAATTACTATGAAAAATTCGAGGTTACTTCATAAAAGTCTCTTGTATGCATGCGAAATGTATATATTCACAAGTCCTAATACGTTTCTTGCATTAATAATGTTTATGTTGAATAAATATCAGTTATTTTATGTACACACATCAAAATTATGTAATGGAAAACTAAATAAAGATCCCAAAAATAATGTTAGCAAAATGTTTTATAGAAGCAAAGTGGTATGCGCATGGATTTTTGTTTAGTCTTGCATTTGTTAATAATGGAGAGGCATCAGATTAGAGATCACAACACTAAACTACGAGCAATGGGGATAATTCCAGGGAGCATGAGACAAAGTGTAGGGGCCGAACGACATACAAGCCATACAAGAAGCATTAATCAGTTTTCCCCGACTAGACGAGGCCGCAGTATTAAAGCAAATCGACTGCGTATCACACATCAAGCGTTTGTTAATAACCAAACCATTAGGTATAGACTCTACGAGGTCAAACTTCATGCTCGAAGACCTGCCTTATCCAAAGAAAACACGTCAATAGACTTCAGTGGGTTGAAGAACAGACAAAGGGGCGTAGGCACGAGTGGATACCTGTTTTGTTCTCTGATGAGTCTCGTTTGAATAACTTGAAATATACGCTGAACAAGGGTATCAAGGCGATCTAGGAACCCAGAACGCTTGGCAATAGTTCAGGAAGTTCACAAACAGCATGGTGAGGGTATAACTGTTTGGGGTGGAAAAACTGGATATTTTTATATATTAGACGACGATAATTTAAGAAAAAAAAACACTGATTATGATAATATGCTTAACAAAACGCGCGTCGAGAAATTGCTAACAATCGATTTAGTGTTTTCAACATAGTTCCCATAAGTTTAGTTATTCTTCAATTAACTTAAATACTAAAATGGGTTTGGAGAAGGAAAAAGATTTTCATCAGTAGGAATTGTAAGAATGTCAACAGCCATTGTATTCAACACATTTGGCCCCTTAAGTTGAATATTAAGAACCCAGTTTGCAGAAGAAAGGGTCATTTTTCGTCAGTACAAATTGTCAGAATGTCCACCTTATTCACCACATTTGACCCCTTCTAGTGGCAGTTAATAATCAAACCGTTAGGAATAGACTCCATGAGGTCAAACTTTATGGTCGAAGACCTGCCTTATCCAGAGAAAATGCGTCAATACACTTCAGTGGGCTGAAGAACAGGCAAAAGGGCGTAGGCACAGAACGCTTGGCAATAGTTCGGGAAGTTCACAAACGCATCCTACAGGTGTAATAGTTTGGGGGTAGAAGAACTGACCAAGTTTACTTGGAATAATTGTTACCAGGTGTGGCGATTAATAATTCTTACTCTTTTTGCTTTCTCGGCATGAAAGGAAGGCTTTTTGCATCGGATCGCGACTGGATCGGAAAATGGATATATTTAGAGAATATAAAGCGCAGAAAATCGTGGGTTGACCCAGGACAACCCTCAACATCGACTGCAAGACTGAATAGCTTTGGAAAGAATACAATGTTGTGCATTTGGTGGGATCAGAAGGGTGTCGTGTTCCATGAGCTTCTGAGACCAGGTAAAAGAGTTAATACCGTCACCCACCCACTACTACTTGCATTCATTGATGTCTCACGCACTTTCCATAAAACACTTCAATAATTACGTAGATATCGAAAAATGACTTGATTGGGTCACCTCAATAAATGTACGGTTTTACTAAGAGAGCATCCACAAATTGCCAGAGAAATGGGAAAAATGTGTAGCCAGCGATGAAGCATACTTTGAATAAACCATTTTTTTCCTTTTCCCAAATTAAACGTGTTTAAAAAAAAAGAACTATTCACCACACAATATCTCGAGGATCACGATCACCACATCTCAGCAATCGAATATAGTAATCATAAATAAGCGAGTAGATCAAACACACTAAAAGAAATACAAATTACTGACTTGATACTGAAAATAAACAGAAAAACATACGTATCATTTTCGGGCATCAAAAAAATTTATATTTTTTGCATTTCTTTATTTCTACGTGTATTTCTCATCATATCTCATCATCATCATCTCATCTTATTGTTAACAACAGTTAAACTGTCACAGAAATAAACAAAAATCAATTTACTCTAAAATATTTTGCCAACATTATTTTAAAGAGCTTCATACAGTTGTCCCTTAGATTATTATGACGCAGGTGTATATATCACGAGACAAACCAATCCTTAGTCAGTATTTGAAGCTATTCAGACATATAGTTTACTTGCCCAGGCCTAGACAAAGAGGAACATGTAAAAAATCCAGTCCCGAGTGGGAAATTCGACAACACTTAAATAAAATACATAAAAAGTGGCCTAAAAACAACGTGCTCTCGATGGAGGGGCGATGTATATATTGCTTCTCGAATTAGACCACATTACATTATAGTGGAACTTAAATGAAAAAAAAACATGGCACTAACACACAACTTAATCTTACAAACGTATAAAGTTGGAATGATTTTTTTAAACTCAAATATATTGTGCTGAAAAATCTAATTTTTTCTGGAATGCCAATAATTTTTTTCTCTTCTACAAGGCCTATTTTTGATTTGAATCTTATTATACATACTGATAACAAAGAAAACATCTCACCTCACTACAATGTAAAACATGCCTAAAAAAAATCTAAAAATTAAATAACCAAAAAAACAAACAGAAATTGTGCATAAAAAGGAAAGAAACAATATTCAGTCTCATGGCGAATGGAACAAAAAACGGAAAAAAAACCCACCAATAATACAACTGGCGTCATCTCGCCGAACTAGCAGAGAACGACTTCACGACGTAACACGAACTACAAGAAATGAAATGCGACAGTTTGTTCGGGAAAGTTCGGCTAACCTCGGGCCTGGGCGTTTCATGTCTGCAGCGCGGTGGTCATTTCGTCGTGAATGGTGGCCAGTTCGTGGATGCGCGCGGCGAATTGTTGATTGAGGGTCAGCAGGATCTGCTTCTGGGAATCGTGGGCGCTCAGCGCGATCTCCAGCTCGGATTGAGCCAACTTCACAGTTGCCTGCAGTTCTTGGTTCTCCTTTTGCAAAGACTGTTGAAAAAAAGGTCGTTATATCCTGTAAATAACATGAAAACCAGCTTAAGAAAACTACCTGTACTTCCAGTAAACGATTTCCGGACGAAAGTCGCTTAATTTCATCATTTTTACTCTCCAGGTCCATTTCCAATTGTTCCACTCTCAGTCTTAACGATTGGATCTCTTTTCTAAGTTCATCACCCAAATCTCCACCACCTTGAATATATACATTATACAGCGAAAATGTAAGAAAAAAAACAGTGATGATAATAATATGGTTAGCGAAACGCGCGTCGAGAGATTGCAAATAATCGATTTAGTGTTTTGAAGAAAATTCCCATAAGTTTAGTTATTCTTCAGTCAGGTTAAATACTAAAATGGGTCCAGTTTGTAGAAGGAAAACATTTTCATAGGTAGGAATTGTAGGAATGCCAATATCCATCGTATTCAACAGATTTGGCCCCTTTAAGACAAATAAAGAATCAACTGCAGGTATGGATGTTGAAGTGCATAGACATCTTCCGAAAAGATTGTCATTGCCAGATTGTCTACCTTATTCACCACATTTGACCCCTTTTAACTTCAATTTGTCCCCAAACCTCAAAAAGAAAACCTTGATAAATGTTTTAAATTAAAGTAGTAAATGCACCCAAAAGTAATGTCATTTTTGATACTGTATAACTATATTGTTTTGCACTATATTTTATTTAAGACTTCTTACAGTTTCAATCTACAATACAATCTCCATTGTTATTGCCAGTCTTCGCCCATCTCTCTGATAAACTTTCTATCCTCTTTTTGTAAAATTTGGGAATAAAATATTTTTCAAGAGCACTTTTTATAGCTGTGGCAGTGGCAATTCTTTCTATGAAGAAAGTGATCTATAGATCTTAAAGTATCAGGAGAATATGGTGGGTGAGGAAGCACTTCCCAGCCTAACTCTTTCATTTTTTTCTGAGGTGATTCTGGCACTGTAAAGTCTTGCAGAATAACATCTTTTAAATTCATTGGTCTTCGATGTTTATAAAACAAAGTCATATCAAGCTGAGCACAATAATATTCAGCAACTATGGTTTCGTTAGGATTCAGAACCCCTTAGTGAATAATTCTTGGAAATCCCACCATATTGACAGTATTTTTTTTAGGATGAATACCTGTTTTTGGAGTGGACAAAAGTAGTTGTCCTGGTGTTAACTATTGTCTTTTCCTATGTAGATTGCTGTATAGAATCAACTTTTCATCTCCAGTAATGTTCTACTATCCAAGACACCAGGATAAACAGCATTGCGATGCTTTTGAAACTCATAAAGCACCAAATGTATAATAATGAACTTATCTAAGCTTTATACTTCCATTCTTATTGAAGCGCTTATATATATATATATATATATATATATATATATATATATATATATATATATATATATATATATATATATATATATATATTGAAATAGAAGGTAGGTTGTTATATTAAGTTAAATTATTGTCAGTAGATGGAAGTCTTTCTAAAATTTGAACAAAACGGCATTACTTATGAGCACCCCTCGTATACGGGAAACGTTTATTAACGAAAACGTTATTTAAAAAAGAAAAAAAAAATATTGAAAGTGGTTTCAATATTCAATTCGAACGAATATTTCAATATTCCTTCAAACATTTAAATATTTGAATACACAATCAGTACAATAAACAATCACACAATAAACATTACCTATATATATTTTTTGGTAGTATGTCACTGTCATGAAAATCTCTTGTTGTCAATGTAAGTATCGTTGACATACAAAAAAATATATTTACTTTCACTCGTTACTTTATATATTACAAATTAATATAATTTATTTTTTAGTTCACTTTTGAAAACGGGGGGAGATTACCCTCCGAAACGTTGACGTAAAAGTTTGTAAATTTTTTATAACATTTTTATATCTTTAAAATTTTGTTCGTTAGGCAAATTTATTACAAAAAAGAATCACTGAGAAATTTGTCTTTTTCGTTTGGTTTTTTGTTTTTACCCAGTGATTCTTTCTTTAAATAAGAACAGGTATTTTTGATATTTTTTGAGTTTTAGACAGTTGCGAAAAACCCAAATAAAGGAGAAAAAATATATGAACACGCCACAATCATTCAGACATTACATGGAAATAGATGTAATCCCTAATTGACAACCGTTTAGAGAAAGGCGCGTCGACGCAGTCGTGGGCAAGCATTGAAGAATTAAATATGTTGCTTCACTTAGCATATAAATATATCTGACCTTTACTATTCTCCAAATCTGACTGATACTTGGCCTTCATTCTCATGTTCTCTTCCTTTAAACTAGCCAGCTGTCGTTTCCACTCATCCACATTAGCTGTACTTTCTTGCAGGGCACTTGTTAGGCGAGCATTATTGCTTTTTAACGTTGCCAGTTCAATTTCCCATTTTTTAGCATTTGCAGAACTATCTCACCACAAAAATCATTAGGTTTCAGCTTAAACACAATACACAATTTACCTTTGAGCTAAAGCAAGTTTTAATCTATCATTTTCATATTTTAATTGCATGTCAACTGGATTTGTTGTGGTACTTCCTCCATAACTGCCTTTTTCCATTTTGATTTGATGACTAGGACTCTCGTTACTTTGAATACCTGAGAGGGAGTGGCTTCTGCCATGCACAGTTTCATCTGAATCTTGCTTAATACTCGAGGTTGAAAGTGAAGCACTACCTAATTGAAATAAATAGATAAGCAGTGTAAATAATGAGATAA
The DNA here is from genome assembly GCA_031761425.1 of Cosmopolites sordidus. Lineage (NCBI taxonomy): Eukaryota > Metazoa > Arthropoda > Insecta > Coleoptera > Curculionidae > Cosmopolites > Cosmopolites sordidus. Next base: position 134,488 of record JARFXV010000961.1, read on the forward strand.
GATTATTTTACCTGGTGGTTCTAATAAATTATCAGTGTTATCTGGGGCAGTAGTGGCAGCTCTAGCATTAATAGGACTAGCATTGGCACTGGTGACTGGAGTTACAGGTGTACCTCCATTTGCTGTCACTTTACTTATTGCTGACCTAGTAGCCTCTTTAACTTCATTAAACTTATCAATAAACTATAAAAAAAAAACAGTAACATACGCTATTCCAGTAACAGAAAAAACTAACCTTTTGTAGTTCAGCTTCTGAAGAAAACCCCAATCCATACACTGTATTTGCCCTAACATCTGACCACTGTCCGAATTTTTGAGAAGTTTTAGTAAAAGTCATATTAGGCGTGACTGTACTATTTATAACAGCTTTTTGTCCTTCGACACTAATAATCCTATACAAACTACGAGAAGAATCATAAAAAAACGATACACTAACTGCAGTACTTGAAGCAGGCATCCAAGATCTTTTTGTCTTAGGGTCAATATGAAAAACGTGTGCTTTACATGTAAATATTGGCTGTTCGCTAAAAAATTTAAATCGACAATAAATAAATAAATAAATGGCTTTAGGGTAGGGTCAAGGGAGAATTGGGTGTGATTTCTTAACGCAATTAAGGAGCGATAGGTTCCAGTCACAATAAATCACAAATTCCGATTTAAATAGCCACATTTTGTCACTTACCCCATTGTTTCTTTAGTTGAAGACATCGAACTTTCTTAAATAACAACTTAATAACAAATTTAATATCAACAATATATCCAAATAAACTTCAAAATCATCTGTCACTAATACTTGAGTGGATTGGCATTGGGCACCACCACCTAGTACGATCCAAAAATAAAAATACTTGTCTAATTATTTAAAAAAATATTAATCTCGCCACATATGTTGCTATATTTATTAACTATAAAGTTTTATTTAATAATAAATATAATTGTTAATCTTGATCTAAATTTTTAGTAGATTTTATTGAATCCTACTTGGGAACGTACTCTAAATTGGCACTGTTCTGTAGTGATATCTACGTCAAACTTCTCTTTTATGAACGCAATCCTAAAGAAACACGTGTGTTAGTGTTTTTTAGAATTTTACTTATTAAAAAGGTAAGGAGAATCCAAAGACGAGTAAAACTAGTCCAGAAATGTCCATTTCTTTTAGTCACAATGGGTCGTGTACGTACGAAAACCGTGAAGAAGGCATCCAAAGTCATCATCGAAAAGTATTATACTAGGTTAACTTTGGATTTCCATACCAACAAGAGGATCTGCGAAGAAATTGCCATCATTCCAACAAAGCCTTTGCGTAACAAAATCGCTGGCTTCGTTACTCATTTGATGAAAAGGTTGAGGCATTCTCAAGTTAGAGGTATTTCCATCAAACTGCAAGAAGAAGAAAGAGAAAGACGCGACAACTATGTTCCTGAAGTGTCTGCTTTGGAACATGATATTATCGAAGTAGATCCAGAGACCAAGGAGATGTTAAAGATGCTTGAATTTAATAATATTTCTGGCTTGCAATTAACCCAGCCAACAACAAATTCATACAACAGACGTGCTTAGTATGTATTAAGTAAATAAAATGTTTTAAATACAAACAGTATCTTTAATTTAACAGTTCTTAACTTTAATTTGCCTTGTTTGTTTTTTTTAAGTGCCTTGTTTAAGATTAAATAAAAGAGAGTTGATAGGGTTATTAACATATATATTTCAGTTTATAAAATGAAAAGTAACAAAAATGACAATATTAATTAATTTCATATTGTTCAGCTACTTTAAATACATCTATTTCTGGCTTGACTTTATCATACAGGTGAGGGAAGTTACCTTCAGCAAAATACTTTATTCTAACAGTTTCATATAAAGTTAGATCGAACATTTCTTCAAATTCTTTTCTGTTCATGAAAATATCAGCATAGAGAAAGGAGAAACCCCCTATATCTCTGGTAAACTTCTCCATTCTTCTCATGGCACTTACTGGGTTATATTTTTCTTTCCTTTTTACATATCCTGGGACTCCATATATACCTAAATCATTGTACATGGCATAGTCAGTTCCTTCTACAAGATATTTCTCCTGAGGAACACGAATCTGTCCAGAACTAGGTCCATGATCATATACTCTGCAAGGATAAACCAACAGTGGAAAAGCATCAAACAAAATATTTGATTGTTCAATTTGTTCCTCCAATTTTCTGATGGGTAAGACGATATCCTGAAAGACCTGCCTGGTAAAAGTAAAAGCTCTTACTCCTGGAGTTGTAGTAAACTTAAGAAAAGCTGGTTTAGGTGGTAGTAACCAGCCAAAAAATAATCTAAATAATGGATGATTTCCAAAGGGAATCATCGATTGCACCACCCAAAAAATAGCTCTATTGTGGCGTAATAAATATTCTCTGAGGGGTATAAGTTCAGTGTGTTTGCCTTTAGTCAAAAATGATTCAACATATTTGTAAAACCATGGTTTATACCATCTAGTCAAATGGTTCACTGAAAAATTTCTGTCATAATCTGCAAAGTCTCCTACCATTATCACTGCTTCATCTTTACTGAAAATGGTTGCTTCAATATATGTTGAGGCAGGATAATCAGGTCCTGAATCCCCTGATAACAACCTGATCATATCACAGTAGTTCTTTTGTCCCTTGACTGGTATATAAGTCATTTTAACATAAGGCTTGACTTTGACTAGTTTTAAGGTGAGACCTACCAAGAAACCTAGACTTCCATGGGACCAGGGTAGACATTTATATAAATCAACATTTTCTTCCTTGGAAGCAGTAACCACACTACCATCACCTAATACAACTTCATATGATACTATTGTTTCTTGATACAATCCTACCAGGTGAGAATGAGTAGTCATTCCAGTACCCATAGCCAGTCCTCCTAGAGTGGCATCAGCAATTTCCAAGGTAACAGCCAAGGTATAACCTTTTGGAATAAGATAGTTTGTAATTTCACCCACAGTTACCAATGGTTCCACACATACAGTCAAATTCTTCTCATCCAATTCTAAAATATCAAACAAGTTCACTCTTATTTTATGGCATTGGTTCTTTGGATAAAACGTTGTGGACAAACTTAACCAGTTAGGCCGAGAAGTACACAAAAGCTTTCTATCTTCTTTGATTTGTTTATTGTACAACAAAACACTTTTCTTTATTTCTCTAACTCTTACATCATGTTTGGCTGGACTTCCCAGGAAATATTTCTGACTTCTAACATACAAAGAAAGGATCAAATCAAAAATGAAACTGGCAGGAAGACAGAAGAATAAAACGACCAGGCCTCTGTTGTTTTCCAGAAAAGTTATGAGACAATTCTTCCAATTTTTTGATGCCATGATCTAGAAAGTCTGTACTTTTGTTTAAAATTTACACTTACTGGTAAAGGAAGCTTTCTAAAATAACGAATTTCTTTTTTTTTTCAATGTTAGACTAATTATTTATGATTCATTTCACATTTATCGCAGATAAAAGACCTCAAGTGATTGATAATTTCAAGAAGTTACACTATGAAACAAATATATTGACTTTAGTAATATGGTAATAAATGTTAATGCTAACCCAATTTTTCTAATCAGGAAAAAAATTGTTTTTTGTAACTAATCAAAATGAAATCTATTGTATGTTGAGGGCATCTTTAAATTAGGAGGTATAAAGTAAATGAAATAATTTTAACCCAATCAAAGTAAATTTCTACCAAATACTTTTAACATTTTAATAAGAGATGACGCCACTGTACATTTCACACAGTCAGAGTACAGAAATAATAATTTAAGTGTTTGCAACAAATTACCACTCCTGCCTACCATTCGCCTGCGCAAACTCCGGACGATTTGAAATCTTTTCTAGACAAACCCGATATACACAACAACGATAAAGCAAATATTTTAAATGCCATCATTTTTGTCGGTAAAGAAGAATGCTTAAGTTGGAAAAATATGCCAGTGCAATAGGTATCTGCAATATCTGACTGAACGCACACCGCCTAAAGTTTTTTTTTGTATATGTGGCAGTTTTGTCTTTATAATTGGATTTTATAGTACACACAAATTTTCTTTATTCTATGGACGAACCTCCGTTAAAGTATCAAATAAAGCAATGGACTATAATAATAAATGTATATTACTTATAATAATTATAAAATATGTGAAAATATAGGTTTTTAAAACTTATTGTAGAAAGATTGTTTAATAAAGATATTAATCTTTGAAAATTGGTCAAACGCAATTTATGAGGAACATGAAGCTTATACATTTCCAACTTTCTGTAAAGTTTCTTTTTCAGGTTACAGTGCCTCTAACAGAAGGGCTATACCTTGACCACCTCCAATGCAAGCTGAGCCAATTCCAAATTTGGCTTTTCTTCTCCTAAAATACACTTGAAATTATTTTTTTTCCTAAGCAGAGGAACAAGAAAACTGACCTTAATTCGTAAACTAAATGTGCTGTAATCCTACTTCCTGAAGCAGCTAGAGGATGTCCTAAGGCAATAGCCCCTCCATCTACATTGAGTTTATTGATATCAAGGTTTAATTCTTTGGCACAAGATACAGTCTGAGCTCCAAATGCTTCATTAATCTAGAATAAAACAGTAAATCCATTTATACTGATTGGAATGAATTTGTACTTACTTCAACTAGATCAATATCATTTAAGGTCTTTCCTGTTGCTTGCAGAAGAGCCCTAATAGCTGGGGCTGGTCCAATACCCATTATAGATGGATCCACACCTACTACAGAATAACCTACTAATCTAGCCAAGGGTTTAAGGTTGTTTTTGTTCACTGCTTGCTCACTAGCTAATACAACTGCTCCTGCTCCATCACATATACCCTGCAAGATTATTTTGACATTTATCTGTAGCAATATGATGAAAGTGTAAACTCACTGATGCAGATCCTGCAGTTACCAAACCATCCTTCTTGAAAACAGTGGGCAACTTCTTTAAACCCTCAATTGTGCTTTGAGGTTTGGGATGTTCATCTACCTCAAAATTCTGAATAGCTTTCTTTATCTTTACTGGGACTGGTACCAGTTCTTCATTGAACCTACCACCATCTTGGGCTTCTTTCCACAGTCTTTGTGATCTCAGAGCAAATTCATCAACTTCATCACGGGTCAGCTTGTATTGTGCACCTAATTTTTCTGCTGTTAAACCCATGGGAAGACCACAATGTGTGTCTGTAAGCCCTGACCAAAGAGAATCCTCCAAAGGAGGACTTTGGCCTAGTGGAACACCAAATCTCAAGCCTCTTAGGACATGAGGAAAGGCAGACATATTTTCCACGCCTCCTGTTAGACTTATTTGTGAGAAACCTGTTTCAATATCTTGAGCACCATTAACAACACTTTGAAATCCTGAGCCACATAACCTATTTACACTGTAGGCAGGTTTTTCAATAGGTATTCCACTACGAATTAAGACATGCCTGGCTGTAAAAATTCCATCAACAGCAGCTGCCTTTATTAATTATTGCTTTAGTAAACATTTAAAAATTATTCAGAAATAGATTACTTACACAATTAACATTTCCAATAACAACTGAATCTATTAATTCTGGTTGGACATTAGCAGAAGCCAAGGCAGCCTTTGATGCTATAGTTTGTAATTCAGTTAAAGAGACGTCTTTCAATTTACCTCCATAGGTACCAAATGGTGTTCTTTTCGCCCCAACAATAAAAACACCTGGAAGTGATCAGAATCAGGAAAATAGTTTAATCAATAATTTCAATTAAAAAATTCTACCTTTAACTAAAGAAGCCATACTCTACTATTCTATCTGATTATTTAATGAACAAATTACAAAAACATCTGATTATTTGTACTGTTGCAAAAAGGATGTGAGAATATAAACTGAGTGCAAAGTTAAACCAGGCGAAAGATCAAAGTCCACAAGGTATATGTCTCCTTGTAAACAAGTCGAAAGTTCAAAACAATCTCGGAAATTGTTAAAAAACAAAAGATAAGGATATTAAAAATAGAATTAATTTTTTTGATGATGTTCTTGAATGAGAATAAGCAAATATATTAAGTATTTATTTATTTTAATTAAATAATATTTATTTTAGAAGCATTATTATATAGGCAGCTAAATATAAACGTTAAGAATATCATTTTAAATTTTACGAAAGTAACATTTTTACTTCTGGATTGTGTTGAATTCTACATGATGGAAATTCATCACAATTGTTTAATAAATGGTTTTTTTCTCAAAATGTCCTCTTTGTTATTAACATTTGACATGTTTGGTACAAATTCTAACAAAGTTACAGTGCTAGCGAAACCAAACATTAATAATAAAGTGAAAATTTTAGATTAGAATTTACAACCAAAGTGTTGTTAAATTTAAAAATGAAGAAGATAGTTATCTAGAGCTTAATTAAATTTTAGCATTAAATACAAAGTAATCCATATCATGAATTAGGGATGGAGTTATCAGTGAGTAATGAAAAATATAAACAAATAAGACAATTTTTAGGCAACTAATATAACACATTTGCGACTTTTCTAAAGAAGAAAGTTAGGATAACAGGAATACCTAACCTTACATTATATTTCAAATATTTGTATTTATGTTTTGAATATACATTATTTTTATGATTTAGGAATTATATCATGAAAGATATTAAAGCTCTGTTAAAAGAAACTCGAGAAGCAGTCGAGAAAAAAGATTTTGAAAATGCTCTGAAACTTTCCAAGGTTCTAAAATTTTTTGATAAACATAGTTTGTTTTTAAAAGCATGTTTTATAATTTCAGAGCATTCTTAGAGAGGACAAGACCAATTTTATGGCATTATTATTTCTCGGATTTTCCTTGCAAGAAGTTGGTCCTGTTGAACAAGCACTAAAAGCTTTCCAAAAAGCAATTGATTTAAATTCCTCTAACCCTTTAGGATGGCAAGGATTAATAAACTATTATGAAAAAATAAATACAGAAGAAAGAAAACCAGAATTAATTAAATGTATTTTGTCATATTTAGATGTAGAAAGGTGAGACTGCATTACATGAAATTGTTGCACTGTATTCGATTTTTTTCTTGTCTAGTAATGAAGCAAAGATAATTAAATATAGTAATAAGTTAATTGAGATTAAAAGAAATGAAGATATTTATGATATTTCTAAAGTTTTATGGAACTGTAGTAAGAAATGCACAGATGAGAATAAAATGAAGATTTTAAAACAGATAAATGAAGTTTTGGAAAGTGATACAAATAACAATTTGAAATTATTGGATGTTGTGAGTCTTTTGTTTCTTTGTGGTACAATTTTCAGGGAAATATTTGTTTCAGTATCAAAATTGTATGCCAGATTTAATGTCCTCTTCCATCATAACAGAGAAACTATGTTCAAACTACTTATCACTGTTATACAAAGAAAAATTAGATGTGCAAGTTTTAGAAAATGCCATTGTTATAAATAAAATATATCCTGATAATGTTCTTTTCCTGTCTTGGATCTGCAAAATATACAATGAACTGTCTGTTGAGGAGCATTCTCAAATATACAATTTTGACAGTTCTATTGAAGAATACACGATAAAACTTTTGAAACTGGACCCTGAGAATGCTATGGGCATTTTCACAGAAGCTGTATTGCTGTTTAAAGAGCAAAAAATTCTAGAGGCAAAGGATAAACTAATTAAAGGTAAGCTTAAGTACTTAGAGGATGATTTCTCACTGGTTCAACATTTATAGTTACTTCTCAGAGACCTGGTCTGATATATGCTTGGTTATTGTTAACAAATGTTTTGGTAAAATTAGAAAATGTGGAGGGAGCACTAATGAGCTTGGATAAAACCAAAAAGTTAGTACAGGGACTGAATAATGCTGTAGTTATATCTAAATTGATAGTAATACAGGAAGTTAAGGCCTTATCTTTGTCTGGGGACTCTACAGATTGGCTCCAAGCTTTAAATTTATATTCTAGAGAAGTTTGTTGTGTGTTACTATTTTCTCTATATTTAAGTAATGAAGTGCTCATTTCAGGACTTTCCAAAAGAATTGTGCTTGTTTTCTATAGCAAATATTTACATTTCTTTGGAACAGTATCCTGAAGCATTGAAATATATTACTCAGTGTTCAAATGAAGAAGAAGCATGTTTACTGAAAGTGAGACTTTATAAGAAGCAGAAAAACTATTCTGAGGCTTTGAATTTCATGAAAAAATACAGTTTTAATTCAGCAGACTGGTGGATGGAGCTGGGAATATTATTTTGGAATATGGAAGAACACCAGCAAACATTGGAACCATTTTTGAAGGCTGCAAAATGCAATCCAAACAATTATCAGAGTTTTTTCTGGTTGGGTAAGTTTTATAATAGATATAACCAAACAGATAAGGCTCGGAGATGCTTTGAAAAAGCCTACAGAATTAATTCAGGGTCATCACAGGCTGGTTGTGAACTGAGTAAAATTTACAGGAAGTTGAAGAATTGGGTAAAAAGTGTGCTTCATTTTTAGATTTTCTTTTCTTAGTTTTGATTTCCAGGAGGCTAATTTGTCACTTTTAACCAGTCTAGCCAAAGATATGATTAATAAAAAGAACTTGTGGGCCTGGTTACAGTTGGGGTTAACTTATTTTGAACAAGGAGACACTTCTAACAGTATAGAGTATTTAAGGATGGTGGTGCGCTTTGATCCTGAAAATTTGTAAGAAATTGAGTAAAAAGTTTAGAGAGATTATTTTGGAGAATGTTATTGTTTAAGGCATTGTTGGGAGTCACTGGCTGATGCTTACTTCACCAGAGGTTCATTTAAATCAGCTTTGAAATGTTATGAAAAAGCCCTAAGCATATTTGGTGATTCCCTCTATTCTTCTCTGCAAATTGCTTATATTAAAAAGGTTGATTAGCAATATATTATTGATTGCATCCTGATTAAGGTTTTTGTGAAGATTTTAGGAGAATATACCGAAGCCCAAGCAGACTTTGAAAATATTCTCAGAGTCAACACGGAATATGTTCCTGCTCTTAAAGGCTTAGCTGAAACAGCTCTGTGCCAAGCCATGATGCTTTATAAAGACGAAAGACTGAAGAGAGCTTGGGAATATGGACAACTGGCCGCAAACAATCTTTGTGTGTTAGTTTGCCATGTTAGATTTAGTTTTAAATGATTATGAGTGTATTTCCAGAGCTATTCTTCAGAGAAGTGAATTATCCTGCCTCTGGAAAATTTTAGGTGATGTTATTTATTTCATAGCCAAATTGCCTGATAAATATTGCTGTCTGATGGTACCAGGAGAGTTTTTTGGTGAAGGAACAGAAGATGAATTTCTTGAACGAGGGGAGGTGTTTAGTTTTGCCATAAAGTAAGCTTTGTTTGGATGTGTTTTCGTTCTTTAACATAATTCTTAATAGGTGTTTTTGCAAAGCTGTGAATTTGACTCAGGATAATCCCTTCTTGTGGCAGGATCTGGCTGTTTGCTACCTTGAATACGCTCGCTACGACCAAGGCGAGGACACACTTCAAAAATTATTAAGCTATGCGATCCAAGCAGGGCAAAAGTGCATTGAACTCGATCCAAGCAACTGGCAGTATTGGAATCTCTTGGGGTGTATACATTTTTTTAACCAATCGCCTACTGGTGTGGTACAACACTGCTTCATAAAAGCTATCATCGCCGAACAAAACAGCGCTGTATCCTGGACAAATTTAGGCACATTGTATTTGTTAGAAGGAGAAATAAAGCTGGCGAATAAAGCTTTTGGTGAAGGTCAGAGAGCTGATCCTGATTATGTCAACAGTTGGATTGGTCAGGTAAGTAACAATAAAGAAAGGATGAAGATAAGAGATTTAAAACTCTTCTAGGCATTAATAGCTGAAGGTATTAAACACGGAGATACAATGGGCTTATTCAGACACAGTATACAGCTTGATCATCAAGAACAAGGATGTTTAGGGTACGCAAACTGCGTCTGTGAGGCTTTAATAAAAAGTCCTCCTAAAGATAAAGGTTTGCAATATTCTCTTTACGATATGCACGCTATTCCTGTTGCTTGTAATGCAATACAATGGTATATTGGTAAGTTTTTTTTATTAATTCGAACATTTAAATAAATAATTTACAATAAATAAATAAATAAATAAATATCTAGTAGTCTATTCAGCACAGTCTTGATACAGTTTGCTGCATTCTTCCAAAGAAGTCACTGTAGAATTTGGTTTATATCGCTGGTAAGAGTTATCCCTAAAGAACGAGATTATTCATGTAAATAAACAACTTTTCTTAACGTACCTTAATAAGTCAAAACCAGTTTCCAGGAGAGTGTTTCGCCCGCAATTATACTCGGCTTCACAGACGAATTTTTTCTTACAGTTCTCCAATTTGATTCCCATCTCGTTCAAAGCCATGTCGGTGATGTTTAAACTGAAATAAGTTCGTTAGAATCTTCGGGTTTTTTTTTTAACACTAACCTTCTGATGGTTCTCATGATATGGTTAAATTTATCGTAGAGTCCACCGAATTGTCTTCCGTTGCCGTTTTTGATGGTGGTGTATCTTTCGTGTTCACCATAGGCATCTGAGGGTGGGTGATCAACTGAGAAATCTAAATACAGGGTATTTCAATAGTATTTTTTAAAATAAAATGATTTGTTTCATGTTTCATTTCACAAATTATGATAGGCTGAAGATGAATTTGGTGATGTATATTGCAGAAACTATTGGTTGAGTTTTGTAAGCAAGTTTTGGTTCAGGACTCGCACTTGTGTATATTATTTTGTATTCTTTGTACCTTCATTGAAAAAAATCTTTCAAGATTTTCTTTCAATTCTTTCAAAGGTAGTCAAAAAAGACCGATAATTAAGTTGATGAAGATATGTTCTGTGATTGTCTAGGGATTTTCATTACCTGGCGAATAAGAAGGGTAATCTTTGGCAGCAAAGTCTACAGGAGCTGAGTATCCTCCATCTCCTCCATATCCCCCATATCCTCCAAAATGGCTGTCGTATTGTTCGTTGGGATTCACATAGACGATTTTTTCTTCGTGATGATAATCTTTGTCTTAACAAAGAAGGATCATTAAGAATTATTGAACTTTATTGACTTTATATGGCTTACGTTTCATGTACTCTGTTAGTTTGATTATTCCAAAGATTTTCGCAGCCACAGCACTGATGGCAAAAACAGTTCCAAGGAAAAATACGATCTTTAATTTAATTGCTAGGAATGCCAAGTATGAAAGATATTTAAGGTGATCTAGAAAGGAAATTTTTCAATGTTACTTACTCCACGGTATTTGTAACTATACTTACACAATCCATGATGGCGGTGATGTTTTTTCTTGTAATAAACCTGATTGTGATTCCTATCCGCGTAACAGATACCGAAAACAAGGCAAAGCACCAAGAAAGTCTTTAAACTAATCATCTTGGACATGTTTAATTGTTCTATGTCATTTTTCGAAACAAAATTTCTATTTATATCGACCCACCGAAAAAAGATCCTTCATTGTTTATGCTTCAACTTATCGTCGATAACTTTTTCTCGCGTCAAAGTTAATTGGTTCCATAAAATCGAAAGTAAGACATTTCAATATTGACTCAATCTGTTGGAAAGTCTATGAAGAAATCGAAGGTTTTTCCTTTGTAGAACGGCATCCGAAACACGGATGCGCCTGGAATTTGTTCGGGATACTCCTGGAAAGGATGGGACTGAAGTCTTCGGCTAAAAAAGCTTTCCAGAATGCTTTTAGGTTTTCGGAGCACGAGAACAGGAAGGAGGCGAGAATCAATTTTGGGAGACTGCTGTATAGGACAGGAAATCTAACTGAAGCTATCGAAATGTTTAATGATGCCGAAGAAGCTACTTTTAGCGGTGGTAGCGGTTTGGCTCTGGCATTATACAAAAGTAAGTTTTATTTAAAATAATTTATTATCATTCTTGAGGTACGTAAATAGTCGGACGTCATAAAATGAGATTGTTTGTTTAGTGTATTATCATATATCAACCCGTTTAAATGGACTTGTTTGTGTGTGTGATTAATACGAAAAGAAATTGTCAATTTTACTTGTTACGATATATCCGTAACTTCATAAAAATAATTTATCTTAAAAAATATAATTGTCATCGTTTTTTGAAATATTTGAGATATAACTTTTCAAGATTTTTTCACAATAACGCAGATGGGTAAATGGATAAAAAAATGAATGGGTTATAATGGGTTATACTGGAAAATAGAAAAATATAAAATATGTAGATACATATGTACATATATATGTATGTAAGTAATGAGAGAGTGTGAATAATTAACACACTATATATATATATATATATATATATATATATATATATATATATATATATATATATATATATATATATATATATATATATATATATATGTATGTATGAATTCTATATTATAAATATGTAGGTACATATTAATTTTGTTATAAAGGTAAAACTTATTTTCGAAAATAATGCAAATTGTTGGCTGTTCCATTTTTTTTTTGTGAGCTCCTTTTGGATCTCCCTATAAGGTTGTAGTAGCCCATTCAAACCATTTGAAAACTTTAGGCTTTCTAGTGAAGGGTCTTCATCGTAGACCAAATCTTGAAATTGTTGTGCGGTTAATATATTTTTTTGTAAATTACTTAATATTAGGGCTGTAGTAGTCATCTTAATAGTCGCTGCCTCGTTGGGGATTTCATCGTCTGTATTGCCTTCGACATCCGATTATTTTCCAGAATTTTAAGCAGTTCTGATTCTAATAGTTCCTTGTCGTGAGAAGCTATAACTTCTTCAACGTCACTTGGTTGTAACTCGTCGAAACTATCACCATACATTTGTTGTAAGATTCTTACAATATATTCAGTTTCTGTTGCTTTGTCAGGAACTGCTGACGTATCGGCCACAACCTATGGCCATAACATTCTCCTACAGGAATTCAATGTGCAGTGCAGTGGATGAGTTATGTTCATCAACTCATCCACTGCTTCTTTGCTAATGTTATACAATGGGCGATATTAATGGCATTCCAACTCTCAGTAACAGCCAGAACAGGATTTTACTTATACTATTCAATACCTAACTGAAAGTTCGTTTAACATAATAGGTTTTAAACGCTGCTATTATTCCCTGATCTAATGGTTGTATTCGTGATTTAGTGTTAGGAGGTAGAAAGCAAACTTCTATGTTTGGATCAGCAAACTTTAGGGATTCAGAATAGCCGGGAGTATTATCAGTAAGAAGTAAAGCTTTGCATGGCAACGATTTTGAGGCTAAATATTGCCTAACACTGGGTACGAAGCAGTTCAGAAACCAGTCTGTAAATAATGTTGCAATCATCCAAACTTTTTGATTTGCTCTTCAAAAGATCGGCAGATTATTTTTGTTTTTATGTTTTAGAGCCCGTGAGTTAAAAGAATTGTATACGAGCAGTGGCTTTATCATGTGGTTACCTGAAGCATTAGAGCAAAAGCGAAGAGTAACCCTATCCTTTGCAGCTTTAAATCCTGGTGCGGATCTTTCGGTTTGAGACACAAATATTCGAGGCATCCTCTTTCAAAATAAACCTGTCTCATCGGCATTAAATACCTTATCTGGTTGATAACCCGTGTTTTCAATCAATTGTTTGAATTCAGTCGGATATCGATTAGCCGTCTCGTGATCTACAAAAGCCGACTCCCCAGTAATATTTACGTTGTGTAGCAAAGTCGGTTTTCAAACTTTTCAAACCAACCCTTACTGGCTTGGAAGCTTAGGGTTTCCTTATCTGACTTTAGATTCTCGAAAAGACGCCTAGCTTTTTCTTGAATTATTCGACACTCTTCTTTTTGTTTGATCTTCGATCCAAAAGCGCTCCTTCCATCTTTTCCTTCGTTAGAGGTCTCAAGAAATGCCTAACTTTATTGCTGGTACTAGTACCGCACGAAACACTGGCCCGAATGGATTGCTCAACCTTTTTTATTGTTCTTACTGTGCATTCATTCACTTTAAACTTTTTCGCAGCACTCGCATACATTTCACCTGCAGCAAGACAGTCTAACAATTGAATTTTTATATCAAGAGTCATTACATTTCGCTTTCTTTTAACAAAATCTTGGCCTGTGGACGCCATTAGATTTTAAAATTAGGACATTTAATTAAACTCATTTAATGTGGGGATATCAGTGTCATACACATTTTTTATTACAAAACATATGAAGTACTTTTTATTAATACAGTTACATTTATTACATAAAGTAATACATAACAAAATATATAGTATTATATAAATAAACTTTAATATTGAAGATTTTTGAATTATTTTTTTCTTTATTTTCGAAGTAATTTTTTGGCTTTGGTAACTTTCACAGCACTATTCTCATCTTTACCTAAAACTTGCACTATACCAACATACTTATTTGTTTTATATGCATCTTCAGGCATTTCATAGGCCACGTTTGCAGCAGTCATTTTTTTCCTCATACCTGTAGATACACAATTTTTCCATATGTGTAGTTCTTTCATTGCATTAGGCAAATTTTTTGAAAATTATATTTTATTGCGAGCATCATCCCAATTCAGAAAAGAATGATCTCATATTTTGAGTGAAACAGAGTTACTATAAACCATATATATATATATATTGCTAGCAAGGTCTGGAGATCGGCGAAATCATTACGGTATACATATATATATATATATATATATATATATATATATATATATATATATATATATATATATATATATATATATATATATATATATATATATATATATATATATATATATATATATATATATATATATATGCGTCCATTTCTCTCACTACTACTTTGAATCTTCTGAGCATGTCCGAGAAGTGAGTATGCTTATAGTCATGCGTCAGTTTGCATATTTTTATGTTTTATACATTTGTGCACAACGGGCCAAGTAGTAGAAAAAGAAATAGAAGCACACGTTTGCTGTCTCACTTACTCCGTAACACCTCCACTTACAGATATTAGCAATATAGTACTATTATATATATGCTATAAACATACTTCTATCTCTTTTGCTTTTATGCGGCGTTGCCAAATATAAATACTACGGAAGTCAAATAACCGAGAGCACACATTTGACACTTGTGGTATCGACAGTACTACCTTAATTACTAACTTCGTTTGTATAATGATATATAAACTATGTAAATGTGTAACCAACGGCCTTGAGTCATACGAAAAAGACAATTCCTGGAAAATTAGAGTAGCAGTTCGCACGAGATTGTGACAAAAATGCGCCGAGAGCCACATAATTCGATTGAAAATTTAGTCTAGGCGATTTCGCAGGACAAAATCGCTGTTGACGAGGGATTACTGTACTTCTTGTCTTTATCGGATACTTGTATAATCAAAGCGGGTTATTAAAATGATCTAATCCGAATAGTTTATACTTTAAATACTACACTCAATGGTTAAGATCTTAGACACGCCAATGAAATTTCAAGAAATTTTATTATAATTAATTTGTATTATTCTTTTGGTGTTTTTTAAAATTTATTTCCAGTACAAGTTAATTGACCCTGATCAGAATATAAAACAATTATTAGTAAATATTTACTTTTTTTGGGCGTCAAAATATTAGACACACTTATTTATATTTAAGATTTCTTGATCCTCTACAGATTTTGTCACAATTTATCAGTTTAGTTCAGTTATTCATTAGATTAATCTTGATTCATTGTGAGAAAAATAAGTGTTTTTCAGAAGAAGAAAGAGGATTAATATTTATGTTAGTGATATTAGACTCCGATTAAATCGAAGTTGCCTAGTTGCGGCCCAGCAATATATACGGAACTCATCGTTTAACTGGAAGGCCACCTGTTCTAGCCACAACAACAACAAACCCATTTTGAGAATGCATCGAATTCCTGTATGATACAGCAAGAGCAATAGCTGAGGAAGCTAAAGTGCAAATAAGAGTTAGGACTGTCCAAAGATTATTATAAAAGTCTGAAAATATTTTAAGAAAGAAATAAAAAAAAAAACAGCATTTAATACTCGCCACAAATTAGCTCGGATGGCTTTCGCTGAAAAGGTCATGTCATGGACTGAGCAGCGGTAGGGAATCAGTTCTTCTGATGAGAAAAAAATCATTTGGATGAATCTAATGGTTTTCCTTTTATTTTCATGATCTCAGGAAGGAAGAAAAAATGTATCGAGACAGTAAATGGGAGGAGGAAGTGTCATGGTTTATGAATACTGGCTACAAAAATTGTTACTTGGTGTTTCCTTCTCGTCGAATTAACTTTCAAGAATTAGCCTTTTTATTCAGAAGGTATAAAAAATACTACTGGAGGCAGTACGGGTAGAGGATACAAGCATTTTCATTCTGCTATCTAAAGTAATGTTAAAAGTACATTTTCAAAATTGAATTAACAGGAGATGATGTGCCTGGTGCTAAATTAAAATTTTCAAAAGTCCGAGATCATAGTGTCCGCGATCTAAAACGATGGTTAGCATGTCGCAATTTGCCTGTTTCCGGTAATAAATTCGTTTTAGCCGAGAGGTTAATTGATAATTTTTTTTGTTGTCAGAACCTTATACTGTCACGATTATTTCAATATTTTGCATGAATTTTACTATTTATGTTTTTTTTTCATTTTAAGAGTTGAAGAATGTATAACGAATATTTTTTTTGTTGGAATGTATAATGGAAAATGTTTAGAACAATTTCAACCGCCTCTACCGGAGTTAAATTAGTTATTAACTGGTCAATTTTTTTCATTTAAAACTAACTTTTCATCAGTACTTAAATCAATTATAATATTTAATAGCTAATAAAGTTCAATTCTTCTATTGGAACCTTCGGTGTGAAACACTAAACTCGAAGAGATTTACTACTAAACACCAAATCACTTTGAAACTTCTCGACCATTTAATGACCATTAAATCACCTCCTGGTGATACTAACATGGTTAGCGAAACGTGCGTCGAGAAGTTTCAAAAAGTGATTTGGTGTTTAGTAGTAAATCTCTTCGAGTTTAGCTTACAAAGTATTCCGCATGGAATTATTTTTCTATTTAGATCGAATTATTTGAATGAACTCAGAAGTAAACTGGTTTTTGTCTTAAACATCATTTACTTTGATTTTTTGGGATTAAAATTTATTACTGATTTCTTGGCATGTATTCGTTTAGTGGGATAGTTAGCTGTTAAAATATAATTGGAATTATTGTCTGATTTTTTACCTTTGTTCCATTCATTTCATCTCTTGTTCACCTCTTGTATAGGGTTTCACTCCCACTTTAAAAACCCACGAGCCGCCACTGATATATATATATATATATATATATATATATATATATATATATATATATATATATATATATATATATATATATATATATATATATATATATATATATATATATATATATAATAGAATGTATATGGATGTTGGTATATATAAGATCGATAAACTCCGACACCGTTTGACCGATCACCATGAAAGTTGGCACATCTAAGTATTTTTTCATGGAAAAGGTTTTTCCATTTTGTTGTAACTCGCCACTAGATGACTCTGCAGAACATCAACTTCTCCACCGTATAACCGATCGCTATGAAAATTGGTATACATAGGTATTTGAACACGGTGAATATTTTCGCGCTATCCAATTTGTTGTACCTCGTCAATTTTGAGCCGAGCAATTTTGTAAGAAACCGAGCAATTTTGTAAGAAACCGAGCAATTTTGTAAGAAATTAAATTTACTATTCTCTCTCTCTCTCTCCAAAAATTCCAATTCGGTCTTCAAGTCTTCTTTTTCTATCGTCGAAAAACTTTTACGTATGTCAAACTGTCAAATTTTCGCGTCAAAATTGCCCTATTTTTACATTCTTTTTGAACTTGACTCAAATTCAATACGGGCGTGGGACGACCTTTAGTTTTTAATTAAACTTCTCCTCTAAACTTAAATTAGTATTATTAATTGTTTTTAATCAGACACCTTCATGTTTGCAATTAAAAGTTGATTATTTTTATTTAAAAAGTACTACTCATTGTGTATACACGTAGCAAATTCCAAATCAAAACAAGTAGTCGAGAGGCGAAAGAAATACGCGACGCGAGACATATCAAACGCTCCATACCCGTGAAATCAGCAGAATTACCGATACGCTCGGTCGCAGGGAATCTACGCCCAAATCGCATGTTTTAGAAAGCAGTTAAACCCCCGAATTCTGGCAACCAACAAAACATGTAACGCCAACGACGATATAAATTGACGTGGCGTACAGCAACGATGTAAAACTTATGGTGAAAGGATGGAATTTTTATCCGCATTATTTGGTGTGATGGGTCGACAGACGTTCTACATTTGAAGATTTTATTTTCCAATAATATTATAAATAAATTGAACGGAAATAAAATATGGTGTTTTGCTCTGAAATTGTTTACTATGATGCTGTAGGGGCGGTTTTACTGGTTTCACTGGTTTTAATGATATAAGTGAAGCTTCGGCAAAAATTATAACGGATTGGTTCGTGTAAAATAATATTTTAAAATTAAACTGGACTGCTGTCTCTAAACTGGACTGCTTTCAAGGCGAATTTATAGTTAATCAAGACAATTTACAAATATCAAAAGTTTAAAGTGGTATTCAGGAAGAAAGTCTACAACAAACAATTAAACAGTTATATGATTCATTACCAAAAGTAATTTAAGTAAGTGATTTAATAAAAGGTGGTGATAGATCACAAAACATTAAAATGTTTGTTTATGTTTACTCCTTATTAACTTTTCTCTTTCCTATTAAACTGAGGGTATGTTTAACATTTTGACACTGAGTGTAGATACAACATACAAATTTTCAGAATACGTACACATATCTATATATGGTCTGAAATTATTTAGGTGGTTATTATGAAGAATCCTATTCTGCTTACGAGCAAGCACTTCACTGGCTTGCCACAGAACAAACAAACCAATCCGACCTTTTGGTAGCGCTGGCGTCGATGGCCTACAAGTTTCAGGGCTCTGATGCTGCAAAAACTTTACTTTTCCAAAGGTATCCATCCTTTTTATCAAAAGTGTTACCTTCAAGAAAAGATTGTAATTAATTTCCTTGCAGTATCGAACTTAAACCTACATCACCGTGGAGCCTTTACGCAACCCTGTCTTTAGCTTTACTCCATAATGATGGGAAACTTGCCAAGTTGGTGTGCCAGGAGTTATCAGGCTTGGAAATGAAACTGAATGAGTTCGAGTTGGATCAGTCTGAATTTATCTATCACTATGTCACGTTATTGTCTTATCATTATTTTCTAAGGGTAAGCATATCCAACTTTTTCCAAGGATTGATAATTATACTAGAGCCTTTTTGACTAGAATAACAAACAAGAGGCCAAAGCAGAGCTAAGCAAATTGGTACACAAATACCCGAACGAGAGTTCAACTTGGCTCACGTTGTCCACGACCATGTTTCGCATGGACAAGTCTAAAAAAGCTCTGAAGATTGCTGCGAAATGTGCCCAAACTGCCATTAAATTAGGACGTACAACTACGGATGTGTGCAAGGTTGGTCAATTCATTATCGAATAAGAAATTATACTTTATATTCTACTATGATCAAAAAGATCAAACACACAGTATTTATTTATTCATCCAAATTAGGACATAACATTTCCTTTGGCATAGCTTTATCGTCGCAACACTTTTTAACCTGTTTAATGCACTATCGCAAGAAATTGTGTTGCAAATGTATCCATTTAAAAAAAATCGTCAACAAAAATTATTAATAATAACAAAAAACGTTATAGTTTCTAACATAAGAAGCGAAATGACATGAAACTTCTATTATATGTCAAGGACAGTCATATCAACTTAAAAAAAAAAGTGTAAATCGCTCAAATTTTTAAAACAAAACTTCCTTTTTGATCGTAATAACATGCTCTCCGAACCTGTATAACTTGATTTCAGGTGTTGTACGTGGTTGCTTTATCCTTTTACATGGCTGGGGATATAAAACAAGCCTTCTGTTTCGCACAGAAAGCCGTCCATACTTGTCCCTCCTCGGTTGAAGCTTGGAGCATGCTCATGTACGTTAGATTAAAGAAGAAAAATACTCTGTCTCGTGAATTTATTTTCAGATTATCTCAGTTGATACAGAGAGATGAGAAACCAAACGATTCTCTTATAGCATGGTTTGATAATCTTAAGGTATAAACATGTTTTGTATTGTAATTTGAGAAGTAAATGAAATTAAAAAACAAGAATGTGTTTTTTTTAAAGTAGTTTCCTATAAGCTGTGGTGATTGCGGAAAGGCAATTGAGATATTTTATGATGATATGGCCCAATTTTTAGACAACGAGAAATGCAGATACAAAATCTTGATGGGTGACTTTAATGCTAGAATTCGAAAAGCAAGAATTGGTGAAACTGCAACTATCCCATATGAAAGTGGTGAGAGGAACAACAGAGGTGACAGATTGGTTGAGTTTGTTGAAGGACTAGAACCATATATTATGTACTCGTTCTATAAGAAAAATATCAGCAGAAAATGGACGTGGAGAAGTCCATCTGGTCTCACAAGTGAAATTGGCTACATCATGTCAAACGATAAAACAATATTTTGCATTTGTACCGTCTTTAACTGTTTTAACGTTAGAAGTGACCATAGAATGAGATGAGCAAAGGTTAGGATAAACTGTCGAAGAGAGCGTAATGAATAATATCGAAGAAGGGCAAAATGAATTCTGGAAAGCTGCTGCTGAGGGGCAGCGATTTTGAGATTGCTTTGTCGAATCGTTTTGCTGTGTTGCAAGACCCAGAAGAGTTGGTGATACCAGATCGGTATGAAAAAATCATCGACAATGTGCTTGAAACGGCTGCTGTAATAGCACCAGCAGAAAAAAGTTTTAAACAGTCAAAAATCTCCAATGAGACCATTGATTAATTGAAGAAACGGCGGACAATGTAAAATACAGGCAGTGCTTTTAGCAGGGTTGAGTACGTTGAGCTTTGCAAAATTATAAGAAAACGTATTCGAGAGGAAGGGCGTCGGTTCAACATGTAGCTAGTGCAAAAAAAACACTAGCAGAAAACAAGGGAATAAACAAAGCTAAACACAAGCTAAAAGGACACAAATGTTTGCCTTAATGCGTGATGATTGCACGGTGTGTAGGGAGCGTACGGACATATTAGAGGTTATCAGAAGATTTTATTCACACTTATATGAAAATCAGAACCAGACAAAAACAGCAATGCCCACGGAAGAGCAAATACCAGATATCCTGTTGAATGAAGTGACAAATGCCATAGAAGCGATGAAGAATGGAAAGGTTCCAGAAAAGGACAATGTAACGGTTGAAATGTTAAAAGCAGATGGTCGAACTTTACATAAAATACTAGCAACATTATACTCAAAATGACTCAAAGGTCACAAAATACCCAGTCTATGGAAAAATGCTAAAGTGATTCTTCTTCATAAGAAAGGAGCACAAGATGATTTAAAAAACTACCGCCCAATAAGCCTCCTATCAGTAATAGTACAAAGTTTTTACCAAGATAATATCTAAAAGAATATTAAGAACACGCACAACCAAGAGAGCAGGCAGAATTCAGAATCGGATTCAATACAATGGATCACATCCAGGTTGTTCAACAGACCATAGAAAGGCACAATGCATACACCATGCCACTGTGCTTGGCTTTTATTGACTATGAAAAAACATTTGATTCAATATCAACGCAAGCCATAATGTACGTATTGCTTAACCAGAGGATAGGCAGAGTCTATGTGAACCTACTGCGATTCATGTATGAGGAAGTTACAGCTACAGTGCACATGAATGACCTTGCAGTTAAAATCAAAGTTGAACGGGGTGTACGGCAGGGTGACTCAATATCGCTTGTTCTTTTCTCAGCCTGCCTTGAAGAAGTATTCCGTAATCTGGATTGGGAACAGGAAGGAATAAAAATCAATGATGTATACCTAAGCCATCTTAGATTCGCAGATGATATCGTTCTCCTCTCACAATACCCAAATGAGCTACAAAAACACATACAAGAACTGCAAAGAGTGGGAGAACCATTTGGTTTGAAAATAAACTTACAAAGAGTCAGGTTATGTTCAACAAATTTGCTGTCAACAGAAGAGTTTCTATTTTAGGAAGCGATATAGAGGTTGTGGACCACTACATATTTCTTGGGCAAAGGATTTCAGTGGAGGGTGATACTGCCCGGGAAGTGGAACGATGTATTAAGAGTTGGTGGTAGGCATTTGGCAGGCTCAATATAGTGTTTAAGAACAAAATTCTGCTTTGTCTGTAGAGAAAGGTTTTAAATCAGTGCGTGCTGCCTGTTTTAACATACGGGAATGAAACATGGACACTCATATCACAGTCAGTTCAAAAGCTTCGGGTAGCACAGAGGGAAATGGAAAGGTGTATGCTTGACATTACAAAGCGGGACGGAAAGACCTGCATATGGATCAGAGTACAAAGGTATGTGACATCATTGGAAGGGTGAAATAATTGAAATGACGCCATCATTAGAATCGATCAACGGATTTTCAAAGTATAACATGATGGAATAAATTAATTAATATTAAATTTTAAATTTTGTTTCAAGCTCGGTAAACATTAAGGCCCCTTCCACACGATCCACTCCACGCCACGCCACACAGGAGTAGATGGGGGTTTACACACCTATCCACGTCACGCCACACAATTATACTCAGCCACAAGGGTTCCACTCGAGATCAAGAGCAGGCGGGCGCCACATGCACGCAATTCCCATCCACGCCACACCACCTCTTGTCAACAGTAGGCCTGAAAGAACCAATGGGCTCTTTCATACTCTGCCATGCCCCATCCACTCCTCCAACTATCAGTTATCATTGCTTATTTGGCCCCAAGTTTGTTCTTTGTTTTTTTTATTTTTGATTACTTTTTTTTTTAATTTTGATTATTTTTGGTAATTTTGATTACATAGAGTTTTTTGATACTGAAAAGATAATAGACGAAGTAAAGAAAAATGAATGTTTATGGAACGTACAAGTCGGTGATTATTCAAATAAACAAAAAAAAACAGTTTGCTTGGTCTGAAGTTGCAAATGCATTGTTTTCTGAGTATGCAGAAATGACCCAATGTTACTATCAGCATCTGCTGGGGAGTAATAGACTTCCTCAAGACACTGTCTTGATTGTGCAAACTTTCTTCTAAAACTGCAGACAGTTCTTGAAATGATTCCACGCTCATACGAACGAATGTGAAAAACTTCATGGGATTACCAAGGAGCTCCTCAAAAGAGTCAAAAGCTCTGCTTTTTTGTCGGGTCGAAATATATGGGTGTACTCAAAATTCTTTTTTGTGGCGTGGCGTGGCGTGGACAAGTATGAAAGGGACCAATGTGTTGACGACATATGGTGTGGAGTAGCGTGGAGTGGATAGTGTGAAAAGGGCCTTAGTGAAACATTTGACTTGATGAAAAAAAGTTTACGGTGACGATTGCTTATCCCATACACGTGTGTTCGACTGTTATAAGCAATTCCAGAACGGTCGTGATGCTTTGGAAGACGACCCAAAACCAGGCCGGTCAGAAAAGAAAAATCGCGATAAGTTGGTGGAAAAAATATGTGAAATGATCGCCTAGAATGTGAGATAGAAGAGAATCGTTTATCGAAGAGACTTGTTCGAGTGAGGACCGAATATCGAGCGCTGGGAAGTTGGTTTTTGTTGCACGATGATGTACCATCTCACAGGACCGTCTCTGTTCGTGAATTTTTGCCTAAAAAAACAAGTGTGTGTGCTTCAACATTCTCCATATTCACCTGATTTATCCCCGTGTGACTATTTCCTGTTCCCAAAACTTAAACTGGGCATGAAAAGAACTTTTTATGACAGTTTTTCACGGATTCAAGAAGCCGAGATGAGAACCATTGAGGCGATTCCGAAAAACGACATAAAAATATATCCTAGCATTAGTTGAACGTGTCCAGCGGTGTATTGATGCGGAAGGGATGTATTTTGAATAAAAAGAAATAATTTTAGCGTTTTTACAACCAATCCTTGATGATTACGCTCGAGATCAATTTGTGATCTACATCCTCATAATGCCGAGAGAAACAGGATTGGGTCGGAGTAAACTAGAAAATAAATCAAACTAATTTCTTTATCCACCCAATATTGTTATTTCTCGAACAAAAGGTTTTCGGTCGAAAGTTTTCTTAAACAATCTGTGTATATTTAATGTTGAGTCACCCACGATGAAAAGCTTAAATAACCTCTAATCATATCGTTTAATAATCTTGAGGTGTAAAATGATCTTATATTGTAAAATAAATATACTGATTGGCATAGAAATATAAACACCATGAATTGAATAAACGTTCAAAATTTCGGATGATAGACTCAGTGGATGAGTAATGATTAAGAGATGTGAAGCAGTAAAGCTTCCTTAAAATATATGAAGCGGGCATTAATCAGGCGAGGTTGCAGGGATCGGAATAGATGAAAATCTGAAGAGACTAAGTCTGGAAAATACGACAGGTATGATTATCATACAGGTAAGATTATCTTAAATTAACACGAAAGGTGATTTTCTCGATGTTCTGTATTCCTAGCAGATCTTCCACAGTCTTTTTGATACAAAAATAATAAAATTCAACTGTGTGGAAATAGAAGTTGAAAAAAACTTTATTTCCCTACAAGAATGCTGACCAACATAGATAAATATTCTATCCTTATACTCTTGATCTGGAAAATATAAACTATAGAGATTTTACCACTGAGCACCAAATAACTTTATTTAACTTCTCGGCGCGCATTTCACTAACCTTGTTAGCATCATCAGGAGATAATTCAATCTATAATCTATATCAATGCTGATCCAGTCACAGTGAATCATCTCCTGATATGCTAACATGGTTAGGGAAACGCCAGTCGAGAAGTTAAATCAAGAGATTTGGTGTTTAGTGGTAACTCTCTTCGAGTTTAATGTTTCACAAGGAAGGTTCCAATAGAAGAATTGATAAAATATACTGGTGGATATATTTCTGTGTCGGCCAGTATACATTAAATTTAACAGAAACGAAGGTGTGTTATTTCAAATAACTTTAATAATAGTGTTTTAAATACGCAAAACAAATATTTTTTATTAAAAGTATCAGATGTTCAGAGATAAAGTTAATCAATCTAATTGGTAATGTAAAGCGCGCAAGGTCTTTCGTATTGGGATCCAAAAATTATCACGTTGCCCTGATATCCATTAGAAAAATGCTGTTTTGTTTGCTTATGTTCAGTTTTGCTGTATTTCCGATTATCGTTTGGTCACAGGATTGTCGTTCCTATGGGAAAAGCGTGAGTAGTTCATTTATCGAGCCATTTTTCTTGCTACCAGTAAAACGAAAATTTTCAGTGTTCTGATGACTATTCTTGCTGTGGAGGTTGTTGTTTACAAGGAATATGCAAGGACAGTAAGTTAGAAGTAGTCTTGTTCGTAACAGGGTTAAACATTGTCAGTTTTCAGCTTATATAGACTGTAGAACAAATCAACTCGATGATCCCTGTCAAAATCGGTATTGTTTAGAAAACGAAATTTGTGTAACGTATCACCCGAGAGGTTGCAAAGGTTGTGGATCTTTGCTGGAGTGTAGAACAGTGTCCGAAAAATAATTATCTAAAGCCAACAACACTATTAATCATCATCACATCTTTAATTCAGCGCCATCACTTGGATTTAGTGCGGATATTATGTTTTTTGTTAAATAAAATTTGTATGTTAAGTGTTATTGGTAAGTTCCTAACATGAAATAAATTAATTATCGCGTAATGTCCTGTTCCATGATCTAAAATGAGAAATATCAGGTGTGTAAATAAAGTTATGAGACTGGTGCCTTAGCGTGCGATTTGGCAACACTGATGGCTCCCCTTTTGGAAGGGAAGCACGTCACATCTGGTGTGTTTTCAGTACGAGTTAGAACTACCCTTTTTTCTTTTTTCCTAATGTACTTTTGGACCTAAAAAGATTTGAAGGTCAAAACAAGCACTAAACACTGCTGAATACGTAGGTGAAAACCGCATTACAATAGCTTTAGTAGTTCTTGAGAAAATGAGACCTAAATATGAAAAAACCTAATTTTTCAGGACGACCGATTTTCTATAACGGTTTGAATTCATCGGTGTTCATGGTGAAGACGAATCGATAGTGTATCGGAACCCAAACCCAGGCCGGTCAGAAAACAAAAATCCCCAAAAAACCCTCAGAATATCGTTGCTCTATGATTTTCCATTTCGATAGCAATAACCCCCCGATTTACCTCGTTTACATTACATTATAACCATAATACATATCGCCAGTTTAGTCTCCACTTCACATTTATTTTTCTCCAAGATGGGTCGTAGTAAGAGAGTTTTTCGTAAGCGGAGTTACATTCCTGCATCGAGAAGAGGTGGAGAAGCCAGGAAGATGGAGGAAATGTCCAGGATCACATTTCTATCTCCAATACCTTTTGCGCCTACCCTGGCTGGGAGTTCTTCGTCGTCGATGAGTCTCCAATCCAATCTCATTTTACATATATAAAGCTAATTACATATATATATATATATATATATATATATATATATATATATATATATATATATATATATATATATATATATATATATATATATATATATATATATATATATATAGAAGCATTTTTGTTGGTTGCTTGACCGGAGACAAGCCCCACCCAATCCTTCAATTGGAGGGCATATGTTTCGTCTTTTGATGTTTAGACACTTCAGGGCGCCGACACAGGCTCCCATCAAGAATAGGTAGACCCCATCCACAGCCAACAACCAATGTTTTCGCCGACTTCCCGTTGGAAGGCGTACCGATGCAGTGTCAGATTTTCTTGGACTGCGTCCAATGTAGCTCAACATGTATTGAGACACTCAACAGTAGTTGAGTTGATAAATCGTTCGTTTCGTTTCCGGATCGAATTCAAAAATCCAAAAAGTCAAAAAATGTTTTCCTCCGGTTATGAGAAATACCAAAGAAAAACCAAACCATTTTCGCGCAGATTTCCTTCATCACCAATTAGTTGATTTAAATCTCATGAAGGGTTGTGTGAGTCAAATTCAACTCTTCCCTGATGATTCTGACCATCAATCGGCGATCAGAACGTCGAAGATCACAGGGTTCCGTGGACTGAACGTTATCATTATGTCTTGCTGTTGAAGACGTTTCGCTGAAAAGTTCATCTTCAATCTGTTGTTTGATTGGCCTTCTGAGGTCGATTTTTTGAGTTTTGGCCTTCTGAAAATGTCTTAAGGGAACCCGATGTTCGGATAATGAAAAAAAAATTATTGTCTTAAAAATTCTACATTCAAATCTCGTTATTTCTACATAGATATCATGAGGATTTGAAAACTGCAAAATGCATAAAAAAGCATCATCTTTGACCGGTCTACGGAATCGTTTTTCTTATTACTAATAATAGTAAAAGAGGCTTATATTCAACAAAATAGTTGTTTATTGGCCGTATATGTGTACATGTATTTACGCATTTTTCACATTATAATTATTTCAACTAATTTTACTTATCGACGACGAAAAACTCGTAGAAATCTACTGGGTAGACGAAGATGTTGGAGATGGGGATGTGATCCAGGACATTTCCTGCATCTTTCTGGCTTTTCTACCTCTTCCCGATGCAGGAATATAACTCTCTTACCCATCTTGGAGAAAAATAAATGGAAAGTCGAGACTAAACTGACGACGTACGTGTATTATGACCATAATGTAATGTAAACGAGGTAACCTGGGGGGGTTATTTATTGCTATTGAAATGAAAAACCATAGAGCAACGATATACTGAGGTTTCCGATACAATATCGATTCGTCTTCATGGTAAAAAACCGATGAATTCAAACCGTTACAGAAAATCGGCCGTCCTGAAAAGTTAGGTTTTTTCATATTTAGGTCCCATTTTCTCAAGAACTACTAGAGCTATTGTAATGCGATTTTCACCTACGTATTTAGCAATGTTTAGTGCTTATTTTGTTCTTTTTTAGGTCCAAAAAGTATATTAGGAAAAAAAAATAATCTCAAAGTCATATAAGATGACTAAAAGACAACTATTTTATTGAATATCTAAGGAAGGAATATGTATTAGTTTTATTTTAAAAAATAATTGCGTAATAAGAATATAATTATATATATATTATATATATATATATATATATATATATATATATATATATATATATATATATATATATATATATATATATATATTACTGATGACTATATATATTATTAGGTGCGTATAGATCCGGTTGGATCACGCAAAACATTCTGACTCATTTTTGAGTGTTCTTTCTGATCCTCCACACCTCACTCATCCTTTCTCCGTGGATTCTCTTTCTCTCCTCTGTCCACTTTGTTCCCGATCTCCTCGAATCTTCGCTCTCTGATGCAACGTTCCACATATGTATTTTGTTTCTGTACGTTCTTCTATCCTCAATCTCTGTCGTACCCATTCGTGCCTTTCCCAGATCAGCTTTGACTTGTGTGATCCATGGTACTGTTGACTTGACTCCTTGATGTATGTAAGAATTCTGTTGGTGAGTCTTGTCGGTGGACATATCTACTGATTGTTATATGGACATATCTACTGATATGTCCATATAATTTCAACCTTCTTTTTCTTATGTTCGTCGCTATGTTGGACATTCTCTCTGTGATCTTTCGAGAATGTAGTCTGTATCCTTCCTCTGTCAGTTTTGGGCCGAGAATTTTCCTCATAATTTTGTGTTCTTCTTTTAGAATGTTTTCTATGCTGCTTTTTGTATGAAGTGTAAGTGTCTCGCTTGCGTATAGTACCTCTGGTTTGATTACTATGTTGTAGTGTCTTATTTTTGCGTGTGTGGATAGGCATTTCTTATTGTAGATATTGTGTGTCTTGCCGTATGTCCTCTTCATCTTCTGTAATCGAGTCTTCTGTGCTATCTTCTCTCCTCCTGTGGGTTCGAGAATCTCGCCCAGGTATTTGAAGTAAGTGACCCTATTTATTTTACCTTATTTAGTGTTCAAATTTTGTACATCTAATTTTGAGTAGAAGAATTCGGTTTTTTGAAAGGAGATTTGTAGGCTTTGTAGACTTTATCTGCACATTCCTTGAGGATTGCGATCTGTTTGGTTGCCCTTTTTTCATTGTCTGCGAGTATGGCTAGGTCGTCTGCGAAGGCCAGGCATGATATTTCTATGTTGTTTTTGGATCGTCCAAGTCGTATTGGTTTCCAGTGTCCTTGATTTTTGAGTTCTTTTTCCCATTCCCTTATGACTTTGTCCAGGACCACGTTGAAGAGGAGTGGAGATAACCCATTTCGTACTCCAGTAACGTACGTAACGTACTCCAGTTTTAATCAGGAAGAGTTCGGAAATTTCTCCCATAAATTTCAGTTTAGAAGTTATGTGAATCAGTGTCTGCTTGATCAATCGTAGTGTTTTGGGGTCGAGTCCTTGTTCTTCTAGGATGTTGAACAGATATTTTCGGTCGATGCAGTCGTATGCTTTCTTGAAGTCCACGAACGTGCAGATAAATTTCAGTATTGTTTTTAAGTTAAATATTTGTTCAGTGCATGAGCGACCAGGACGAAAGCCTGCCTGGTACTCGCCAATTTTGCGTTGTAATTGTTCTGCTGTTCTCTGGAGAAGGCATGCTGAGAGGATTTTGTAAGTGACTTGTAGTAAGGAGATTCCTCTATAGTTGTTCACATCTGTTCTGTCTCCGTTCTTGTACAGCGGGTGGATAAGAGCCCATCTACATTCATCTGGTAATTTTTCTGTTTACAAAATGTTCGTGATAATTTGCGTAAGTTCCTGCAGTGAATTTGGTTCGAGGTTTTTCATTAGTTCCGCTGTGATACCATCTTCACAGGATGACCTGTTATTCTTTAGTTTGCGTATGTGCCTGTGGATTTCTTCCTGTGTTGGTGGTGGTGATTCTGAGTGGGTATGGATACAATTTTTCTTGGGGAATCTTGTGTCACGTTCGGGGTAATTGAGGAGATCAGAGAAATAGTGTAACAGCTCCTGACAATTCTCCTGATTGTTTAGCGCTAATCTCCCATTCCGCTTTCTGAAGCAAAGATATTGTGGTGTGTATCCACGGATATCTCTTGCGAAAATTCTATAAAAGTCTCTTGTGTTATAATTGCGGAAATTCTCCTCTATAGAGTCTAGTTGGTCCTTCATGTACTTCCTCTTAGTTTGCCTGATAATCTTTGCGGTCTGTTTTCTAGTCACGTCAAAAAGCTATTGAATTTCTGGGGATTTTTTAGTGTTGTACTCCTGAAATGCTCGTTTGCGTCGCAGCAATGCACTTTCGCATTCCGAGTCCCACCAAGGGTGTTTTCTGTTCTTTTTCAATTGGATCAGTTTCTATGCTTTTTGTGTAATTTTTTTGTGGAATTTTTTTCATGTATCTGCCTGTTAGGAAAAGTCCCATTCCTCTGTTATGTTGGATTCCTTGATTTTTTTTGTGTCGAATTTCTGTACATGTGCTTTCTTGTGATGAATTTTCCTTGGGGTGAACTTGACTTTCATTCGTGTTAGGTAGTGGTCTCAGTCAATGTTCGCGCCCCCGCGGACTTGGACATCTTGGATCTCTCTTTGTTGTGGGTATGAGATCGCAACGTGGTCTATCTGGAATTCTCCAATCTGTTGTATAGGCGATCTCCATGTCTTCTGTTTTCGTGGAGATTTTCTGGAGGGCTGTTGACATGATCTTAAGGTTATTCTGTTGGCATAGTTCGATGAGTCTTGTGCCGTTTTTATTGATAAATTTTTGACTGGGGAATTTGGCTACTGTTTTTTGATGGATTTTTCCTCTACCGATTTGTGCGTTAAGGTCGCCCAGTAAAATTTTGACGTCATCCTTTGGGACCTTTGCCATTACCTTCTCTAGTGTTGCCCAGAATTTCTCTGTAGACTTAGACTAGTTTTTCTTGTTGTCTTCGTTTGTGTAGAATCCACAGAGAAAGGATGAGAGAGATGTGGTCCTAAAGAGAGGACTTTTGGTCATAAAAATGATCAAAATAAGCACTAAACACTTCTAAATACGTAGGTGAAAATCGCATTACAATAGCTCTAGTAGTTCTTGAGAAAATGGGACGTAAATATGAAAAATCCTAACTTTTCAGGACGGCCGATTTTCTGTAACGGCTTGATTTCATCGGTGTTCACCGTGAAGACGAATCAATATTGTATCGGAAACCTCAGAATATCGTTGCTCTATGGTGTTTCATTTCGATAGCAATGAATAACCCCCCCAGGTTACCTCGTTTACATTACATTATGGTCATAATACACACACGTCGTCAGTTTAGTCTCGACTTTACATTTATTTTTCTCCAAGATGGGTAAGAGAGTTATATTCCTGCATCGGGAAGAGGTAGAAAAGTCAGAAAGATGGAGGAAATCTCCAGGACCACATTCCCATCTCCAACATCTTCTGCGTCTACCCAGTAGATTTCTAGGAGTTTTTGGTCGTCGATAAGTAAAATCAGTTGAAATAATTATAATGTGAAAAATACATAAATACATGTACACATATACGGCAAATAAACAATTATTTTATTGAATATAAGCCTATTTTACTATTATTAGTAATGTTGTGAAAACATTCACAACTGAAAATAAATTTCACCCTGTGGATGTATACAAAATTAATAAAAGTCTAGACCCATACTGAAGCTGAAAAACGATACCATCAGAGAAAAAATAAATACCGGAATTTTTCTGGAGAAACATAAAAAAGGGACTCGTAATAAATATAAAAGTTACAAGTACCCTAAAGTAGATATTGATGGTAATGGCACTTGGCCCCAGAAAAACAAACATCCTTTCAGAGGAACGTGATAGTGAAAGGCTCTGTAGCGGGTAAAGGGGCGAAGTGAGGCACTTGAGTAAAACCCAAGAAATGACAGGAACAGATGTTTTTATAGTCTTATCACGTGGACAGGGTTACGTGGGAATTCGAGGTAGAAGTCCGAGAGTGTATGAATCGACAGTTTGAGTTGAAAGGTTGGTGAAGAGAGTTCGAGTTAGCCCATTACACGTAAATAGTTCGAGAGAAATCACGAGAAAAAAGTGAGGGTTGAAAGCACAGGTTTAAGAGTTGTACGCGAAGATTAAGCGTAAAAAGCACAATTTGAAAATTGCACGCTAGTCAGCTCCCTGCCGATTACGATTCCGAAATCCAGTTATTTTTGTTACGCCAAATCTCACAAAACTTAAGACAATTACAGAAAAATTGCCCATTAAAAGTGTAGTGAAGTAGTTGTGAATTTTAGTAAATAAATGTATATATGTGTATCTTCTGCTTATTAATTCAATAACCAGGATCCATTTCGCGAACCAGCGAATCCTGTGGAAATATTATTATGTCTCTCAATGTGCGGACGAGGTTTCTAATAGAGGACTTCCCGCACAAGTAATAAGAAAAACGATTCCGAAGACCAGTAAAAGATGATGCTTTTTTATGCATTTTGCAGTTTTCAAATCCTCATGATATCTATGTAGAAATAACGAGAATTGAATGTAGAATTTTTTAGGATAATATTTTTTTTTTCATTATCCGAACCTCGGGTTCCCTTAAGACATTTTCAGAAGGCCGAGACTCGATTGAAGATGAACTTTGCAGCGGAAGGTCTTCAACATCAAGAAGTAATGATAAGGTCCAGTCTAGGGAACCTTGGGATCTTGGACGTTCTGATCGCCGATTGATGGTCAGAATCATCAGGGAAGAGTTGAATTTGACTCACACAACCCGTCATGAGAACACAATCCTTCATCAGATTTAAATCAACTAATTGGTGATGAAGGAAATCTGTGCGAAAATGTTTTGGTTTTTCTTTTGTATTTCTCATAACCGGAGGGAAACATTTTTTGACTTTTTGAGGCGGATTGAATATGACTCTCATGCGGATTTTTGAATTCGATCCGGAAACGAAGCGCCAGTGCCAGGAACCGCAAATTCCAACCTAAACCTAAAAAAAGAATTAGGTCAACAAAAAAAACATTTCTACGGACCACCAAGAGATCCTAGGAAGCTTGAACTCGTACTGAAGATGCATCAGATGTCTGTCCTCCCTCTCAAGGGGAAGCTAACATTGTTGCCACATCGGACGCTACGCCACCAGTCCCATTACTTTCTTTACACACCTTGTATGACAGATATTTTTTATTGAAACCTCCTTTTTTGGCAAAATTTTGAAGAATTTTCAAAATATATGAATACTAGTCTAAAATGAAGCAATAGATAGTTAATATTAAATCTTTTTTTTAAATAAAAATGTTCAATTTGTCATTTTACCACTTCACTTATCATCTCAACATTCTTAAACATTCGTCGTCCTGAAAACTTTTCAATAATCAAATAATCATAAAAAATCAAGAGGAGTGAAGTTTGGAGACCGTGCTGGTTATCCTTTAAATGAGGTAATCGATACTTGAGGTAATTTATTTTAAGAACTAAGACTTATGTCTAAATTTTCACTATATTCAAAAATAACATGACAACTGTTTCGACACACAGTGCCTTCTGCAGTTACGAAAGTACAATTGTATAGTGTACTCAATCACATGGAGTGAGATCGGGAGACATCAGCCAGTAGTCCCATTCCATCTATCAATTTATCTGGAAAACTTCATCCAGATTATCATTAACAAATTTTGTAAAATGAAGTGGAGGTGCATCATTTAGTTTTAGTCAGATATTTGTTAAAATAACTTTTACGTGAGCTGTCGTACAAAGTAGATGTTCCTATAGATTGATTCTTTCACCACATCTTCTCTAAATACTTATGATATTTCAATCTTATTATTGCTTGTTTAGCTTTTTTAATTAATTAAATATGTTCAATATTTTTACCTGTATCTGTATTATATAAAAAATTGTCAAAACATAGAAGGAATTATATGAAAAAAACTCTGTCGAGAATCAAAATAATATAATTGCTAAAACTACATCTTATTTGAAGGGTTGATTGAAAATGCTTTAATTTATTAAAGTACTGTTGTTGTTGGATGTTGCATCATCAGTTTTATTGATGCTAGTTAAAGAATTAACTGAAAGAAAATCATTATGTTAATATTAACATTAAATATATTTATATACAAATATCTGTTAAATAAACATGATGTTTCTTCGCAAAATTTTCGTGGCGTTTTGACGAGATTTGACTCATCATTATTGGCCTCATGTAATAATACTGGGTTTGAGCCAGTGATGCTGTTGAAACTTGATATGTTCTTCGAGGTGGTTCTATCGACGACTTACCAGGCGTCTTCCTAATTAATTAATTCTAATTTTTCTTTAAGGGATGGCGCTGGAGACAAAGTTCGGTTCACAGTCTCTTATGTGATTTTGTTGCTCCGACGTAACCTTTCAAAACGCCATTGATGTTTAAACGATTTCGAGTTAGCGTGATCCATCTTTTTTTCGTGTGGTAAATTAGAGCATTTGCGGCACGTACTACTTTTCTTGTTCAATCAAAAAAAAAACAAGTGAAAACCGTCGTATACTTGGGAAAACTTACGGTAACATTGTGTACCATGTGTGAGTACCATGTCGTGTGTCATGAGCTTCTGAAACTAGATGAAACAATTAATACTGTTCACTACCGTCAACAAATCATCAATTTGAACATTGATCGAAAATCGACCAGAATGGGCTACAAGACAAGAAAAAGTGATTTTGCAGCACGTCAGCGCCCCATCACCCAGTGAAAGCGGTCAGAGATACCATTTCTGCACTAGGCTGGAAATTCTTGCCCTATCCGCCCTACTCTCCAGACTTTCCCCCTTCTGATTACTACTTGTTTTCATCGATGTCTCACGGACTTTGCATGAAACTCTTCAACGATACAGATATGTCAAAAAATGGCTTGATAACTGAACCACTTCAAAAGATGTAGGATTTTTCAGGGAGGGCACCCACAAATTGTCATAGAGATGGGAAAAATGTGCAGCTAACGATGGCACATACATTGAATAAACGATTCTTTACCTTTCTCTGAAATTTAACGTGTTTTTTTTTAAGAAAAATTATTAACCGCCACAACTGGTAGACCGGAAACTACCCAAACATTAAATAACCCATAACTAACTAGGAAATATGAGACCAGTACGATGAGTGAAATCTTGCCGAAACATCATGCTCTACGTTAAACGTGCCTTATAATCTTAAATCCTTCTGATGCAATTCCTATTAGCCAAACCTGGCCAAATATTTGTTTGCCCTACCAGGTTTAGTATACCCAGTGGCAATATCACAAGTTGGGTTGAACAATATCAAAAGTGAGGTTGGACCAACGTCAGGCCAAAAGATTAAAAATCAATTTTTATCTCCTCCTCTCATAGGATAATTATTACGGAAACAAATATCTCCATCCTATCCACAATGTATTAAAATGATTACCTTTTGTTTCAAATCTTTCAATATTTTCTTCGCTGCAGTTGTTTGATATTTTATAGAACTGCAAAATAATCTGCTCTGGGTTGTAATAATCGTAAATCTTGATGATGTTCTCCTTTCTGTATTCCAGTTTGGTGCTTTCCATGATGCTAAAGGAAAAACATAGTTGACTTTTATCCAGTTTTGTGAAGTACAGATTGATTTGATTGTCTGTTTCTTCAAACATTTTTATCCCTAAAACAAACAAGTTTTTTATCTTTAATCAGATTAAAAAAGGGATTAGTTTAGTTACTTGTATAATTTCCTGTTTCGATTAAGTTATCCAGAGAAGCCTTATCAGCGATATATCCTGAAGGCAAACCGATCTCCATAACCGCCATGTTCGATAACGGGCTCTGCCCGCTATATGTTACACAGGGTGATATTTTTTTCATTGAACACTTATCTACGTTCGACACAGGCGTGACGTCAACAGCTAATTTGAAATCTTCGCTCTTAGGTACATTTAGTGAATGGTAAGACTCAATCAGCTACAACACTTAATATTATACGTTCGTTCGTCAATCGAGCTTTACAAAATTACTTGAACCAGAGCACAACCCTTCCCAGAGATTCCAATTTCCACTTTTCCTTTAGACATCCTCAATGATATTCTTTTTGCTTTAAGTCTATCCGTTTTAGTTAATGTAACAGAATGACGCTCCCCAGGGCTTATTATGTTAATGTTCAAGTTTAAAGCATGAGATTGAATGTATTCTGCATAAACTGTTAAAGCCTCCAGAGCTACTACAGAGTCCTGCAATGATACCAGGTTAATTTCGATAAAAATGGTTTGATGGGGATTGTTACTTGAGTGGATTTGAAGGCGCCAGTGGGTCCTATTTTTGATGATAACCATCTAACGATTGAATGAGCGTGTGCAAGATTGATGGAGGTTTTTTGGTGCATCAATGATAACAAGGCGTAACTGGTGATTTCTATGTCTGAAGCATGATCTTGGTCATCGTCTTTTGATCATGCAACAACAAAAAACGAGCCATTATAAAGAATTTGTTTAATTTTTGTTGACAGTAAGTCGAATATAGTTGAGCAATGAATGAGCACAAAATAGAGTGAAAAGTCAGATACTTTTTTGATAGATGGCGGTGTGATCACAAAGGTGAATGCATTTTCTTCAGCTTTTAAAGGTAAATAAGTTCGATATTTTTGCTATAATGATTAAAAACACTAATTTTTACATGGATGGAAGACCATCGTGCAAACAGAAGAAAAGTTGAAAAGTTCGGTAAGGACTCTGTTCCTATATATTTCATAATTCATAAGTGGACATATATTGGACACAGTGCGGCACAGTAAGGTATAAGGTAAGATATAAGGTTAGGTAAGGTAAGGTAAGGTATAATGTAAGATAAAAGATAAGGTAAGGTATACGGTGAGACATAAGCTACGGTATAAGGTGTAAGATAATATGTAAGGTAAGGCAGGGTAGGGTAAGGGTAAGGTAAGGTAAGGTAATGTAATGTATAATGTAAGGTATAACGTAAGGCAGATAGTAAAGTTATGGGTCGAATGTTAATTGTGTTTTCTGGTTTGTTTTTCATATAGTCAATAAAAAGCTCTTTCGAATAGGAACTTTAATTGTTTACCTTTGAAACTCCACCACATCATGTTATTTCCTTTATTAGCCGTGGCCAAAATATGTTCCAGAAATCTGATACCTTCGCTAATCCAACGCATCTGAAACATGGCATAACAACTTATAACAAGCGAGTATTTATCTGGATTTCCTTGGTTCCTAATGCAATATTTAGCATTCGCTTGGATGGATTCTGGTATCTCAATTTTTGCTTCCAACAAGCTCAAAATAACGTAAGAGGTGAGTGCAGATGTGCTTCTTTCTGTATCGGTACCACCCTAAAAGATAATTGCAAAAAACACATATCACAGACAAATGTTCGAGAAAATATTTTTAGTATATTTTTAGTCATTCTCCAACTCACCATATCATGGAAAACATGATACATAGCATCAAAACAACCATTCTCTAGTTGATTGCTATATATCCATTCGATTGCCTTATCTATGACTCTTTGTTCCACGTAGACGTATTGCTTTATTTGCTGGAGTACCTTCACCACGAAGGTGGTTAAAAACATTGATCCAGCAGGATCGTGATAACCAAAAGCAGAAAAAGACCCATCTTTGTGCATGTAATTCAATATTCTTTGGTACCCTGAAAAAAAAACTTTTTTATTTCTAATATGTGTGATACTATATATATATATATATATATATATATATATATATATATATATATATATATATATATATATATATATACATATATATACATATATATATATATATATATATATATATATAT
The DNA here is from genome assembly GCA_031761425.1 of Cosmopolites sordidus. Lineage (NCBI taxonomy): Eukaryota > Metazoa > Arthropoda > Insecta > Coleoptera > Curculionidae > Cosmopolites > Cosmopolites sordidus. Next base: position 172,252 of record JARFXV010000961.1, read on the forward strand.
ATATATATATATATATATATATATATATATAGTTAGATTTTCTTCCAATGAGACAGCAGTAGCTGAGTATCATCACACACCCAACCGTTGGGTTCCACAATCTCATGTGGAACATCCAACAACCTGCGTCTCCGTATAAATGAACACTTTTGATGGTTGCTTGACCGGGAAGGAGCCCACCTGTCCCTTGAACTGGATGACATATGTTTCGTCTCTCGAGGTCCAGACTCTTCAGGGCGTCGACATATACCATACCATCAAGAATAGGGAGACCCTATCCACAGCCAACAACCCATGTCTATCTATATAATATTCGGCAAAGCCCGTATATATATATATATATATATATATATATATATATATATATATATATATATATATATATATATATATATATATATATATATATATTGTATAGAACAGAACCATTTTTTGAACACAAACAATGTCAAATTAATATATAGTTGCAATAAAAGCAGGCTCTCAAATTATCTGGGAATTTCTGAGATTAAAAAATTCGTATACGACGGTAAAAACCTAACAAACACCCAGTTAGACTTCGGAGATTATTGAAAGTGCCATTTAACGAGATATATATATATATATATATATATATATATATATATATATATATATATATATATATATATATATATATATATATATATACATATATATATATATATATATATATATATATACATATATATATATATATATATACATATATACACATATATATATATATATATATATATATATATATATATATATATATATATATATATATATGTATATATATATATATATATATATATATATATATATATATATATATATATATATATATATATATATATATATATATATATATATATATATATATATATATCTTTCAGAATGGTCGTGAGGCCGAAACATGTCAGAGAATATTTTGAATATATTGTGAAACAAATACCAAGTGTTTTAATTATTATCATTATCATTTTTATTTATTTTAAGGTATGTCCACATCAATAAAAATTTGCGTCGTGCGGGCTGGGCTGTCTGTGTTGTATGTGGGGTGCGAGGGTGGTAGTGTTGGCATCTATCGAAATGAAGTTATTGTTTTTAGTTTCAAAAAGATACCTACATGACATGGCTATATTGAAATTTATTATTTAGTAATTTTTTATTTATCGAGTAACTAATTGTAGTCAAAGCATGTCCCAGCATATTATTATGTTGAAAATCACAAGAAAATGTGTTATCGGACGAAACATTTATAATGTGTTATCGGACGAAACATTTATATCAAAAGTATAAACTACAGAAAATAAGTATAAACACTTAACGCTTGTTGAAATAACCTAATCAAACATAACCTACCAACATCCCACTGCACACAGACACAGAGCGGGGCGTGCAGCTCGCACAACACAAATATTTATTGAGTGTGTGTGGTTGTAAATATTTTCACCTCACAGTAAATTCAACACACACGCATATTTTTATAGATGTGGACCTAGCTTTAAAATGGAACACATACCTATTTTGAAGCTTCTGATGATTCTTTGCTTAATTGGTTGCGTTAAAGTTTCTGTAGTGTTCATGTATCGTAAAATATGCAGATTGGGAGCTAGTGATGCCATTATCTGTTCACCACAACCTGTTGGTATAGTGATCAGTTGTTTCAGATTCTAAAAAGTCGTAAAGGAATATCAAATAATAAATCACTTTTAGCTATTTTTTGCATGATTGAAGATAAAAGCATGTTAGCATCATCAGAAAAATATTATTTGAGTGATAGGGATTTTAAAACAGTCTTCAGTACCGAAATGATCTAGATATTGTAGACTATGTGAGGGTTCGGCGACTCAGAGAGGCGGGACACATACCAAGAAGATCCATAAAGAGACGAAAAGGGGATAGCAGAAAGAGAGGTAGACGAGAAACACGGTGGTAGGAGAAAACAACCACCGGAAATCAAAAATCGGCAAGAAGATGTTGGGGATTGATCTGGTTGGAGGCCAAGGTTACAGGAAATCAAGGCACACTGATGGCTGTAAAATTACATGAAGAAGAAGAAAACAAGGCCACAAAAATGTTACCACAATGGAGTAAAATATTAAAAAACTGAGGATTAATGAAGCATTTCATTCGAAGACTTGTTTCCGAAGGCCAACAAGAGCATGTGGCATTGATTGGAAAAGGTGTTCTGATGACGCCAAGTCCAGAGAATAGGCTGAATTTCTTTTTCGCACCAGTTCACCAATAATCAATTTCAAAAACTCTTATTTGTAACAGTGAATATTCTTCTTTATCATCGGTGTGAATTATCCAAATATATTTGTTTCCCATCCTTATTTAAAATGTTCTACAAAAAAAAATCTTTTTTTTTTTGACAAGAAAAGACGTTCGAACAGGACAACTCATATGAAAGCTACTTTAGTTCTTTTTGTATCTTCTTTGTGTCTTGTAAACCTTTAGAATGAACAAGAGGAGTAACATGTAAAGCTTCTAACAATTCGTGTTAGTGTTTGGATCCTTGAAATCCTACTGTGCATATTAAGCACACTTGCCTCTATTGTTGCGCCAAGTAAGTCTGCATTTACAATTACAAAAGTTTTATTAGTATCAGGAACAATATCTGTTGGCATATTCACGTTCCATGTGGTTCCATTTTCCTGTGCATGACCTAAAACAACAGTTTGTTCATTAAATTTACAAAAACTAAAACCAGGATAACTTACCTGAACTGCATAACAGTGCAGAGTTGGTTTTAACTTCTTTAAAGCCTTCAGGTTCGATTATTACTGTTTTTAACACTGCATCACTAAAAAAAAGAATCATTCATTAGTAAAAGGATTTTGAAAAAGAGTAAGACTAACAAACCGTTTTGACAATATAATTTCCGGGCCACATGGCAAAGGATATTGATTATCAGTTTCAACTGACACAGTTATCTGGGCTGTACCAATGACTGTAGCAGATATTTGATAGTTATGGGTTATTGTGTTTGCTTCTTTGAGGCAATAGGAAGCAGTCAATAATGACCGAGTATTAGTTAATTGAAGATTGTCAGATAGTCTTAGAGATATCCTAATCTAGATACAATTTTGGTTTAAATAATAATTGACAGTATGAAAGGGTACTGTAGCAATATATATATATATATATATATATATATATATATATATATATATATATATATATATATATATATAAATATATATATATATATATATATATATATATATATATATATATATATATATATATATATATATATATATATATATATATATATATATATATATATATATATATATATATATATATATATATATATATATATATATATATATATATATATATATATATATATATATATATATATATATATATATATATATATATGTATATATATATATATATATATATATATATATATATATATATATATATATATATATATATATATATATATATATGTATATATATATATATACACGATATTCCGTATCCAATATTGTTGTTCATTTTTGTAGGTATAATTAATAGAAGTCGATTTAAGGTATAATAATTATATTATTATAACATTATAATACAGTGCTTGGAAATTTATTTAGCAAAAATAATACTGTCCTGATCACGGCCTTCGCAGCGCTGGCATTCTTGAAGGCATGATCGAAAATGTGCTATCACTCTGCCGCACATATGCCTGGATATCGAGTGGATATCATGAACAGTATTCTCCTTTATATTATTTTCCCCAATATGGTACGTGGTTTATTTTCACAAACTTTGCTCTTGACATACGGTACAAGAAAAAATCAAGTGAAATTAAATCTAGACTTATTGGGGGCCAATTTATGTCACCTCTGGGATGTCACTTTTCCGGGGAATAATTCACGTAAGGTATGACAATAATAATCACGTAAGGTATGACACGTAGGATTTTCTCTAACTGACTCACGCACACATTCAATGTTGTTTGCACCCCTGCTTGACCTTGGACGGTAAACTCGTAGACAGTAAATTTAGAGTTGGTCCTGTAGTTTCAAACTTTTTTTTATACATTTCTTTAATAAATTAACACTTGGTGCCTCGTTTATGTCGTGTAAAATATACTCAGCCCTATAAAGACGACGAGCCACAATAAGCGAATTGTTGTTTTGATAATATGCACGAACACAGAAAGCACGTTGTTATCCGACGAAATGCTCCGTGGCAAGTAATTTTCCTTGAATCAAGCTTCTATGTGATGTAAAGTTAACACGACCAGCGCGTTCTGCAACACTTAGAAGCAAACCAAATTAAATATGAACATATCTGGACAACTGCATAGACAGATAGGGCAAATGTTAGATTTCTCTGGACAGCTTCCAAAGTATAAGTTCTTCATTGTCTCAACTGACTGACTTGATGAAGTCTCCTTATTCCTGACAGGACACATTCAGTTAACTCAGTTATATTGCTTAATATCATTTGTTGAAAATAGATTTAATATTTTACTGATCGACCATGAGCTTTAATAATCGCTTTTAAGCGTTTAGGCATCGCATGGGTGACGCAGCATCCAGGTGTTCTTGAACTACTTTTTCTCCTTCATATATACTTTTGTGATTTCTGAGCTTGTGTATTACTTCTCGTGTTTTATCTGAAATTGAAATTGATACTTTCTCTTCTACCCCTTGATCTTAAAATTCCGTTTCCGAGCTCCTTCTTCTGTTAAGCTCCTCAAAATCTGTTTTCCATCTCATAATTATCTCTGCATCTTCTATTAGCTACCCGTTTTTATTTTTAAAGAACTGATTATCAAATTGGTCTCGTTTTGTTTCTGCTTTATTACCTTGATAAAGTTTTTTGGTAGCTATTTTCTATTTCTTCTATGTGTTTCATAACGTTTTCTTTTCTTCTCTCTTAATATCTTCCCTGGTCTTGATATTCTTTCTTCATCTGTTCTGTGTTATATTTTAGCGTCTTTCCCTTTTTCTGGTTTTTTTCTATCAATTCATTTCTGTACTCTTCATCAAATCATTCTCTATTACTCACTTCCTTCAGATGTTTCTTTTTTTATTTTATAGTCAATTGTTTTTACATAATTTCTAGGCCTTTTGTGTCTTGCATTTGTTCCAGTTTTTTTTTCTAAGTCACGTTTACATCTCCCCTTTTTTTTCTTTCGATGTATTTTTTTCGATTTTTCGTCCTATATACATATCGAAAACTTTTCAAAGGACCTTTATAGATAGAAATGCTTACCGGAAATGAATAATTTAAATAGTTGAACACGTTTATAGGAAGATAGAAATGTTCTTCTTTCTTGATGGAATATGGTGACAAAACTTCAAGGAAAAATGGTTGAAAACTGGTGAGTTCCCTCAGGGGAGCGAACGAAACGCCTTCTGTAATCGAAACGCAAAACACGTTAGTCATCCAGGTTGTTATTGAATGGGGTAATTCTCGTTCCAATACAGTCGTGTTTCTACAACGAAAGAAATTGTATTTACAGCTATAGATGAAGGGGTATTGTGGATATACTCGACTGGTATCAGTTCCCACAGCCAGTTTTCTGGAAAGTATGATCGTACAGTGACCTCAGAGCCTTCATCTAGGTCACTGTTGTATTGGTCGGTCATAAACTCAGCTGAGGATCATCATGGTTAGGAAAAAATTGTTATTAATAGAAAAAAAGACACTTACCTTCATTGGAGTCAGCAAATAAAGGCCCTAAAATGTGATTCTTATGTAACAGTAGACTCTATTTTTTGTTTTAAACAAATATTTTATTACTCAAATTAAAAAGCTTAAAGGCTGGTTCATTAAAATGTGTTAAATGAGCAGAAACAGAAACAAAACCCTTGGTTATGTATGTAAAGAAAAATAATTTTGAACTGATACAAAAAGATCGCTCTGAATGGTTTTCTCCATCAACAATTGAAGAACATTAGTGCTTGTATTGGATCTTTTGACGTGGAAACTTAACTGTAGGAAAATATCCACAAAACACCAAATTATTTGTGTGGAATTTTTGAAAGTATGGATCGTTGCCATGTTAGCATCATTAGGATATAATTCTGAGTAAAAATGAGCAACCTATTGAAGTAATCAAGGCTTTATTACCCCAGAGATTTACAGTTAATTTTTAGTCGATTTTGAGCTGAGTTGAAGTATAACTTCAATATGGTAACCGAATATGATGTTTTGATCAAAAAAATACAATTCCGCCAGTTTGAAATAACACATTTGGAGCACCGATGTCGCATTAACTTTAATGCCTTCAGAAAGAAACTTTTCTTGCCCTGCTAACCACTAACTTAAGAAAACATTATCAGTAGGGATCAGATCTACGCAATCAGGAGACTGTTGAAAAATGTCGAACCCAGGTCTGTAGATAACAGCCATTGAAAAGCAACTTATTACAACTTTATTCTTTTTTGAGTTAATGCAAACACCACTATACAGTGAAATTAATAAATTGTGAATGCATCAATAGAAACACTTGAAACTTTGTTAAAAGTTACTACGTTAACTACAATATTTCATTAAACACCCTTGTACTTTTATGATTTGAGTAATAATTATTTGAAAATGAGTTATACGATAATCATACCACTATAGCAAGGCTTAGTCACCACTTTAAGATTTGAAATAGTCACCACGCCGAATTTCTGGAACAAATTAACGATGATGGCTTTATGATACAGCATTTTTAATTAAGACTTACGTTAAATACATCATAGGAATCGTAATCTTCAGAAAATGAAAATATATGTCGTCTTGTTCTAAGACTCGTAAGATTTCCTAATTCAGTCAGAGCTGAAATATCAAAAGGAGTACATTTTGGAGAACAATTATGCCAATACATCGTTTCGCAATCTTCTTTAGCGTCGCGATCCACTAAATAGCCAAAAAGTTAATAAAAGTAAATAACCTTGCGGCCCTCTCACTACAATATGTTAATTTGACGTTTATAAAAGTTCTACATCGGCGGGTTAACACGACAAGCGTTCGTCCTTTTTTCAGTACCGTGATTTATAAGAATCGTTTTTATTTTTAAATGGCTTATAAACTCCTACGAGCGTGTTCACATTCTTACGAATTGTGAAAAAAAAACGAATCATCTATTTGTCTTTGTATCAAATGATGAATCAACAATGCCGGATATATGGGAATGGGCCGTTACACAGCCACAAATACCGAACTACAATACGCGCCACCCGCCCGCGCATACAAGACGGATCATTTGTCCCGAGCACGCTTAGGCAGGTTTGTACACGCTATGCGCTTTGGTAATACAAACAAAGAAACGAGACGAAGAGTTTCATTTTAATTACGTTTTTACGAAAACAAGTACTACGATTTCTTCTCTCACTCAGTGTTAAGTAAATTAATAACAGTGTGGTAATAAAATAAATTAATAATATTAAATAAAATGGGCAAATTTGTGACAAAACGAAATGCACTGTCTACATTTGGTGAAACAGTAAAGAAAAAGACTACATTTCATTGTACAATAAAACATATTTAAAATATGGATTGGATGTTTGTTATCAAGTTCTGTTCGCGAAAAGCATGAAGCCTTCAAAATAACTACAGCATCTGGAAACAAAACAAACCATTAGAATTTTTCGGTCGTCAAAAACTCCAAATCAAAACTCCAAGCCATCAAAAACTCAATCCCTAATCAGACCGCAGCACTTCAAGCATCCTATTTAGTAGCATTAAGAGTGACCAGGGAGTCTAAGCCCCACACGATTGCAGAAAAGCTCAATTTACCCGCGACCATTGTAAATGTGATGATAAGTACGAAAGAAGTAAAAGAGTTGAAAACTATAGCACTTTCAAATGATACAATATCAAGACGTATTGATGAAATGGCCAATGATTTTCACAATCAAATAATTGAAAAGGCTAAATTAAGTGAATTTTGTGCTATTCAATTCCATGAACAGATATGTCGAACTTGGCGCAATTTTTGTGTTTTGTTCGATACGAATACGAGGCATCAATTAAAGTAAATATGCTATGTTGTAAATCAATTCCTGGTCGTGCAACTGGCGAAGGACTCTTAAGTTTTTATTGATGCAACACAAAACGAAAACTTGGACTTTAATTACGATATGCATTATGGCGCGAAACCGATAATAGGAAAAAACGGTGGCGTGACAGTAAAATTAGAATACATTATGCCACATGGAATGGACGCACTGCTTTCTTCACAGAAATGCGCTTGCTACAAAAAAGATGCCATATAATTTATAAAATGTCCTGCCGATTAAAAGCCAACCATTGCAGGCTAGATTACTTTCTACATTGTGCGAAGAAATGGGTACCAAATACGACTCACTGCTTTTCCATACTGAAGTCAGGTGGTTGTCGAAAGGAAAAGTTCTAACAAAGCTTTTTGAATTGAAAATATTTTTTACATGTATGAAATAGCTCATTTTCTGAGTTTTTACAAGATGGAGAAACTTTATTACTGTTGGTTTACTTGAGTGATATATTTTCACATTTAAAATGACTTGAATACGAGTTTACAAGGCCGTAAGAAAAACATTTTACTAATAACAGACAAAGTCAATAGCTTCATCAACAAGTTTTGTATTTGGATTATATGCTTCGAAAATCGCAATTTTGATGCATTTTGATGCACGTTAACTTCGGATTATATTACCAAAAATATGGATTTAGAAAATTCTGTTATTGATCGCGTGTTGGAGAGGATGAAAACGCATTTACGCGAATTGAAAATTCAGTTACTGGAATATTTTCCAGATAGCAACGATGATTTGTCGAAAAGATGAGTTCTCAATCCGTGATGAAAATGTTGAAACTGTGGAATTATCTATTGAGATTCACAACAAACTTATTGAAATATCGACCGACAAAACTGCCGAGGCCGCACTACCTTTATTTCCAGCGAGCGGTTAACGGCTATAACCGCAAAACCGCTCGAGACGCACACACTGCGATTAAAAACCGCGAAACTGCCCGCAATTTTCACAGTTTGAAGATGGATTTCAAGAGAGCAGTATGTATTGTTGCTCTAATACTAAGAAATAGAAAAAGAAGAGTTCAACACAAATTGCTAACCAAGTTCTATTAGTTACAAATTGTGACAGTTTTTACCTGCGACCCCTATTTCACTGTTTTCAAATCAGTGTTAAGTAAATTAATAACAGTGTGGTAATAAAATAAATTAATAATATTAAATAAAATGGGCAAATTTGTGACAAAACGAAATGCACTGTCTACATTTGGTGAAACAGTAAAGAAAAAGACTACATTTCATTGTACAATAAAACATATTTAAAATATGGATTGGATGTTTGTTATCAAGTTCTGTTCGCGAAAAGCATGAAGCCTTCAAAATAACTACGGCATCTGGAAACAAAACAACTGTCTTTACAAAACAAACCATTAGAATTTTTCGGTCGTCAAAAACTCCAAATCAAAACTCCAAGCCATCAAAAACTCAATCCCTAATCAGACCGCAGCACTTCAAGCATCCTATTTAGTAGCATTAAGAGTGACCAGGGAGTCTAAGCCCCACACGATTGCAGAAAAGCTCAATTTACCCGCGACCATTGTAAATGTGATGATAAGTACGAAAGAAGTAAAAGAGTTGAAAACTATAGCACTTTCAAATGACACAATATCAAGACGTATTGATGAAATGGCCAATGATTTTCACAATCAAATAATTGAAAAGGCTAAATTAAGTGAATTTTGTGCTATTCAATTCGATGAACAGATATGTCGAACTTGGCGCAATTTTTGTGTTTTGTTCGATACGAATACGAGGCATCAATTAAAGTAAATATGCTATGTTGTAAATCAATTCCTGGTCGTGCAACTGGCGAAGGACTCTTTAAAGTTTTTATTGATGCAACACAAAACGAAAACTTGGACTTTAATTACGATATGCATTATGGCGCGAAGCCGATAACAGGAAAAAACGGTGGCGTGACAGTAAAATTAGAATACATTATGCCACATGGAATGGACGCACTGCTTTCTTCACATTGTGCGAAGAAATGGGTGCCAAATACGACTCACTGCTTTTCCATACTGAAGTCAGGTGGTTGTCGAAAGGAAAAGTTCTAACAAAGCTTTTTGAATTGCGAGATGAATTGAAAATATTTTTTACATGTATGAAATAGCTCATTTTCTGAGTTTTTACAAGATGGAGAAACTTTATTACTGTTGGTTTACTTGAGTGATATATTTTCACATTTAAAATGACTTGAATACGAGTTTACAAGGCCGTAAGAAAAACATTTTACTAATAACAGACAAAGTCAATAGCTTCATCAACAAGTTTTGTATTTGGATTATATGCTTCGAAAATCGCAATTTTGATGCATTTTGATGCACGTTAACTTCGGATTATATTACCAAAAATATGGATTTAGAAAATTCTGTTATTGATCGCGTGTTGGAGAGGATGAAAACGCATTTACGCGAATTGAAAATTCAGTTACTGGAATATTTTCCAGATAGCAACGATGATTTGTCGAAAAGATGAAACTGTGAAATTATCTATTGAGATTCACAACAAACTTATTGAAATATCGACCGACAAAACTGCCGAGGCCGCACTACCTTTATTTCCAGCGAGCGGTTAACGGCTATAACCGCAAAACCGCTCGAGACGCACACACTGCGATTAAAAACCGCGAAACTGCCCGCAATTTTCACAGTTTGAAGATGGATTTCAAGAGAGCAGTATGTATTGTTGTTCTAATACTAAGAAATAGAAAAAGAAGAGTTCAACACAAATTGCTAACCAAGTTCTATTGGTTACAAATTGTGCCAGTTTTTACCTGCGACCCCTATTTCACTGTTTTCAAATCAGTCGCGAGAAAAAAACCGCAAGTGTTAGAAATCGCTTGTATTAGTTTTCTTGACTCACAAAATCACGCGGTTAAAAACCACGGCGGTTTATCCGTATTGCGGTCTCGGCCTTAAATAAGTTTTGGCTTGCATGACTATGTGAATACGGAAGCCTAATAACGGAAGCTTTGAAAACATTGATCCCCTTCGCTACTTCTTATTTATGCGAAAAAAACTTCTCGTCTATGGTGGCTTAGAAACTAAATATAGAAATCGTCTATTATTACTGGAAAAAAGGAAAGGAAAGGATGTACGGTTAGAGGCGCATCAGCATCTAAGGCTATATTATATATAAGGCTATATATATATAGCGGCCGGCTATTACTGAAAAATATATATTATCAGTAGAGAAACTTTTAAGGGAAAAGCAAAATCAACCGTCGCATTAAATTATTATTTCAAACAACTTTGGCTATTACTTGATTTAAGTTTATTTTATTATATTATTATTACTTGTTAATATTTAATTTTCTAACACTTAAATAAAAGGATATTTCGTATACGGGTCTTATTTTTTGAACACATTGCGTGCATATTCCCTCATATTCCCAAACGCGACCCCCAGGTTGAGAAACGTGCTAAAAAATAAATTTACCTTGTACTTTTCTGTGAATGTTAACACAACTAGGTCTAGCAGATTTGGGAGATTCTCTCTGTTGAAACATTCCTTTCGCTATTTGATCCCAGTTGATATCTTGTTGAGACGAAGTCAGAAAACTGCTTGCTTTATCTGTTGCTGTTACAGCACAAAGCCCCTTTTGTTCTGACTTAATATTTAGTTTTGCAGTTCTTCCCGGAACCATATGATTTTCATTCCAAGATGCCTCAATCTGGTAAAAATTCAAAACATTATTGAAATTTTATCTGATTTATTTATTGCTAATTGTGACAATACAACAACATTTTAGATAATACTGGATCGTTTAACGTTAAAATAGTAAAGAGGTTTCACCCTAAAGAAACTCTGATCAAGGACGTAGATGGAGAAATATTAACCAACATATATAACATACTAGAGCCATGGAAGATATATTTTGAAACGCTGTTAAACGGAACCATCAAGAAAATCAAAATGGTAGGCTACACTTTATAAATGCAGTTCAGCCACTGGTAGAAATATCATCGTTGCAAGAGGTGGATAAGCTACTAAAGGATTAGCTCAAGCTATTCATCAATCAACAGTCAGTACTCTAAATGAGTAGTAAAATACCAATACCACGGGAAAATTTTGAATAGATTGGAATGAGTTCTGTTTAACCTAGAATTGAACAAAGTCCTCAGTAAAACAGACATATACTTAAATGACAAATAAAGAAAAAATTTTTTAAAAACTTATTTGGGTATTTAAATACAGTAATCCCTCGACAACCGCGAGGGTTCCGTTCCGGATAGAGGGCCGCGGTTGGCGAGGAATTTTCTGGGGTTACATTTGAAAACAGAAAAATGTAAAATATGTACATATGTACATAATAGTGTGTGAATAATTAAGACACTATGTATATATATATATATATATATATATATATATATATATATATATATATATATATGTATGTGTTAATTCTATGTTATAAATATATGGGTACATATTAATTTTGTTATAAAGGTAAAACTCATTTTCGAAAACAATGAAACTTATTTTTGAAGTATTTTCGAAAAATTGTTTGGCTGTTTAATTTTTTTGTGAGCTCCTTTTGGATCTCCCTATAAAGTTGTAGTAGCTCATTCAAACCATTTGAAAACTTTAGGCTTCTTTCTAGTGAAGGGTCTTCATCATAGACTAAATCTGCAACTGTTGTGCGTTTAACATTTTTCTTTTTAAACTACTTAACATTACAGATAAAGTGGTCATCTTAGTAGTCGTTGCCTCGTCGGGATCTCATCATCTGTATTACCTTTGACATCCGATGTATTTTCCAGAGTTTCAAGTACTTCTGATTTTGATAGTTCGTTGTCGTGAGAAGCTATAACTTCATCAACGTCACTGGTCGAAACCATTGCCATGAATTTGGTGTAAGATTCTTACAGTCTTCAATTTCTGAAATTCATTTTCTGACGAATTCAATGTTGACGAACATAACTCATCCACTGCTTAAAAACTCTCCAACTTTCAGTAACAGTGAAAACAGGATTCTGTTCCATGCTATTCAATAAATAACTGAACGTTCGCTTGACATAATATATTTTAAACGCTGCTATTATTCCCTGAGCTAATGGCTGTATTAGTGATGTAGTGTTAGGAGATAGGAAGCAAACTTCTATGTTTGAATCAGCAAAGTTTAGAGATTCAGAATGGCTGGGAGTATAATCAATAAGAAGTAAAATTTTGAATGGCAACGATTTTGAGGCCAAATATTCCCTTACACTGGGGACGAAGCATTTCAGAAACCAGTCTGTAAAGAATGCTGCAGTCACCCAACTTTTTTTATTTAATCTGCAAAAGACCGGCAGATCATTTTTGTTTTTATTTTTTAGAGCATTTGGGTTAAGAGATTTGTATACGAACAGTGGCTTTATCATGTGGTTACCTGAAGCATTAGACCAAAAGAGAAGAGTAACCCTATCCTTCGCAGCTTTAAATCCTGGCGCGGATCTTTCGGTTTAAGACAGAAATGTTCGAGAAGGCACCCTCTTCCAAAATAAATCTGTCTCATCGATGTTAGATACCTGATCTGGTTGATAACTTTTGCTTTCAAACAATTGTTTGAATTTTGCTCTGCAAAAGACCGGCAGATTATTTTTGTTTTTATTTTTAGAGCACGTGTGTTAAGAGATTTGTATACGAGCGGTGGCTTTATCATGTGGTTACCTGAAGCATTAGACCAAAAGAGAACAGTAACCCTATCCTTCGCAGCTTTAGATCCTGGTGCGGATCTTTCGGTTTAAGACAGAAATGTTCGAGCAGGCATCCCCTTCCAAAATAAACCTGTCTCATCGGTGTTAAATACCTGATCTGGTTGATAAACCTTGCTTTCAATCAATTGTTTGAATTCCGTCGGATACCGATTAGCCGCCTCGTGGTCTGCAGAAGTAATTTTTAGGTTGTGTAGCAAAAAGCGCTTTTTAAAATTTACTATCTTGGAAGCTTAGAATTTCCGAAATTCCTTTCCGAATTTCCGAAATTCCTAGATTCTTGAAAAGACGCCTAGCTTTTTCTTAAATAATTCGACTGCTAAGAGACACTCTTTTTTTTATTTGACTTGCGATCCAAATTCCGAAAGCTCTTTCCATCTTTTCCGTCATTAGAGGTCGCGAGAAACATCTAACATTAATGCTGGTACCGCTAGAATGCTATGCTAGTAGCGCACGAAACACGAGCCCGAATGGATTGCTCACTCTTTTTTATTGTCCTTACTGTGGATTCATTTGCTTTAAACTTTTTCGCGGCACTCGCACGCAGCAAGACAGTCAACAATTTAATTTTTGTATCCAGAGTAATCACATTTTGCTTCCTTTTAACAAAATCTTGGCCTGTAGACGCCATTAGATTTTAAAATTAGGATATGTACATATAATTACGTAATTAAACTCACGAAAATGATAAGATTCTCCCTAATCACCAACTTCATTTGAATAATGATACTTACAAACTATGTAAATGCGTAACCAACGATCATGCATCATGCGAAAAAGGCAAAACAATTCCTAGAAAATTAGAGTAGCAGTTCGCTTAAGATTGTTAGATTGTTCGCTACATAAATCTATTGAAAATTTAGTCTAGGCGATTTCGGAAGAAAAATCCGCGGTTAACTAGGGATCACCGTTCTTTTTTCTCATTAAAAATTGATATTTCATGAGCTATTATTTAATAAATATGATATTATTTTTTAGTTATAGTATAACTTTGTTGACAATCAGTTGTAGTTTGTATTGTTTGTGCAGATGTGGCGGTTAATCATTCTCAATTTTTTCTACAAAAAATGCACGTTTAATTTGGAAGAAAGGTGTAAAGAAAGCAATGGTTTATTCAAAGTATGCGCTATCGCTAGCTGCAGATTTTTCCCAAATACTCTGGCAATTTGTGGATGCCCTCCCTGAAAAACCGTACATATTTTGAGTTGGTTCACCCATCAAGTAATTTTTTAGCGAACGGTATTAACTCTTTCACCTGGTTTCAGAAGCTCATGGGACACAACACGCTTCTGATCCCACTAAATGCACAGCATTGCCTTCTTAAACAATTCGGCATCATCAATGTTTTTCGGTTGACACTTTTGAATCGTTTAAACCAAAGCCCACAAGCGTCGTGCATTGGAGCATTGTCACCGTAAGTTTCAACAAGTATACGACGGTTTTCACTCGTCTTTTTCTTTTGATTGGACAAGAAAAGCAGTACGTGCTGCTAATGCTCCTTATTTGGATCGAAACTTGACGTTTACAACACGAAAAAAATATGACGTTAACTCGAAACCGTTTAAACATCAATGGTGTTTTGCCAAAGGTACTGTCGTACCAAGAAAATGATAAAAGAGATTAGACTACTGTTAACAGACCCTTGTTTCCAGCGCCATCTGTTAAAAAAAAATATTATTAACCGCTACACTTCGTATAACGTTATAAAAATGTAAAGTTGTCAAAATAAAAATATATTTTGTTCAATACTTTTTTTCCCTCACTGTAATCTACGTTCGACCAATCCCAACAATCTTTGTTTCTAGGTTTCTAGCACAGTTTATGTTTTCGCTATCGCAAATACACAATAACAAGAGTATCAATGCCAGTCGTTCTTTTTGCGATAAGATTTTGTTGTCTCCTTGTAAAAATCGATATATGAATGAAGTAGGCCAATCTAAAATCTATAAAAATGTTCGTAATGTATTGATTATATACCGAGTTATATATACCGTTTATATTTATTGAGATATACCGAGTTGAATTTCCTACTTTAGAAGGGTTTTTCGCGAATTATTGCCTTAATATTGAAACTTACGTTTATTATTTATTTATTAATAATTCTTCTCATACAATTTCAAGAGTACAATATGTTCTGTTTCTTTCACCCTCTATTAATATTCATTTTTCGGTTAACATATATATATATATATATATATATATATATATATATATATATATATATATATATATATATATATATATATAGGCAAGGCAGAGGCTTCAGACTAACATGATCCAAAATCTGTCAACCCGCATTGGACCAGCGTGGCAGATTACGGTCCATACCTTCAACATGGTATTTCAATATGACAGTACAACCTCAAATACGGCCCTCATTCCCCGGAGGCCAAGAGACAACTACCTACCGCAGTGGGATAACCAGCCCCAAGGCAGAGGGTGCTGGTATATTATTGGGCTTTGTGAAACACGAATAAAGGGCGAAGAGTTAATTAAACTGGAGCCAACTGAACACGTACTCTACACCCGAGGTACGGAGAATGGACGATGTGGGGGAATTGGATTCCTTATCAATCGAAAGCTAAAGGACAGAGTACTGAAATTTCAGAGTACATCTGAGCGACTAGCCCAATGCGTCATTCAGCTGAATAAAAGTTTCCAGCTTTTATATAAGGAGAAATGTAGGTACAAGATCCTGATGGGTGATTTTAATGCCAGAATTGGAACAACAAAAACTGGTGAAAATGCAATTGGCCCATATGGAACTGGTAAGCGAGACAATAGAGGTGACAGATTGGTTGATTTTGCTGAAGGACAAGAACTTTGTATTATGAATTCGTTCTATAAGAAAAATCAGCAGAAAATGGACATGGAAAAGTCCATCTGGACTCACAAGTAAAGTTGATTATATCATGACCAAAGATAAAACAACGATAATGAGAAAGACAGGGAGTCCTTTTGGCAGGGTAGAGTATGCTGAGCTCTGCAAAACTATAAGAAAACTAGAAGAAAACAAAGTAATTAACAAGGCTAAGCAGAAGCTGAGAGGAAAAAGAACGCAAATTTAGGCCTTAATGCGTGAGCATGGCACAGTGTGCAGGGCGCGTATACAAATGTTAGAGGTTGTCAAACAATTTTATTCCAAGTTATATGAAGATTAGAACCAATTACTTATTAGATCAGAACCAATTATTAATTTTCACTAAGATAATATCTAAAAGAACATTAAGAAAACTGAATGACGCACAACCAAAAAATGCAGGATTCAGTACAATGGATCACAACCAGGTTGTACAGCAGGCCATAGAAAGACACAACGAATACACCATGCTACTGTGCTTGGCTTTTATCGACTACAAAAAAGTATTTGACTCCATCTCAAAGCATGCCATAATGGATGCACTGCTTAGCCAGGGGGTAGACAAATCATATGTAAACCTAATAGGATCAATATATGATGGAGCTACAGCCACAATTCACCTTGATGATCTTAAAGTGGGAATTAATATTGAACGAGGTGTCCGGCAGGGTGACGGAATATTGCCTATTCTTTTCTCTGCATGCCTTGAAGAAGTGTTGCGTAAACTGGATTGGGAACAGGTTAATGTAAAGATCAATGGTGCAAACTTAAACCATCTTAGATTTGCAGATGATATCGTTCTCCTTTCATAAGACCCAGAAGAGTTGTAAACACGCATACCAGAACTGCAAAGGGCTGCCGAAACATTTGGCTTAAAAATAAACCTGAAAAAGAGTCAGGTTATGTTCAATAAATTTGCCGTGAACAGAAGAATTTCAGTTTTAGGAAGGGATTTGGAGATTGTAGACCACTTTATATATCTTGGGCAGAGGATTTCAATGGAGAGTACCGCCCGGGAGGTGGAACGGCATGTTAAATATGATTGGCAGGCATTTGGCAGGCTCAACATAGTTTAAGAGCAGACTCCCACTATGACTCCCACATATATATATATATATATATATATATATATATATATATATATATATATATATATATATATATATATATATACATATATATATACATATATATATATATATATATATATATATATATATATATATATATATATATATATATATATATATATATATATATATATATATATATATACAAACATACATACGCAGTGTGTTGCATTTAAGATGAAGACACCCCCATATGTTCGCTATTTGGAGGAATACAGATTTGAATTTTTGCACAGTCATACAGATTGATAGGTCACATTTTTTAAGATACTGAACTGAAATCTGAACTTTGAACTCAACTTACTACGAATTCACAAAGAGAGTCAATTCTCGATATTTTGCTTCGCGTTAGAGATATCGAAAAAAGTTATTTGTTATTATTAGTTATTAGAAAAATTTGTTCAGAATATTATTATACCCCCACATACCGAGTTTCATGACAAAATTCGCCTTTTTATATTTTTCAATATTTTAATTTATACTCAAAATTATTACAAGTTTAATTTTAATTTGATAATAAGTTTTATCACACAAGTTTTATTCTGGATATAACCTTATTACAACTGAAAAATCACTCTCTACAAAGAACTAATAAGTTCTCAAACACACAAAAATAGGTATCTTATTTTACGTAAACACTATATATATATATATATATATATATATATATATATATATATATATATATATATATATATATATATATATATATATATATATATACAAAATTTTGAAAAAAGCAGAAATTAAGGTTGTGTACAAGCTATATAATAAATTAAGAGTAATCTAAATCCTGGGTAATCCAAAGGATAAAGTAGATCAACATGAAAAGTCTGGGATTTACGAAATTAGTTGTCAAGATTGTGATCGAAGATATATTGGGCAAACTAAAAAATCTATATTAACGAGATATAAAGAATACATTACTCACATTAGATACGGTAGAAATGAAAAATCTTGTGTTGCCCAACATGCAATCGAACATGACCACAACATAGATATTAGAAATTTAAGACTGGTTAAAAGTGTAAATAATAATAGGGCTTTGGATGGGTATGAAAGCATTCAAATAGAAAAATATAAGAAAACCACGAACCGGGATAAAGGACCTTTTCTCAGGTTATCATAAATAGAACATAGTTTAG
This sequence comes from Cosmopolites sordidus, assembly GCA_031761425.1. Classification (NCBI taxonomy): domain Eukaryota; kingdom Metazoa; phylum Arthropoda; class Insecta; order Coleoptera; family Curculionidae; genus Cosmopolites; species Cosmopolites sordidus. The sequence continues at coordinate 191,121 of JARFXV010000961.1, forward strand.
TTTTAGAATTAGATTCAATCATCTCCTGATGATCCTAACATGATTAGCGAAACGTGCGTCAAGAAGTTTAAAAAAGTGTTTGGTGTTTTGTGAATCTCTTCGACTTTAGTGTTTAACCCCGAAGTTTCCAATAGAAAAATAGAACTAAGTTTCAGTCATTAAAAACATATTTAAGAGAACATTTTGATTTTTTTCGGGTATTTCGAACCCCAAGCCTAAAGGGTAAGCCACATCGCTTCGAACTTCATTCAGTTCTAAAGCGACAGCTAAGCGACGTGAGTTGTGGTCGATATTTGGATGGGCCTTAATATAGGCAATCCAAAAATCTTCCCGACTCTTAACGGTAAAAGGGATATCGGGAAAAAAAATTAAAACAATATATCTGGTATAAATCTTGCTTCTTACCTTAAATGAGCATGGTTTAATTTCATGTGCTCTACTGGTAGCGACAGTTTCTCCGTCGTTGGTAACATAATACACAAGAATTTGATATCGAAAAGCGATTTTTTCTATTTTGAATTTAATCAGAAAGTGATCGATGCTCGCTCCCAACTTAACGAACTTGTGTTCCACTCCCAAGAAGTCTCGGTTGTCTTCTTCATTGGTCACATAATGTTTTTTCACTGTATGAATGATTCTTCGCATTTTATATAATTCAGAATTGGTTCTAACCTAAAAAATGACACATAATGATGTAGATCTTGCATTTTGGACTTAGTATTGGACTACCGAAATTAAAGAAGCAATTGATGTGGTATTCATCGAAAAAGCAAAGCATTATCAAAACATTATCCGGACTACCTTAAAATAAATTTAATTTATTTTATATTATTAATAGTCCGACTAGACTCTAATATAGGGGTTTCCATTAAGGGCTCTCGAACTTTAAATGTAAATAAAATAAGCTGTAAACTCGAAGAGATTTACCACTAAACACCAAATCACTTTTTAAAACTTCTCGACGCACGTTTCACTAACCATGTCAGCATCATCAGGAGATGATTTAATCTAAAAAAATAAGCTATGTATGAGATATCATGAATTTTTTTTTGAAAGAATGTTCGATTACATAATTTATGGACTATGATATCTTATATGCGTCTTCGCTAGGCGGCGCGTTTTCAAGAGATTCAATTTTCGATGACTCAGCCGCATAAATCGGGCTCGATATCATTGATGGCATTGGTTATGTTGACATTTAAGGCATGAATCTTTTGCGCCGCAGATCCGTGACGACTCGAGGGTTTTTAAAGTGGGAGGGCGTAGAAGAAAATAGTGCTGCTGAAGATTTTTGTGCTTTCCACTTTCTCCTTTTTACTTTTCGTGCTATTGAAACCCTATACAGGAGGTGAACCAAGAAAATGTGTTAAAGGAAAGAAACTGAACGGAAATAAAATATGGTGTTTCGCTCTGAAAAAATGTTTACTGTGATAAATGCTGGAGGGGCGGATGCTTGGGCTTGTTCTTGAGGAATTGAATGTCTCGAGTTATCCTGCACACTCTCGTTCACTGCAGCAATGTTTTCTGCAGATCTCACGTTTCAACAACGTACGGTGTTGTTGTTGTTTACTAAACCAGTTGGTTGGTCAGCAGGTTGATTGTGTGCACCGAAAAAATCACGGAGCTACGCTCAAACTGAGCACTCATTTTGATAATAAAGTTTAAAAATTTGCATGTGTTGTTCAACACTGTAACTTCATAATGATTTGCTTGACATTAGTTACTATAACCTCCAAATTTGACAACTGTACCTTCATCAACATGGCAGCTATACACTGTCAAAGTTCGAGAGCCCTTATTCGAAAATCCTGTATAATCTTCAAAATTTGACGGGAGAAAAGAAAAATATTCTAAACCCTGATGGCAGCAATCAACTTATCAAAGCAGCAATCAAAACAATCAATTATTTTACCATGTAATAAAAAGTTATATTCTGTCCTTCCTTAAAATGATCTGTAGTATATAACACTTTATATTGATAATGTGTAAGACAAGTTCTGTTATTGTGAGATTCGCTTTCAATGTAAATGTAACTAGAACTGGGACTGTATAGCCTCACTGCTAAAAAACTATCTTCTATGTTGGTGTTATTCACAGATTTCGCCTAAAAATAATTAAACTGTTTCCTTCGGTCAAAATATATATATAGTTTCTTACGTTTAAATGAATATGCAGAACACTATTCCTCAAAGGCCATAGCTTGAAGGGAACGACACCATCTTCAGGCACAGTATAATTTTTACACTGTTCATTGTTAAAATAATTCCAACTCTTTTTTATTGCAAGATTGTAACAAAGCTCCACAACTTCATCCCTAATGTCTGTAATGGCATTAACTACTTTGAGTTGCCCTTCGTAAGGTACTCCAGGAATGAAAATTGAACTACTTTGAAATTTCAAGGTGTATCCCTGTAAGAAGAATAGTTTTTAGTTCTTGCATGATTGATATTAGGATGGTTCATAAACTGATGCAATTTTTATGATATTTTGACATTAGCAATAGAAAGTAGTTCAAAGTTACCAAAGAAACGACTTTCATTTTTTTCTAGTTGTAAATAATTTTTTATACAAAAACTACTATAGTATTAAAGTTAAATAAAAATACTTTTAAATGGATTTCTGATTTTCCTGATGTGACATCAATTTTGGTGGTTCCCTGTTCGGTCACGGTTGCATTAATGTGAAGATATATTTTAGGATCCGTTAACGAGAATTTCCTGCTGATGTCTGATAAGTTCAGTTCTTCTTTGGTGATGTAAAAGTGAGAGCAACCCTTGTGCATCTACAATAAATTAAAAAATTAAATCAACAAGTCTTAATTTGATTTTTCTCTAAGTACTTCTTGTAGTTTGTTTATTGTTTCCATATGGTTGACAGAGTCGCGGATTTTAACAAAAGCCATTCCTAAAACAGGCTGGTTAAATGAATATCTTGCACAAACACTAATAGTGATGGAGTTGGTTTTGTAATAAACTGATTTTGGATATGTCAAGTCTATTTTGTACTTTGGAATAACGTATTTGGACACCTCAAAGAGCTTCGTCGTCTTTCCCACCTCTATCTTCCATTTCCCCTAAAACAAATGGCCTCAATACCTCTACTGTATTACTGGTGTTGACTCACTGTCATGGCTTCGTTTACTAGTTGATATTCCAGGTTTGCCATGCCGTGATCAAGAGAAATGTTATCCCATACGAAGACATTAACATCTAGAGGATTCTTAATATGTGCTTCTGGAATCTGAAAGGAATTCAACTCAACGTATGTTGTCTTACAATTCTGGGCAGGTATGTGAGATGATTGTTTAAAAAGTTCTTGGTCTGACACAGTATGACCAAATGACTTTGATTAATAGTTGACTAAAGACGTATTCAAATGAACACTTCTCAAGAGTGCGAAACTGAAAAATCTTGTTTTTTTTTTGTTACGCGGAGAACCTTTTAACCTCCGTCGTATATATAGAACTATATCAACTATGACGGTGTTCATACTTTCAGATTTACAAATAGATGGCATTAGCTGAATTTTTATATACTTGTGCGTATCGAAATGTCAAAGCTATCAAAAATGAAAGCATTTTTGTTCTGTTGGACATATTGAGCAAAATTAAATATATTTAAACAAATTCCTAGTGCACATTCACTGAAAATTTATTTTATAAAAATGTATCGAATAAAATATAATCATGGGCATTATACAAAGCCTTCGTTTAATCCTGTGACCCACGTGACTAATGACTTGTTTAAAGTTATAACTTTCATTTTTTTATATTGAATTATTTCAAGGTGGTATAACTTGTCGCCAAAATATTAAAATTTCTTTTATATCTCTGAGCTATATCTATCTGTCCTGAACAACAAAAAAATATTGTAAAATCACCTCTTAAACACATTTAATTATTTAAAAGAAATACTTTTCGTTGTTTGCATTTCACCAACATTATTTTCCCTAAAAATGCTACATTAGCTTCTTCTTCTTTTTTCCTCGCATGGCATCTGCTTCGGTGGAGTTATTTTAACATGTTTTCTTACTTCAGGTTTAAAAAACGTAGGACTGGTCAAATTTATTTTTATTTTCGTCATTTGTGCTAAATTGTGTACATAATTGAAAGAAAAAGATTATTTATAAGAAATGAAAAAACCAAGTAACGACTTAAACCAATAACGTATATCATTACCAACTTGTCGTATCGGTTGTCCACACTTATAGGTCAGGTGGGTTTCGGGAATTAGTGAAAGCTCACTAATAATAACTCTAGATATTTTAAAATATTCGTGTTACTTCAGGAATTAGAAAAATGTTCGTAAAAATTATGGAAATAATGTTTCTTAACACCTTTTCTAAGCTGTATGCTGTCAGGTAAATTAAAAATTGTTGGAATTTTTAGGAAGTGTTGATTTTTTTAAAATTTTTATCTTTTGCTGCAAAATGTCGGGAGATTTTTTGGTTTGCCGATAATAAAACCCGTCCAAATATCAACCACAATCGACGTCACTTAACTTTACTTATCTATATAGAACTGAAATTCGACGAGATATGGTTCGCCCTTTGGCTTGTTGAAATTTGTACGGCTATTTTGTATTTTTTAATGTTTTGATTATTATTTTCAGAATTTGTATATATTTCCTATTCCTACCTTTGAAGATCCTGGTAACAAATATTCGTTCAGTGCTAAAGTTCTTATTTTGATCAAATCTCCAGGTTTATACATCTCTCTGTCAGTTTCCACGAAGATTTTTGAAGGATCTTCTGGATACAGAAGAACAGGATCTAAGTTATGGGAAGTTTGAACTTGGCTGCCATCCATCACTTGAACTTTGATGCTAACATAATGTGGTTCCAATAAATTACGTTTTGGTACATGCATGTTGAAACATGTGTGATCTGGAAAAGTTATTGATAAGTTAATACATAATTATGAGAAGATTTTTTATAAACCTGTTTCTAAAGTACGGCTAGTTAAAAAATGATTTCCTTTCCATTTTAAATCAATTAGAGCTTTAGCAGGGTGGTGAAAATTGTGTAGTGATAAGCACACTGATTCATTTCGCCCAGATAGCAAAGTTTTGGGCGTGGTAAAGAAAAATCCGACATTCTTTTTTATTAGGTGACCACTGTTACTACAAATTATAATTTCGTTCATTTATTTGAAAATTAATTTCTTTCAGAGGTAATAACTAATGCAATGATATAAGCGATATCGGAATAATTAATTAATCCATACCTTATATTTTGAAGAAATACATGACCGTTGCTATATAAAAAATACCCAAAAAATACCGTAAAGAAAACAACTATATTACGCATAATTATCTTTAGTTTAAAATACTGCAATTAACAAGAAAAGTTTACAATGCATTGCGATACATCGCCTGGTATGGAATCTCGTTCTTGAACCCTGACAAATGCATTTTTTATCATTAAAAAAATATCCGTTGTTTTGCAACATTGTGTTCATTAATAAATATTGATTCATATCATTTCTTAATCCAATAAAATAATCAATTTTTCAAATAGATATTTCTTGGATAGGCAACTAAAGATACGCACTATACATAGGAGATAAATTATTTATAGAGGACGAAGGATGATCCTAACCTAATTAAAATGATCTTCAAAATATATATTTGATATTACTTAACATATTGTTTAGCGACAATGAAAAAGAAATTAAAATACGTGATAACGTTCGTTTGGTTTTCTTATTTGGTTGTGTCGTCTATTCTGCTTTTTTCACATGGGTTTTTATTGACGAGAATAGTTCAAGATAATAATTCTACATGCAGTTCGAGACTGGATCCTTTCTGTGATTCAAATGAAAAGGCGAGATGTTTGATAAGAGAAAATCAAACGTTAGACCGGCATTACAGTGAAGCATTTGATACTTGTATAAATCCAAGTTCAAAAGTAATTTTACTGATAGTAGATGCCTTGAGGTTTGACTTTACGGTATATGATGAAAGTAATGAGAACCCTTTACCTTATCAAAACAAATTACCAATAATAAGAGATACACTAAGGAATCATCCTGAGTCTACGAGGCTCTTTAAATTTATCGCTGATCCTCCTACGACAACTATGCAGCGATTAAAAGCACTCACAACTGGGAGTCTTCCTACGTTTATAGATGCTGGTTCAAATTTTGCCACAGCTGAAATCAATGAAGATAATATTATTGATCAAATGGCTAAGAATAATTATACTGTTGTGTTCATGGGTGATGATACATGGGCATCATTGTATCCTAATAGGTTTTTGAGAAATTATCCTTATCCATCTTTTGATGTATGGGATCTAGACACAGTGGATAATGGGGTTAAAAAGAGTATTTTTCCTGAGCTTTTGAAGGATGATTGGAATTTGCTTATAGGGCATTTTTTGGGTGTGGATCATTGTGGTCATAGATATGGTCCTAACCATATAGAGATGGCAAGAAAGTTATCAGAAATAAATAATATTATTCAGTAAGTATTCTGTTGTTATATTTGACATTAAATTTATGTTTTCCTTTACAAAAATTGATAACAAAGCACCATTAAAACTGTTTTCTTTTCAAATGATAGGTGGCCCTTTATTTTAAAAGTATATGACATCTATTTTTTGAATACCCTATGTTGAGAGGGCCTCTATACAATAATTTTATTGTTCAATAGCATAGGGTTTTTAAAAAAATTAAATATAAATACTATTTTTGTAATAAATAAGATTTGAATGAGTAATGTATTGATAGTGCAATGTTAGTATGTAAACATCAAACTTTTTTAAGTAACTATGGTTTTTTTATATGGTCATCAATGGGGTTTTCACTGAATAAACATTCTTTATATATGTTTATAGCTCTTTTAATTTAAATTAAGAAAGTAAAATATGTGGAAATAACTTATTTTAATTTTTCATTATCTTTACCTGTTTTTTCTGACATCATAGTGTAATTGTTCTATCAACCAGATATTTTTTAGAGATATTATTAATGGGATGAACAATGACACAATTCTTTTTGTTATTGGTGATCATGGTATGACTGTAACAGGTAAGACTACACAAACTGTCCAATAGAAAAGGTAACTGATTGATTTTTTATGAAATAAATTAGCGCCATCTTTGAGTAAATATGTGCATTATATCTTGTTCATTTTATGAGCGTCAGTGGAAAAAGCAAGATTGAAGTTTAAGTTTTGTCCCAGAACCTTTTGAAATGATTCAATGGGTTTATGGAAGTAAATCACTGAGCTCTAGAACCGTTTTTAAGTGGTTTTCGAAATCACCATACCATTAATAACATTTTTGATTGAAGGTAACATTTAAAAAATAGCCGAAATTCTTCCAACTAAGCTTCCTATGTTCATCCACTGGACATCATATTTTAACGAAAAAGATTTATCTTTGTTGAAAAAGTTAAAATAAAGCCATGGTATTGAATCATCCTCTATTTTCCTTGAATTGGTTGTATGGCACTTCTGGTTATTCTCCAAATTGAAACTGGATGAAAGGAAACTTTCGACACTATTTCATATATTAAACAGGCTCTGACAGCTTCCTTGGAGATTTTTAAAAGTTTACAAAAAAAGAATATGAAAAGTGGTTGTATTTCAGTTACCTCTTCTTATGGACAGAATGTGTTTACTGTTTACTTATATTTTTTTTATTAAAAATTTTTTTTGTTTACTAGGTGATCATGGTGGTGAAAGCGATGAAGAAGTCACTGCAGCAATGTTTGTTCATTCCAAACGCCCCCTGTTGTCTTTTGGCGGTGCCAAAGATACAGTGAAACAAGTTGACCTTGTTCCAACTTTGTCAGCTATTTTAGGTGTTCCAATTCCTTTCCAAAATCTTGGAATTTTAATTTATAATGCACTACCCAGCACTATTACTGCTTCATGGAAATTACCACTTTTTTCTTTGTGGAACAACGTCCAGCAAGTCATTCATTATATAAAAGTTTATTCAGAAACAACACATATCTTTGACAAGGATTATTTGGAGTTGTATCATAAAGAATATGAATCACTTCATCATCAGATAGATTCAGTTCATTCCGAGGTAGATTTCTTGGAATTTTCGGAAAAAGCCGTAGATTTTTTGGGCAAACTAAGAACACTTTGTGAAGAAGTTTGGATTCAGTTTGATCCATTTTCAATCAGCAACGGACTGACCTTTTTGTTTCTTGCAATTTTCTTCATGTACATTATCGGTGATGGTATCCCATTGCAGCATTTATCTCATGTCATTGAAAGTTCGTTTATTTCAGTATTGTGCTTGGTTTTGTTTTGTTCCACTGTTGGTATTATTTTGTTAGAAATGTCTAACTTAGCTGAAGGTATTTCTTATACTTTTGTCTTTGTAGCTAACGTCATTTCTCCCTTAATGTTCTTGGTGCCTATTTTCCAGAATTGGGAGTTTATTTGTACTAAGTGGTACAAGAGAAAATTAGACATTGTTAGTCTTGTGATCAGGATAGTCCTGGTCTTTAATGTTTTGGTACCTTTTTCAAACAGCTTCATTAATGAAGAAGCAAGTATATTGTTATTCCTCCTTGTTACTATATTTCTTACTTCCTTGTTCAGTACTGCTTGGTTTAAACATGGATCTTTAAAGAAATCAGTCATTAAACCTGTCCTCTGTATGCTGGTGGTGCTGGGTCTCCTGCGAGCATCAACATATTTTTGGAGATGTCGCGTGGAACAGCAGTGGTGTTTTGCATCACCCCACGAAGCAGGAGCCTTGTCCAAATCTCAGCCAACCAAGCTAGAATGGGGATTGGCTGTTGTTTCTCTGTCATTATTAGTGAACTTAGCCAAAGTGTGGTTGAGGCATTGTGGAAATTTAAGCGGATATTCCCCTACGCAGTTTCTCGCCAAAATCATCCCTATGGTACATGTAGTCTTGATAGCTGGTTTCTGGGTGTTACAGAGATTTTCAACTAGCAAAACACCAAACAAACGAAATCTCAGCTATTTGCCTCTGTCAGTTTATGCTCTGTCTGGAATATCTTTGCTTAACTTGGTCTTAAAACCACTGTGTGTAACTGTTATATCTCGAGATGATGATTATCCAGGAAAAGAACAGGCTGTAATTCCGAGCATCTTTAACAAGCTAAAATCCAACATGGAGAAACAACCTAGACCTGTACCAATTGTTTGCGGTTTGGGAACAGCCTACAGTGCTGTATATATTATTTTGGCTGTATATTTGGTGTTGATATTCTCGTTACTCTTGGGGGATGGTTTCGCTTTATCAGCCTGCATCATGATTGTTACTGCAGTGTTCATGCTGCTTGTTACATCGATAGTGAGAATCAAACAAGCCGAAACTTTAGGTAATTTTTTTTTATTCATGTAACGTTTGCATAAAACTTGTTCTGTTATATCTACAGTTGTGGTCAAAAGTGTTGCGTACTTTATACAATCTAATTATGTTGTAGTTTTTGAGTTACATGAAGAGAAATGTTAAAAATTGCTTCATTTACAAAATCATCTTCAGTACAATTACAACTCTACAATATATATCATTTTTACAAATGGTACAAATCTACATTTAAACACATACCGGCTATATCTTGTTGAATAACTAATTTTTCAAATCTTTTTACATAAAGCAAGCCCCACTTGTCCCCTTCATTGGAGGGCACATATGCTCTCCCGTCAAGAATAGGGAGATCTACACTACTATCTAATCCTGCATGTATGCCATCTGACGTGAAGTCGGTGAAACTATGGAATTTCCCTATTCTTGACGGGAGAGTATATGTCGGTACCCTGACGAGTCTGAACACGAAAAGACAAAATGTGACCTCCAGTGGAGGGGATGGGTGGGACTCGCGATCAATAAGATTCAGATCTGGGGACTGTGAAAGCATTCTAAAATACTTATCCAATTTTCTTTAAATTACCCAATATTTTGAGCGTGACATGCGTTGTTCTGTTGGAATTTTATATTTTCTGTGAAGAAAATCTTCATATATCTTTATATGAAGATATGTGAAGTTTCAAGTCGATCTGTCAATTCATTCGTACAAAAACAGCAGCTTACAGTAAATATGTCAGTGTTATTTTTTCAAATGGAAAATATTGAATGTGGTGCAGTGATTGAATTATTTGTGCAAAAAGGTTTAAACGCAATGGAAATGCATAGTGAAATGGTAATGCATTAGGGGAGTCTGCACCTTCAAAAACAATGATTTATAAGTGGACAGGTGAGTTTCAATGTGATCGTACAAGCCTAGATGATGATCCTCGTTCTGAAGTCCAATAAGTGCAACTACTGAACAAATACTTAATTCTATACACGATATAGTTACGGATGACAGGCAATTGACTTTGAATGAAATTGCTAAGGCCATGGACATCTCAACTGAACAGGTGTTTCATATTTGCAAAAGGAATTGGGCTTTAGAAAGCTATGTGCAAGATGGGTGCCGCATTTGTTAAATTCTGATCATAAACGATTTTGAGTAAAACTTTCTAACGAATAGTTGGATGTTTTTCGAAAGAATAAAATAGATTTTAAAAGTCGTTTTGCAACTATGGATGAGACCACTTTCATTCTGAACTGCGAGAATAAACCGCATACTGGACTGAGCTCGGTTGTTCAGCTCCGAAGAAGACAAAGTGGTCAAAATCGATTAAAAAGGTTATGGCATCAAATTTTTGGGATGCAAAAGGCATTTTGTTAATTGATTACCTTCAAACCGGTAAAGCAATAACAGGACAGTATTACTCAAACCTTTTGGATCACTTGGATGCAAAAATTCGTGAGAAAAGACATGGTTTAGCGAAGAAAAAAATCATTTTTCATCACGACAATGCACTGGCTCACAGAGATGTTCTTATAATGGCCATATTGAAGGAGTTACACTACGAATTGTTGGAGTTCCTGTTCATCTGTTCCCAAATCGCAAAAAATCCTACGTGGCAAGCGTTTTTCATTAAAAGTTATAGCAGCCGTAGATGAGTATTTTGAAGAACTTTCAGAAAATCACTTCAGAGATGAAATAAGTGAATTGGAGAATTGCTGGAAAAAATGTTTTGAACTTAATGGAGAATATACGGAAGAGTAGTAATTTTTTCAACTATAAACTTGTTTTTTCATTTCCGATCCGCGAACTTTTCAATTAGTATATCACTTTGGTTTTTTTCTGTTTAGTTTTAGTCCTGATTGCTGAGTTGATTATGGGTCATAAACATAGAATCATGTCTCATTACTGGTAATTAAGCATTTCAAAATTCTCTTCAGCAACTTCAACTCTAGGATGTCAAAAATTCAGTATTTTCGGAATAAGACGAGAAGACACACGAGACAAGCCTAAGCTGTTCTTTATAATTGATTCAAATAATATTCCATTATATTTACAATTTGTTTAATACTTAATCGACGATTACTCAGTACAAGATCCTTGGTTTTGGTGGTGTTTTCTTCATTGGTTGACGTGGAAGGTCCTTCTGAACGAGGCTCATGTTCAACTGCTTCTCTACCATCACCAAAGTCCTTATACCACTCGGAAACATTTTTTTACAAAGCTTCATCGCCGCACCTCTCTTAATATTTTTAATACATCAGCATAAAAAACAAAACCTTTTTAATAAACGCGAAATGAGATGAACCTTCTGTCAGATGTTAATGATAGTCACACCAACTCAAAAAAACAAATGGTTGTATAGATACGTAAAGTGCGCGAATTTTTAAAACAAAAGTCACCTTTTTAATCGTAGTATAAGTATGATATTATTTTTTGCTTTCTTTTTCATAGATGACTTATTGAACATACCAACTATAGCCGTCTTGGGATGGGTGCTGCTTGCCCAATACTTTTTCTTCGCCACCGGACATCAACCAGCCTTTCCCAACATCACTTGGGACGCAGCTTTTATCGGAACCACAGGCTTGTTCAATCACCGGTACATTTTAGGAACCTTGATCATCATCAACACTTTCGGCACCTACATCATAACAGGACTGTTGCTACCCCTACTTGTCATCGCTCCGTTCACATTATTCGTTATGATGCCATCGATAGTTGGAAGAAACAAAAGTTTTTTCGCTCATACCCAAAAAGGAGAAATGATTTTGTATGAAAGAAGTAAGCTGGTATCGGCTTCGGTATTTTCGCTGAGTTGCAAATATATTTCAGCGTTCGGCATCAAGGTTAGTGTGTATAGATATTCTACTCAGAAAAGTATTGGGACAGGTTTATTGAACTAGAGTGGTTTTAACATCTGGATTGTGTTGGCTTCTGTTTGATGGAAATCATCACAAATGTTTAATGCAGTGTTTTTCTTATATACAGTGGTGGCCAGAGATATAGAGCCGTTGCAAAGAAGACACTGTTTGGCAAATAAAGCTTTAATAGAACATAATTAAAAAAAGCCATAAACATAATATTTATCAAAAATTTTGAAGAAAGAACATAAAAATGTGGTAATGAAAATAGAGTGAACCAAGAAACAAACAATACATACTATTTAACAGTTAACAAAAGTACTAAATAACACATAAACATTATATAACATTTAATACTTTGTTTTATGACCTTTGTGTTTTATTATTTCGGTGCATCTTTTGGGCATAGAGTTTACAAGTCTTTGATACATTAATAGTATAGTTTCCCATTCTTTTTTAATCACTTCCCAAAGTTCAAGTTGTTTCTCGTTTTACCCACGGCGTTCTTGAGGAATATCCACAAGTTCTCAGTGGGACTGAGGTCCGCCGATTGGGAAGGCCATGGCACTAAATTTACTTTACTGTCACTAGGAAATTGTTTCGTTGTCCTAGCAGTATGTTTCGGATCATTATCGTATTGATATTTTCATAGCAGTGGTATATTTTCTCCCTGAAGAATGTGGATGAACTCATTTTGCTCCATGTTTTTTTTTAATCCAGTAAATTGATTTTACCACAATGAAAAATCTGCCCACAGCTTTATATTACTACCTCCATGCTTTGCAGTTTTAATAGTATGTTTTGGTAATAATTCTTGGCTGGGTGGTCTTCTAACATATCGCCTACCATCAGAACTCATTAAATTTATTTTTGTTTCATTGATCCGTAAAATATTGCGCCATTTCTTGATTCTCTATTCACCATCCCACTTTAACTGATCTTTGGCAAACTTTAAATGTTGTTTTACATTTTCGGCGGATAACAAAAGGACTTTTCTGGCTGCTTTACCATGTAAGTTACTTCTTCGAATTGTTCATGAACTTATTCTAACCCCAGTTCACTAGATGATTTAAATGGGTCGTTTTTTGAAATTCGGTCAATCTTCCTGTCAGTATGAGGTATCGTTTTTCTTCTAACTCCACGATTTTCGTGAACTGGTTGTTTGTAATATTGTAAACAATATTTACTTTATAAATTTTATGACTATTTATATAACCATATTTTCAATAAATTTGCTATTATGTTTTCCCTTTTTGTTATATATTTATATTATCGAGGGCTGGATCTGAGCCCCCGCAGATCCCGCAACGTGGGAGACCTGACGGGAACCCAAAAAGAAAAATGGAAAAAAGAAATAACTTTTTATATTCAATAACTACACTAATTAAATTTTAAACGTATCATCGCAACGTCCACATTGAATAACTATTTTTATTTTAAACCAATCTGCGTTAAGTATAAAAAAGAAGTCAAATAATCGTCGTGTATGAAAGGCGCCGTAACCTAAACGGTAATATCACGTAATTCGTCATGATTTTATTCGCATACTTCGGCCAAATTCATTTAGTTTAAATTGGAAAGTTAATACCACAATGTGTGCATCTCGTTATGACTCAATTTTAGCAATCAAGTTAAGATACCCTGATGTTATGACAGCCCTGATAGAAATTTCTTTAAAGAGCAAAAAAACGGATGAGATATCAGAGGCAAAGCGTCTCACAAAACTTCTGGATAACTGCCAGTTTGTATTTTTAACTGTGCTTTTATCTAAAGTGTTCACGCACATGAATGTTGCTTCGAAATACCTTCAAAGGGCAGAAATCGATTTTGAAAGAGCAACATCAGTTCTCCACAACATTGTTTCTAAATTGAATACGCTACGAAATATAGAAGCAATGTTTCCGGTTAGTAGACAGTCAAAGATTAAAAGGCAAATTGACGTGTTAGCAGAAGAATACTGGTTTTATGATGGCGGACACAAGTTCAAAGTTAATGTATTTTTCCTCTCTTGGACACTGTAAATGGCCAAATAACTGAACGTTTTCCATCTTTTCAAAATTTAACGGTTTTTCTTCAGTTTTATATCCTGAAAAATTAATAGCTTTATCAGAAGATGATATTGTATCAAGGGCTGAAAGACTGCAAACTAAATATAAAGCTGATATTGGTCCCACTCTACATTTAGAAGTGGTTTCACTTCGGATGGACCTACAATCTGAAATAGCGCAGTTAAGTTCAATCTTCTATATACAAAGCTGAATACGATGGATTAAGTTTTGAATTTAAACTAAATGAATTTGTCCGAAGTATGCGCAATAAAATCATGACGAATCACGTGATATTACCGTTTAGGTTGCGGCGCCTTTCATACATGACGATTATTTGACGTTCTTTGTTATACTTAACACAGTTTAGTTTAAAATAAAAACAGTTATTCAAGGTGAACGTTGCGATGATACGTATAAAAATTAATTAGTGTAGTTATTAAATATAAAATGTTATTTCTTTTTGGGCTCCTGTCGGGGACCTGACAGGCATTGCGGGGTTAATATAAATAAATAAATAAATAAATAAATAAATAAATAAATAAATAAATAAATAAATAAATAAATAAATAAATAAATAAATAAATAAATAAATAAATAAATAAATAAATAAATAAATAAATAAATAAATAAATAAATAAATAAATAAATAAATAAATATATATATAAATAAATAAATAAATAAATAAATAAATAAATAAGTACATTTATATGTCCCGATATTTATCTGCCTTTGCCGTATATAAAAAATACTTTTTTTTATATAGTATTTCTTCTTTTAAACAGGTTTTTACTAGTATGTTGGCAGCTACCATTCACTGTAGACATCTAATGGTGTGGAATGTCTTCGCACCAAAATTTATTTTTGAAGGCGTGGCAATGTTCGTCACTGTAGGCTCTGTATTGTTGGGATATTTACTGTTTATACGAATCCACAACCAAATAGAAAGATATATCGATAAATTAAATAAAATGAGTTAGATTTTATGCTTTTTTCTTTTATAAGACTGCCTTTATACGATAAGTAGTATTAAGTGTATTATTGTAAGATATTTAAACACTTGTTAGTAGACTAATGTATTGATTTCCTGCAATATATACTGTTTAGTAAAATTTTTATATTTATACTTAATTTAATTTTCTAGTCATTTGAAAATTAACTGTGTTTTATTGTTATTAAAAAGGAATGAAGACATTGCAGGTTGTGAAAAAAAGGTATCCTTGGTTGATGCTGCTGAGGATTTCTTTTCCTTTCTGTGGTTTTACAGCCAGTCGGTAAGCTTTGGCTCTAACACATCTGGTAAGAAACTTTTCCAGCAACCTCTTACCAATTTTTGATATGCCGTAGTTCTTCAGAATCTCTTCTAACATTCTCCTGCCACCGTGCCTTTAGTCTACCTCTTTTTTTATTACTCACTCTTTGTCCCCTCATGGTTCTCCTCCCTAGTCTCGCTCATTTGAGTCGCTGAATTCTCACATAGTCTACAATATGCATATCTTTGTAAATATAATTGCTTGAGTTCGAAGTTATACCTGAACCTCCGATTTCCATTATTTTCCACAGCACCGAAAATGTGCCTGAGTATTCTTCCACGGTCTCGCAGCCAGACATGACTACCGGTCGAATAAGTGTTTTATACATCTTAACTTTCGTGTTTCCTTATATCAGGTGTCCAGAAATGTAATTCATATTTAATTACTTGTTTGCTTCTAGGTGGCACAGAACGCACTGGTCATGTTAACTTTACATCGAAGCTTGGTTCTGGGAAAATTTGTTGCCTCGGAGCGTTTCACCGGACAACAACGTGCTTTCGGTGTTCGCGCGTATTATCAAAGCAACAATTCGCTTATTACGGCTCGTCGTCTTTATATGACCAAACATAGATGTCATGAACCGATGGCAGAAGAAGAGCAGTAGGATGCTTTTTGGCAAGGATATTTTAAAGGGGTTTCCAATATATCATAACGATAGGGAGATTATTAAAAACTCGCTAGAGCTAGCTTGACCAGTGATAGTTGAATCTGATGAAAACGTCTAAAAAGTAACTGAAATTATTCTAAATGATTGTTGTATGTGGGCTAGTCTCATTGAGAGTTCACTGTCATTTCTAAATGCTCATTGTTTGTTGTTCGCTAAATGTTCATGTCATGTTAACAAGAAATTCAGGTAGAATATCGCTTTGGAACGCGAGCTAGCTTTCATAGCTAAAGAAATATCATGATTGTCGATCATCCGCCATATTCGTCCGATCTAGCGTAACACTACTTTAGACTATTATATTATTCTCCATTTGGATTTAGGTACGTGATATCTAAAAATAAGTATAGTCCGTTCCAAGATATTTTGCTGCCCTTCGGCAAAATGTTAATAGCCCCAATAAATCGCAATAAAAATATTCCTAGTTTTTTAAAAGCCGCCAGAGCCGGAGTGGTTTAACTTCTGAATAAAGTTAATAATACATTTAATTATACATTTAGTTCGGTTTCGCTCTCACTGTCACTTTGAACTACATTAATAATAAGTGGTTCTATATTATTTGTAAATGATACATAGGAATCTTCTATTTTACTAACATGGCTAATCGAGTTTATCCAACTTCTTTGGGAATTCTATATACAACCTTTCTACTTAATGTTGCAGCACTTGCATTTAGAATCGGAGAAATCTTTTCTGCTCTAACATTGGATTTTACCTGATGCCACATATGCCCAATTGGATTAAAAATACAGTAATACGGAGGAAGACGTACAACCGTATGTCCCATATCGGCAGCAATGGTATCACATACATATTCCTTTTTAATATTAAATGCTTTTCATATTTCTAGATCACATTTTTTATATGTATTTTCGAAGTATATATCGTTTTTGAACATATAGTTCTAAATTCCCAATTTAGTGTTATTTGCATTAGGAACTTTATTTTTTGGCTGTTATGATAACTAGCATTGTCCATTACAATTACGCTTTCCTTAGGCACGGTGGGCAAAAGGCTATTTCAATCTTCAAAAAGTTCTGCTGTGGTGTCGTAATGGTAGTCCAAAGATGAATATTTAATATTTTTGGAGGACAAGTGTAAACTATTTAGAACCCATTCATCATCGGAACTAGCATGTAAAATTGAATTTTTTTCCCTTGTTCGCTGGGGCTTTGGTTTGGCATTTTCTTGATGTATCTACCCATCCTTTTCATGGCATCTTATATGTATCGAACCATATTTCACCAAGATAGATAATGGGATGATTTTCTAATCTGTATTTTTTTATAGAGTTTAAGTAGTCAACCCTCCATCGTCGCAATCGTGATTCAATTAATATTTGTCTTTTATTAATGGTCCAATATGTAAAACCCATTTGAGATAATATTTTCCGGAGGCTACTTCTGCTGCAAAGAATGTTGGTTTCATCTTTCTTTAGTCGCTGTTGTAACGCAATGTAGGCCCAATTTGCTCTCCATACATAGCATACATTTTGCTTCGAATTAAGTCTTTGTCGCTTTAGTCAACACATTTGCTTTTACCAGAATCACTACGGACTTTATTGGCTTCGTCACAATATCTTTAACTGTAGACAACGGAGTTTTCGTTAATGAAGACATTTCTGCTGCGGCTGCATTTACATTAAGCTCTATTCAATAAAGAAACATACACATTTTTTAACAATTTGCTTAACTTCGGGCGATAGATGTTTTCTTTTAAAATTAGCACTACGCCATAAAAAGCCATAAAAAATCAACGTTTTTCCTTTGGGCATACTTTGTATATAATGGGGTAAGTTAGAAAATTCAAAGATAAGCAATTACTTCTCATGAGAGCAAATAAAACTCGGAACAAGGGGTGAGAGTAAAA
Source organism: Cosmopolites sordidus (assembly GCA_031761425.1). Classification (NCBI taxonomy): domain Eukaryota; kingdom Metazoa; phylum Arthropoda; class Insecta; order Coleoptera; family Curculionidae; genus Cosmopolites; species Cosmopolites sordidus. The sequence continues at coordinate 209,169 of JARFXV010000961.1, forward strand.
AAGAGGGTGTCCAGAATTGTCTAATTGTGGTATTATTTTCCGTGGTCGTGTGCGAGAACGGCAGAGTGATTTAACATGTATTCGGGCCTATAATATGTGTCAAGTGCAGCGTTTTCAATAGCAGAGTCCATTGCCTTAAATCAAATAATGGCGCCTATTCACATGACAAGGAATGCAGGTTTGATTTGACACGTTATTATTTGTCTTCGAACAATGTTGAATGTCCCCGGGCCTCGACAAGAGTCTATTGTGTCATTGTTTTATCGGCAGCATTACGATTTGAGTACCGCTTCTACAGGGGCTGGCTGTTCGTCAACCACCTAATCAATTTTACGAAAAACAAACACGAAATCCTTTTTGTACACTCGACTGATAAACATTACCAGGTCAATTTTTGACGCTCCGTCTTCATACCTGCTGATCTATTCAGTTTTTGAAGTATTTTTATTCTTGCTTTGTATTTTAAAATACAAAATGTCCCAATAAAATTTTATTGCTTATTATTAAAAGGAAATAGGTTTAAAATATGGGTATAGAGGGTGTAAGGGTAACTTTCGTGCATTTTTCATGCATAAGGTGTAACTTTCGTGCATTTAACCAAAGATTCTTTACATCATTTTGAACAAAAAAGATTCCTTAAGACATATATCCAAAACACAACCATTTTCATGGAAAATAGGTCATAACTTTTAGAAATTTTCCTAGCAATTGTCAATTAGCCAAATTAATTTGGTTAAGATATTATTTCAATAATTCATTGGCCTCTTAAGTATTATTTCAAAATAAAATGTAATATTTTTATAGCCATTTATTCCATACGTTTCAGCAGATATTTGGTTTGTTATAAAAAAGAAAACTTACACATTATCGTCGTTTAATGTCAAAGTTGAAATTACTAAAACTAATTTTCGTCATGTTTGGACACACCATAACACGTTTTAAATGATTCACGTTACATTCAGAAAATACCATTTGAATCTATGCAGCCTGACACTTTTTCGTTTTAACTTATTTTCGCAACAACATTGAAAAAGTCGTGTTATATGTCTAATCTGGCTGGTACAGCGGCTACGCAAATAAGAAACATATCATAATATTTGAGTACAGAATTCAATTTTTAAATGGAATTTAAATACGCACACTGAAATAATTTTTGTCGCAAACACCCTTTGTCGTGGGGATCATCTCAATTAGTCAATGCGATGTTGCCACTTACATTATGGCTGATATAAGGCGTAATTTTGAATTAAAAAAAATGATTTAACAATGTTTATTAGTTTATCTCTAGTTCATCTGATAAATAATAACTAGTTATTATTTTTCAAATAGGCTTTCAAAAATGCAAATTTTACATATTTGCTTAAAATGATAGTTCCTATCATGATTACCTCTTTGCTGGACGACGACTAACTTCAAACGTTGAATTTAAAACTGACCCAATCGCTTATTGTATAGTTGGAAGAAAAATCTTGTTTTCTTTGCTAGGTGGAGTACTTTTCTAACGACTTTCGTATTATGAGCTGCCACCTATGTGGGATAGAATACATACTCGATAAATGTATATAGAAAATTGATTTGTTTATTATACAGAGCCACATAGAAATGTGGACAACCAACACCACAAGTTGATAATGATTTACACGAACTTACTTTCTTAAACTACGACATATGTTTATTGATCTGACCAGGGACAAGTGCAAGAAGGCGATATAAATGACAAAATTAGAAGATTATATATTATTTACAAGCAGAGGAGATATGGCAAGATATGAGGTCGGCGTGCTACTAAGCAGCGAGTTTAAAGATGAAACTATAAAGTTTGGCCCAATATCGGATTGGCTTTGCTACATAGAGCTGAAAAAAAAATTTTGGAATGCGTCGCAACCAAAAATTTTACATTTCTTAGTATCATACACACACTTTGCTGTGTAGAAATATGAGTGTAACTGTTAAACATCATTCATTTTTTAAATTTTTTGATGGGGCACGTGCTCACGGATGGATGAACCGCCACTGGGAAATACTAACATGTCGATTTTGAATATATATGCTCCAACCGAAGAAAAACAAGAGGATGAAAACGATGGTAGATGAAGATGTTGAGGCAGTATATAATAGATTAAATAAACAAAATAGCAAGATAATAATAGGGGATGTTAATGCGAGATAGGGAGGGTTCCCATATTACATAAGCACATAACGTGAGGAGAAAGTAAACACCTGGTTAACAATATAAATGGAAAGAGGGAAGATGGATTTTGCAGAAGAAAAAGGCGTGAAGATCATGAATACTCACCTTATAAGAAAGGGCATTTACAAAGGTATCTGGATCTCACCAGATGGTAATTACACCAATTAAATAGACCATGTCATGGTAAGAAAACACCACTATAATGTAATACAAAACGTTAAATCATGTAGAGGTGCCGACGCAAAATAAATGTTCCTTGTGAAAATAAATGTAAAAATTGGTAAGGCAATAAAGAAGAAAAATAAATCGCCGAAGATAAACCGGCAGATGGAGGAATTGCGAAAGATAGAAATTCAGAAGACATATAACATATAAGTAGTTTAATGTTTTAGAGAAAGTGAACAGGAACAAGTACAAAGTTTGCAAAAGGATGGAAAAAGTTATTTAAAAAGTATCAGAAAGAGTTATACCTGGAACAACAACAGAAGAGAAGAATGCTTTAATGAAATAGAAATAAGGATTAAACCAAGAATGAAGGCACTTCAGACCTAAACAGAATAAGCGTATACGGAACAGAGAGCAAGAGTTAACAAAATTATTAGACAAAAGAAAAGATTTAGAAATGAGGAAATTGTATACTAGACAGAGAATTGCTACCACAGGAAAGAAATAAGGAATTGTTACAAAGAGATGTAGGTCAGAAAAAGGAAAACGAGATAAAAAAAATATATATTAGAGATAAAGAGGGCAATCAGACAGGAGATGAAAAAAGAACGAAGGGAAGATGGAAAGAATATTTTGAGAAAATGCTAAATGGAGATGTGGCTGAGCAAAATGAAGAACTGGCAATAGATAGAGAAGAAAACGCTCAAATAACAGAATCTACAAAATAAGAATGTGTGGGTGTGTTTATGGAGTATATAAGTTGGGACAATGCCGCAATTATACCCAACCTAAAAAACGACCAAACAGATTGTAATAATTATAGAGGGATTTTTTTATCGAGTACTTGTTATAAAATAGTAGCGATATTAATCAAAAATAGATTAGAAGGAATAATTGATCCACAGATAGGGGAATACCAGGCAGGTTTTAGGAAGGGCAGCGGAACAACCGACCAGGTTTTTGTCATGAAAGAAGCACTAACAACGTGTTAAGAATATAAAATTCCAGCGATGGTACTGTTTCTAAATTTACTAAGGCCTATGATTCTGTAAAGAGATCCAGAATGATAAAAACCATGGAATAATTTAGAGTACCCTCTAAAATAGTGAGATTAGTGAGTATGATAGTGGAGGTAACATCAGCCAATGTAGGTGTAAAAGGAGGAACGACAGAAGATTTTCTGATCAAAGGGTCTAAGGCAAGGGAATTCACAAAGGGATCAGGCCTAAGGCAAGGGAATTCACTATCGATATTATTTTTTAACATGGTTTTGGAAATGATTATTAGGAAGGGTAGGTTCAACAGAGAAGGAATCATTCTTTACAGAAGCTATCAAATAGGGATGATATAGCAATAATTACGAGACGTGAGAAATAATTGACGAATTGAATTGAAGGCTAGTTGAGGCAGCATACAAGTTGGTTTAAACATCAACCAAAAGAAAAGCAAACTAATGATAGTAGAAGGTACACAAGAAAAAGGTCTCGAAAGTGGAAGTGGAAGAATGACTTTTGAAAGCGTGGAAAAATTTGTCTATTTAGGTGTAAGGCATATAATTATAGGCTAAGGCGTATAACAAACAAGTATGAAGAAGGGAAGTAGATGGCTTTGCAGGTGCCTTGAATCATCTAATAAGATCTAAATTCGTAAACAGAAATACCAAATTAAGATTTTATTGTTAAGACAGTACCAAATTAACACAGTATTGAGACCAACTGCATTGTATGGATGTGAGACAGATGATGGATGTGGGTACTAAATCAGAAAGAAGAGGAGAAACTGTCAAGATGGGAACGTTGAATAATAAAACAGATAATTGGAGGAAAGAAGGTGATGGTTTGTATATTAAAAGAACAAATGAGGGAATTTATGATATTTTCAAGGATCCAAGAATAAACACGATAGTAAAATTGAGAACACTGTTGTGGATGAGCCATATATAAGGAAAGTGGGGAAGACCATAAGGCGAAAAAAGGCAAAGAAGACGAAGGAAGCGATGGAGAGAGGCTGTCATGGAAGATCTGAAAGAGACGGGGATTAAGGACCGAAAGACAATGACCAGCGACAGGACAACATGGAGAAGAATCAGGCTTGTACTATGGCTATATATATATATATATATATATATATATATATATATATATATATATATATATATATATATATATATATATTATTCGCGTATGGGCCGTGGTGGACCACGCGAAGTACAATTAGAGGCGTTTGTTGTTGTTAGCCTTCCTTTGTGCCCATACTGATTTCATTCTTTCGCTGTGAGCTTTTTTCCTTTTGTCAGACCAAGTTGTTCCAGTCTTCCTACATTTTTCTCTCTTTCCAACCTTCCAAATGTCAACCTTGTGTCTGAAGCAGCCTCTATCCTGAATTTCACGTTGTGTAATATTTGCTGATCTTAGGTCCTCTTTAATTGCACTCATCCATTTAATTATTTCTACTTTAGCTCTACTCCTATTTTCATAAAATTCGACTATTTGTCTAGTTAGCCTACTTGGATTCATCCGTTTTATGTGTCCGAAAAACTTAAGTCTTCTTTTTCTCATATCGCTATGTATATCTGTGTATTGTTGATTTCTTGGTTTTTTCGAAGTCGGTATGTTGTGCTATTTATTTGTTTGGGGCCTAAGATTTTTCTTATGATTTTTCTTTCCTTCTTTTCAATGTCCTCGATGTCTCTCTTTCTATTCAAAATGAGCGTTTCTGCCTCATAGAGACATTCTGGCTTAATAACTGTGTTGTAATGTCTCAGTTTTGTGTTTTTAGATAGGCATTTTTTGTTGTAAATGTTTTGTGTAAGGCTCAATGCCGTTTCCATTTTTTGATATCTAGCCTTATTGGCCGCTTTTTCCAACCCATCTTCCATGATTATTTCACCCAAATATTTGAATTGAGAGACTCGTCTGATGTTACCATATTTTGTTTTTAGAAATGGTGTTCTTAGTCTATTGCAGGTCATGTATTGTGTCTTTTCAAAGGAAATTTGGAGTCCTACCTTTTCTGCTGTTTCTTTTAGAATTTCAATCTGTTTCTGAGCCGTTAATACATCTTGAGCCAAAATTGTTAGATGATCAGCAAATACCAGACAATCAATTTTGATGCTGGTTCTCCCCAGTTTAATGGGCTGGTCAATATTCAGGGCCGACTTTTTTTCACGCCACTCCTGTATTACTTTTTCTAGAACACAGTTAAATAAGAGTGGCGAGAGTCCATTCCCTTGTCTTACTCCAGTTTTAATTTCGAAGAACTCTGAGATGTCACCCATGAATTTAACTTTTGACCTTGTGTTAGTTAATGTTGCTTTAATAATTGCCAGCGTTTTCAAATCTAGTCCTTGTTCTTTTAAGATTCGGAATAGAGATTCGCGGTCAATAGAATTATACGTTTTTTTGAAATCCACAAATGTACAGACGAGATTTTTATTGTACAGTTTTTGATGTCTTAGGATGAACTTTAAATTCAGGATCTGTTCAGGGCAGGATCTGCCCGGTCGACAACCTGCTTGATATTCTCCAATTTTAGGTTCTAACTGTCCCTGTGCTCTGTCAAGTAGACATTGAGATAGAATCTTGTAACAAACTGGGAGAAGAGATATCCCTCTATAGTTGGTTACATCCGTTCTATCTCCTTTCTTGTGTAGTGGATGGATTAGAACATCTTTCCAATCTTCCGGAATCCGTTCGGTTCGGCCAAACTTCTTGTAGAATTTTGGTTATTTCGTTGATTGTACCTGGACTAGCGGATTTCAAAAGTTCAGCAATGATTCTATCTTCACCAGAAGCTTTGTTATTTTTACGCCGCTTGATTTGCCTAATTATTTCATCTTCATTCGGTGGTAATGAATCTGGGTTTGTTTGTTTAGGTTTTAGTGTTGCTAATTTGTTTAAGGGCTCAGGACAGTTTAGTATTTGTTCAAAATATTTCGCAAGTTCTTTGCAATTGTCTTGGTTATTTAGAGCTAATTGTCCGTTTTCCATTTGGAAGCAAAGACTTTGGGGTTGATAGCCTGTTAATTTAGTTTTAAATGTTTTGTAAAAGTTTCGCGTGTTATTTTTTTGGAAATCTTTTTCTATTTCATTAAGTTGATTGTTTTTATATTTTCTTTTAGTTTCTCTAATTAGCTTCGATGTTTCTTTTCTTACTTCCAAAAAGATGTTATAGTTTATTGCTGTTTTTTGACTGTTCCAATCTTTGAATGCTTTACTTCGGCTTAATACTGCTTGCTCGCAAACTTCGTCCCACCACGGATGATTTGTACGTTTTTGTAAAGGGACCAACTTTAAGGCTGTTTTAATAATTTCTTGTTTCAATTCTTGCCGGTTCTGTGCTGGTTGTTTATCAAGCTCTTCTGTTAGGGCTGTTTTATTTTCGTTGGGTCGAACTTTGGTATTAGCGTCTCTTTTGAATAAGTTTTCGAGGTTTTAAGCTAAGTTTGATTCTAGTCAAGTAGTGATCCGTGTCTATGTTAGCTCCTTTCCTGAACTGAACATTCAAATTTTCTTTATAATTGGGGTACGAAATGGCAACATGGTCTATTTGAAATTCATTCATGTACGTGTTTAGGCACCTCCAGGTCTTTTGTTTTCTTATTTTATTCTTAAAATAGGTTGACATTATTTTTAGATTAAACTGCGAACATAGTTCAACCAATCTTCTACCATTATGGTTAGTCCATTTATTAGCGGTAAAACTGCCGACTGTTTTTCTTTACTTTTTTTCTTTCCCCAGTTGGGCGTTGAAATCACCCAATAGGATTTTTACATGGTTGGAGGGAATTTTAGAGATAGACTTTTTCAGAATTTCCCAGGACTTATTTACTTTTTCAGGATTAGATTTATTTTCTTCGTTAACTAGGTGTGCATTGATTAATGTATAGTTTTTGTTAGCATACTTGAGGGATAGTGTCATAAGTCGATTATTTACTGGCTGGACATTAGTTATAGAACCAAGACTGATGATACTTGACTTGACTTGAGATAGCGAAAGCAACACCGAGATGTAGTGTATTTTAGAGAATTCGTTTGTCAGTTTTACTTTTAATAAGTCTGTAGTTGCCGAATTCCAAGGTGTTATCATCTGTCAATCTGGTTTCTTGCAAAAAGCTAAAATTTTGATGTTTCGCTGATTCAATGTTTGCCTCAATTCGTGTAGTTTTCCTGGACGCAGGAGAGAATTGATATTTACCGTTCCAAAGAAAGTTTTTGTTTTCGTGTTCAGACATTGGCCAAAGGTCTCCGACTCCCTCTGAAAGATTTTACGTTTAAGCCCCGACGCCCCATAATCCGAAAGTCCTGTTGTACCAGCAAAGCTGGCAGAGGATTTTCTACCTCCTGGGGTTATTTTGTAATTACTAGAACGCTTCATTTTGTACTTTGAATTAAAGGTTTTAACCATGACGGTTCAGAGGTTAAGACTGGAGGGATTAGTTCCAGAATTTAAATATCAGCTGCACCACTGGTGAACGCTGACCACTCAACCGCTTGATACAAGTCAGACGCTAAGTGGATTTAGTTTTTTTTTGCCTTGGTTCGGAGCCGCTTATTTTGAGATATTCGCAGCTGCCCATCTAATGGACCTTTTACTATCCACCACCCGTGACCCGTCCAGTACCTTAGGTGAGGTATACTGGAATATATATAAATATATATATATATATATATATATATATATATATATATATATATATATATATATATATATATATATATATATATATATATATATATGTGTGTGTGTGTGTGTGTGTATCACTAGTTAATAATCACTAGCTACGCGGGTTTCAGGATTAAAAGAAAGCTCTGTATATAAAATACCATTTCTGAATCCACTGCCTGTATAGTTTCATTAAATTCAAATACAATATGGATTAAAATATATCTATATTAGCTATTTTCTTCTAAATGCACCAAGGGAAGAATTACAATAAAATAATTTTCTTTTTGATAGGCGAACAAAGGGTGGTATGCGAAAGGTTATATGTAGAATAAAAGAAGGGGATAATGACATCGAGAAAGAAGCCGAATGTCGCGCCCTCTGGAATTTAATTAAAGCGGGATTATGTTGAAAATGGGAATGGGAACGGCGGCGTTACATATACGTAATAAACTGCCGACTACCCGGACGATCTTTACGTAAATACTTTGAAACCTTTCTTTCTTACTTCCAATTTGATTATTTCTATTGGTGTTTCTACGTAACATGTTTAAATGTATCAACTGTTGAAGTTTATTCTAATTAGAAAAATGTGTATCAAGAGAATGTTTCATCGCGTGGAAAACACGATTATCTGATAACGCCAACCCAGTGAACACATGATCTTATATTGACATCACACGTAGGTCATATGATGTAATCAAATTTTATACAAATTTGACATAAAACGGACTCCATATCTCATATCATACCTTGACGTAAAAATTAAGTCACTTTATTATGTAAAAAATAAATCATCCTATTACATAAGTCACAAGTCATTTTGACAAAGTTTGATGTAATGATTTGACAATACCAATTATTATATCATTCAAAATCATCTTCAAAATTTCTCATTTTCCTCAGTGTTCTCCTGTAGAAGCACACCTTCTTCATTTGATTCCACACCATTGGCAGTGAACTCATCGTTTAATACGATGTAAAGCTGGAGGAATTTTTACTTCAGGATACCAAAACAATGCTCCATTACATATCGACTTTGTGCCAACTTTAAATTGTAATTTATTTAGCTCTTTGACAAAAAAAGTTTTTTTGCCAGTATTTAAAAAATAATGAAATAGCTAGCATACTCTTGCATATGCGCAGATGTAGATGCAGATCTGAATAGATGCAGGATGGCAAAAAATTATCATTTTTTATTAGTTTTTTAATTTAATTATTTTATTTTTTTTTAATTACCTTACCCAATTAATTTAAACCGTTTATTTCATTAAATAAATGAATAAAAAATATGAAATAAAAAAAAATATCTCCACAAATGGTTTAAGCGAAATTGCTGCAATTGCGCAATTATTTCAAATAATTTATCGAGGTGGGATTCTCTAATTTATTTTACAATTATATCTCTATTCACTTACGATTCTAATTACAAATTTTGTTGGTGGATGGCACTCGATGTTTTAACTCACTGATTCAATTCAATATAAATCGAACAAATACTGTTCATTTACGCTACAATTTAGAAAAGTCTTGGTTGAGCTGTTGGAGAGAACGCATTTCTCTGTCGTGTTTGTAATTTGATATAGTAGTTAACAAATGGGGTGATGGCGGACCCTAAGGGGTTCACCATCACGAAAGACGCTTTTGATGCGCTCACTAGCCGATAAGTAAAAACGTATTACTGACCTAAAAGATCAACGGCGGTAAAATAAACTCGCATATGCTCAGTTGGACGAACTCAGAAATGAGAACCAAGAATTATTGGAGAAAAATGAAGAACTCCGAAAAGAAATTGAACAGTTGAGAGGAAAACCAGATGAGGAAAACTACTGGCAAGTGGTTTTTATCAAAACTACTGGCAGTGAAAAAGAAAGAATCCTAGCTATAGAAAATGATGATATACCACACAAAGGATCATCAGAACCAGACTGGACTTCAGCGTCTGAGCCGGACTACAGCAGTAGACGTAGAAATAAAAAGAAGCAGCAGCGAAGCCGAGCAAAGAGGACTATCCTTCACTCAAAAAGCTGGCTTCTGAAAGTACCTCGCAGGCACCAATTTTCAAGAAGCCATAGCCTCCAAGTCGAAAGGAGACACCCAAGCAAGCTGAATCTAAGAGGCAAGCAATCGTTGCGGCCCCGAAGAGTACCAAAATTCCGCCGGTTGTCCTTAGAGACAAATCGACATATCTCCAAATTCTTCGATTGTGCCAGGAGAAAACATCCAGATAGGAACCTCGACGACTAAACCCAATGGAGTCATGGTCAGACCACAGACTCCTGATGTCTATAGAGCACTCACTAGTCGACTTGACGAAAGAGAATACAAATATTACTCGTTCTGTATTCCTGATGAGCGCAATTTGCGCGTAATCATCAGGGGTATAGTGGACATGATTCCTGCAGCTACAGTTAGGCACGAGTTCATTCCAAGTTCCGTTCCAGCGTTCAAGAGCATGTCGAGCGATGGAAGAGTAGTAAAGGAACGTCCATGGCGATAGTACAAGTAGTAATTCCTAAGGAGGAGAAGGAAATTTACAACTTGAAGACATTGTTCGATCAAGAAGTCACAATCCAAGGACAAATGTCGAGTGGCAGAATTGTGCAGTGCTTTAACTGCCAACAGTTCGGTCCTTCGGCAAAGAAGTAGCGCGCGAATCCCGTGTGTGTCAAGTGTGCAGAACGACATCCATCCAGAAAATGTCAGAAGGATAAGGAGAGTCCAGCGACTTACAGCAAATGCGGAGGCTCGCATACCGCAAGTTTTCAAGGTTGCCCGGCGAGGCCAGGCTACCAGGCAGCGAAACAATAAAAAATCAATAGGGCCTTTTCAGGTCCGTAACTCAATAAAGTTATTCCCCCACCAATCTTCGTGTGGGGGAATAACCCTTCTTCGAGCTTGTGGAGCAACTAATGGGACAACTGGTGAGCCAATTCCAGGCCCAGATGTCCACTGCCCTTCAAACACCCCTTGGAGGACCCCAAAACTAAGTCCGTGTTCGTCCCCCAACCTCAGGCAGCAGGCTCATGGGACCCGAATTTTTCGGGTTTTTCCAGCCTGCATAAGACCCAGTAAGAAACCGCCATCAAAGTCCCTGTGTCCCGTCTTCAAATGGCGGACAAAGGCTGCCCGCTGGCCGATAGCCCCGCATTTGGGCGCGGACCTGTCAATTTTCCGATAAAGACAAATGCCTTAATTTCTAATTAACCTGCCCGAAGTTTCCCTGGACTTCGAGAAAACTAATTTCATTCTTCGTCGAACTCTACCTTTTATGGGAAAGTTCGACACTTCGAAGGAGTGGAAATTCATCCACATAAAAAGGGAAACGTCAGTACCCTTTTTGGGTTAGCTAATTTAAAAAAGGGTAAGGGCTGCGGAAGTCAACCCAAAATCAGGGTGAAAAAGCGGAAGCTACAATTTATGGTACGTCCACACCGTAAGCCGAACATATATATATATATATATATATATATATATATATATATATATATATATATATATATATATATATATATATATATATATATATATATATATATATATATATATGGAGCATGCTGAAGAGGCCTTCAGTGCATTGATAGTGCACCTGTAGTGGATTGATACGGGTTGATGATGATATATATATATATATATATATATATATATATATATATATATATATATATATATATAACAATGTGAGAGAAGAAGCTGAGAAGTAAAAGAACGCAAATATATGCCTTAAGGCGTGAGGATGGCACAGTATAAAGGGCGCGTACGCAAATGTTAGAGGTTGTCAGAAAATTTTATTCCCAGTTATATGAAGATCGGAACCAATCAAAGACAACAATACCCACGGAAGAACAAATGCCAGATATCCGAGTGGAGGAAGTAACAAATGTTATAGAATCGATGAAAAACGGCAAGGCTCCAGGAAAGGACAGTGTAACTGTCGGAATGCTAAAAGCTGGTGGTCGGACGTTACATAAAACACAACGGTAAAATTATACTCAAAATGCCTTAAAGAACAAAAAGTACCTGACTTATGGAAAAATGCAGAAGTGATCCTTTTACATAAAAAGGGAGCACAGGAAGATTTGAAGAACTACCGTTCAATAAACCTCATATCAGTAATGTACAAAGTTTTCACTAAGATAATTTCTAAAAGAATATTAATAACACTGAATGACACAAAACCAAGAGAACAAGCAGGTACAATGGATCACACCCGGTTGTACAGGAGCTGCAAAGACGCATACAAGTACGGTAAAGGGCTGGGGAACCATTTGGCTTGAAAATAAACCTGAAAAAGAGTCAGGTTATGTTCAATAACTTCGCTCAGGACAGAAGAATTTCAGTTTTAGGAAGGGATTTGGAGATTGTGGACAGCTTTATATATCTTGGGTAGAGTATTTCGATTGAAGGAAATACCGCCCGGGAGGTGGAACGGTGTGAAGCAGACTTCCATTTTGCCTGAAAAGAAAAGTCTTCGATCAGTGCGTTCTACCCGTTATGACATACGGAAGTGAAACCTGGACACTCACATCGCAATCAATTCAAAAACTTCGGGTAACACACAGGGGAATGGAAAGATGTATGCTTGGCATTACCAAACGAGACAGAAAGTCCTGCATGAATTAGGGAACAAACGAAAGCTTGTGACCTCATTAAAAATTTCAATTCAATTGTATTTCAATTGCAAAGCAATTGAAATGGAAATGGGCAGGCCATATAGCGAGGCGATGGGATGACAGATAGGCCAAGGCAATTCTGGAATGGATACCGCTTGATCGCAAACATCTGCGAAGAAGACCGAAAGCACGATGGATTGATGACATCGTTAGGTATATTGGACCAGAGTGGCAGAGGACCGTGAAAATTGGAACCATGCTGAACAGGCCTTTATCCTGCAGTTGATCGACAAGGGCTGATGATGATGATTATTTTTTGTTGTCGCATATTTGAAATCCAAGACTAAGTTGATTTTTTTAAATGACAACAGTACTTGGATTTGGCATTGCGGGAAAGAGCATTTTTTCTGAATTCAAAGAGGTAAATATTGTATGGCTTTTTTTCAAATAGATTTTAAGAAATGGCTTAAAGGTATTTCGGTCAGTTTTAGCGTAAATATATTTTTCATTTAATAGGCTATGAAACTATGGATGATAGATGAAGTATTTGATTGCACTTGACAACTGTTAACGTTAATTTGTGAATTTCAAATTTCTTTCAATTTTTATTTGAAATGAATATGTATTTAACTGAAAGAGAAATAATTGAAATACTAATAATTGTTGGATACGGTCACAGAAAACGCACTTATACTGAATTTGATTTGGAACAATAGAATGATGGAACAAAACTCAACTCTTGCCTACTACATCAATTAAAACATTCAAAGCATTTTCGTCATTAGTTTTTATTTTTGTCTTTCTAATTTTGAATTTTCCCCGTTTTTCAATCTGTTGACTTAGTGATGTTTTTATTCGAATGTACTTCATTCACTCGACAAACTTCAGCATAAGTGCATTTTCTGTCACCGTATCCAACAATTGCTAGTATTTCAATTATTTCTCTTTTAGTTCCTCAATTCTTGGCTCATTCTATCCTATTGTTTGTCTTTACTTCTTCTATATAAAAATTCAAAGAATTGTGAAATTCAAAAATTGACGTCAACACCTGTCCATAAAACCATAAAACAGACTGAAACACCTATTTTTTTTAAATTTTAAATCTATTTTGAAAACGTAACCATGCAATATTTACCTCGTTGAATTAAAAAAAAATACTAAATAAACTAAATTCAGGTACTGTTTTCATTAAAAATATCAAGTTAGCCTTGGAACTCAAATATGCGACAAGAACAAATAAATTAAAATATACCCCAAAAATGGTAAATATTTCCTGATGTTTGTGAACAAAATTTCATTAAGAAATCTCAAAGCGTTCTCGAGATATTTGACCTTTTCCATAAATAATAGAACCTCTATCTATACCATATATATTTGTAGAAGTCTAGTAACCACAAAAATAATTTGATGTATTTGTATCACAGTGACGTAAACTTCGTTACATCACCGTCATATTGAGTTACGTCATATCGGCGTCGTGAATACAACTTCTTTGTTATATCAGAATCTTACGTAAAGAAGTGTGAAATAATGACACACACATATGACTCATATGTGACACATATCTTAGGTAAGGCGTAACATTGCTTGAGGTCATTTTGATGTGATAATGACGTAAGAGTGTTTTTTGGGAAGTCTGGAGAATAAACTGGATGTGGAAGAAAAAGAAACTTTGATTTGAGATCAAAATTAGAAGTAATACAAACGTTACGGGGATCAGAAGACATGAATATCCGAAGGGGCCAAATCTGGAAAATACGCTGGGTGTGATAAAATCTCACAGTTCAATTCGGTAATCGCTTCCAGAATCATTTTTGCTTTATGTGACTGTGTGTTATTCTAAACCAAATGACATCCCTTCTGCCCCTGCCAGTATAAGACAAGTTTTTCCTCGATAGCGTCACTAACACAAATCAGTTGCTGCTATTAAGGGTCTGTAGTGACCGGTTGACCATATTGGAGTGACTCATAATGCACGACTAAGGATTACAATCCAGCAGTATTTTTAATCCATCTTAATAATTACTAAAGTAAATCACAATTATCACATTAAATGTATATAAGTGGGATTTGGATAACTAAACAGTCTTTTCAGTCTCCATATTAAGGTATTAAGTTAACATCAAATTAATTTAACATCAAATTTAAAAATAATTATAAAAGTATTTTAAATAATTAAGACACTTCTGGAATTTTAAAAAAATGATCTTATAAAACAAATAACATCAACTGTGTTATCTCCCAATCTACTTCTTATAGAACTACATATCTAGCTAGCGGCCAAAAACATTCATTCTGCCTCTACACTTGTTAGTTTGAGTGTCAATAAATAGTCGTTCATCAATATCAAGTATTTTCCTTTCACTCCATCAGTTTCGTATGCCGTCATTTATTTTTTAATACTTTTTCAAAATATTTATCTTTTCTAGTTCCTATCTGTTTAATGTAGTCTGCACTGCCTTGCTGTATTTGCATTTCTAGTTCCTCTTGTACGTTAAATTATTTTGCAAAGAGTTTGGGCTGTCATTTGTGTCATTTGTGCTTAGATATGTGTCTTGATTCTTCAACTTGCTTAAAATAAATCGAACAGTTGTGTTCGCAGTTAATAGGGTAGAATCTCTTCTACATAATACTTCGACGTCTAATTTAAATGGCTGCAAGCTGTCAATTAATTATTTGATTTTGTACCATTCTTCATCCGTACAATCTAGGACACATGCTATGCCGATGAGAGCTTTCTCAATACACTCTTTCATACGGTAAAATCAATCTAACGTATCAAGCAAACTGTTCCAACGAGTGCGGCAATCAAGGATTAAGTTCTATTCTGTCCCTGTCGTTTCTTTTACATATTTCTGCAAATACATGTCTTCTTTGGTCGGTGAATCTCTGAAAATACTGACAAGTTTTCGCACTTTTTTTAGAATATTATTATAAGGGGGTTATAGCATTATAGCACTTTAGCGTGTTGTCGATCGATTCTTCAGTTTATCTTTTCCGTATTTTCGTCTTCATCTATACTCAAATCAGTAAAAGTTTTTTTCTGTAAGTTCTACTTCTCTTTCGATTTTTTTGTATATAATATGGACCACAGCCAACTGTATGTATAGCATGTACAAAACACAGTTGGGGTTTTAAATAAAAAATAAATATCGATTTTTTACTTTATTTTGAAACCTTATCATAAATAATATTGATAATCGATGCGATTTTTTTTACAATTAATTATTAATGAATTAAAATTTATAAAATATAAAAAAATAACGTGCCTGCGTAATCACGTAAAGTGTTTTCACGCCAGTATTGTCAACGGTTTCTATCTATATACATACTGTCAAAATTATTGTTAAATGCAAAATAAAATATTGTTGGTTACTAATTTAGTTCAGTAATGTGTGACAAAGAGTTCATAAGGGTTAATTCTGATAATATATGTACCTGCTGTGGATATTTTTATGGTCACATATTTATAATATTACATTTTTATTATAATAACTTATGAAAAGTACATTAAGTAAATTTGTTTTTAAACGTAATTAGTTATTAATTTTCTTAAAATGAATATTAATATATCTATGTTGATATTATAGGTGAATGTAAAATCGCTTATGCTACCGTAATGGTAATAACCCTGGTATTCTTCCCTGGTATTCTTCCAATGACGCATTCTATATGAATACGTAGAGCAGCAATTCGTTTGCCTTCTAAAACCTTAGATTGTGATAATTTTATACCAGAACTAACCGAAAGCTAGTTCTGGAAGGTTTAATTGATTCTATATTTTTATCCTCAAAAAATGAAATAATGTTTTTGAATACACTGCTAAATATACATAATAAAACTTTCCCCAACGAGGATAATATAGATAATATATTACAGTAGATTATAATATGTAAACTACATTAATAATCAATTCAGAATATGAACAATCACTACCCAAAATTATATACATATTTGTTTTTATAACAGTTTGATTATTTTCATTGAAGTTTTTTCATTGACTTTTAAAACCACACTGATTCTTCAAACCACCACACTAAAATTTATTAACAATATTTTCAAAAAAATCCACCCATACATTATTGCTTTAATGACAATTTTCAGTTTCTTTAAAACTATTCCGATTTTTCTCCTTACATATTTTGCAAACAACCACATTAGATTCATAATTTAATAATATTTGCAAATATAAATAAATCTAGCAGCTAACTATCTATAATGCATGACCAGCTAGAGATTTCGCAAATAAAAGAAGGCACCTATATCCGTTTTTTTTTAGAGTAGAAAGCTTGTAGTCACACATATTTCTGTACTCTTTGACCATCTATAAATGAGATTATCCTGTAAAACTTTCGTAAGTATAAGACTTTTCAGATACGATTGCCTTCCAAATTGGTAGTCGAATTTTGTTCTTGTTTATTAACGCATTCTTGAATATTATTATTCGTATCCTACAAAATAGACGATCCTGTAGGGCTTTCTCATTGTTACTACCCTCGGCTCTGTTGCTACATATAGATTCATTGCGGACACGGAGAAATATTTCTTCCTAGAAATTAGACACGTTAATTTGATTTCCCTATGAATCTTATTAATTATATAATATAAATAAAAGTTATAAAAATGAATGTAAAAACAAAAGGGACCCTAATCTAATTTCAATATTCCATTCTGCACTTACCTTTTAGCCTCCATATCTTTATGTAAAGATATATGAGAATAATGTCGAAAACAGCACCGAACGCCTAAATAACAATTAGTAAGCAAGCAAGCAAGCAAGTATATTTTCAAATCGCTAGCAAACCAATAAATGCAGTCAAAGATATAGGTTTGGTTTATAGAACAATGACTAAGATCGATAAATTGTTTTATTTGCCCGGGACTCCGATAACTTCCGAATTGTTTCGAGTCGACACGATATTGGCGTTCGTGTTTTTGTTTCTTACAATTGTGAGGTCACATGCACTCAGGTTTTTTTCGGGAACTGTCGGCGCGTCATCGATACTAGGTTTAAACATTTATTTTCAATTTGATATAATTTTTTAACCCCAGTTTAAAGTTTTTAAAACCCCAGTTCAAAGTACAAGTGTATCACTTTTACCATGGCAATTGTGGCTTCAGTTATCATTATTCTCACCAATAATCTTCTGATGTGATTTTTAAAGAGACATACTTGAATAGTACCTGCAAAGCAATTTCGTACTCTGTAGTTAGTTAGAATTCGAAAAATATATAGGTCAGGTTTTGTACTCGAATTAATGTAATATACCTGGTGATTTTGTTAAGAAAATTGCTCTAAAAGTTCTTGTTTTGCGTATATTCCGTATTTGCGGATCCGCAGGCTAGTGCGAGGTCCTCCTAGGCCTTCAAATGATGTTCAATTCCGTGGGATTGTGGGATCCCACTTTGCTGGATTACAATTCCTATGCACGACGTCCAGATGATTCCACCATCTGATCCGATGGAGATATTTTATCATTTGGTTTCTCTAGGTTTAAAATAACATAATTGAACTGGGCTGGTCGCAATAGTACTGGACTGATCAAATTTTATATTTATTTTTGTTATTAGTTCTAAACTGTGTATATAATTGAAAGAAACAGATTATTTATAATAACTAAAAAAAACAATAGTTCGAGAAATTTTGTGATTTTCTGTAAATCATTACCAACTTGTCGTGTTGGTTGTCCACAGTTATAGATCACGTTGGTTTTGGGATTAAATGAAGGACTCTGTATAAAAGGATATCCAAAACTGTCAAGGATTTAATAAAGAAAATTCAACATGCGCCAATGAAAGAATTACAGTAGTATAACTCTCTTTAGATAGACGTACAACAGTCGTCACTTGTACAAGGGGTTTAAGATGAAGGATTTCTGCATTTTATTGAAGTTGAAAAAATACGGGAGAACCCCAAGTCAGCGACTTCAAGGATTTCCCGAATGCCGCGAGTCCTGCACCGGACATTGATCGGTAGCTAACCGAAAAAAGAAATAAAAAAAGGAACTGACCAACGTCCAGCGCGGACACTATTATTCTCCCTCTACACCGATATTATAAATCTACCTTTTTTTTCAGCAGGGCGAACACTGCCATCGCCACGTCGCTTTATTAATATTTTCCAGTTTTTCCAGACGTATCGTCTAGATTTATGAGGCGTTTTCCATAAGCCCTTCTTTAATCCAAAGTACATTGTATTACCTAACGCGTTTCCCCCGGCTATTAATTAATTCTATTGTTTGGCCCTTTTTGTTTGATTTTTTTCCGTTTTTAAACAGGCTACGGATTGACGTCTTGTTTAACGTGTTAATAAATTAATCCTGAATTAGAAATAAATTTGTTTTCAATTGGTTTTTGTTCGTCGATATTTATTAAATGCACGCGCTATTTTAGTTTGTTCTATGAGGGTCGTTTTATGAGGTTTTTTAACGTAGTCACCTTAATACATTTCGATCAACGATTTTCCAATTTTTTAATGATGGCTGTTACTCTATACGTATATATATATATATATATATATATATATATATATATATATATATATATATATATATATATATGTGTACATTTGAAAATTCGTATAAAAATGATTTGCAGCAACTTCGTACTTTACGCACACATGCATTAAGCCGAACGCAATATTGCCAATAGCAAACGGTGCATCGCCGAGAGGAATGCGACGGCGTGGATTTAAACTTTTTATCGACACAAATTGGTAAATTTTGTTGTTAAATTACCGTTTCTGCAGTGGAACGGTTAGCCGAATGGACAGTTATAACATATATGTACCAAAAGCTTGACAGACGCTTGTCAAAAACTAGTTTTAATGCAATCTTCACAAAAGTTGGGTCAAAATGTTTAACTGAAGAAGACTTGGTCTATGGATTTAGTGCTACATGCTTATATCCATTAAATCCAGATGTTTTACCTAATGAGACATTTGCGCCTTTTGTATTAACCAAAATGCCGCCCCCGCAACCACTAGCTGCAAATGGCTCTGATACTGACTATTTAGACAACGACCCTAACGATCCCTAACAAACCAGTAGAATTGCAGTTCCATAATAACGGTGATTCGTCATGAGTTTTGGATAATGAGCCTCATTCAGCATTGGTGCAGCACACTGCCTTATTAATACTTCTCAAGAACGGTCGCAAATTCTGAAAAAATAATGACATCGTCACAACTTTTGAAAAGTTTGCAGATAATGCAGATTATCTGCGCTGCAATAAAGGCTATGAAACACCACTAAAGGAGTTACAAGTAATACATAGAAAGTACGTCTCTCCAAAACCGCCCACTTCTTACGCAGTTGCCAGTAAATGCCTAATAATTTATAGCTCAGAATCTGCCACAGATATAGAGACAAATACTGATCAGTAGATTACTCAGCTATTGTTGAGAGCATCCCAAAGGATTATATATTCTTCTGAAGAGGGAAAATCTGTCATGTCTAGTCCAGATGATGACATACCACTGGCTAATCTTAAAACGAAGGAATATAAGTCACCTTTTCAAAAGCTTTTACCGACACCTAAATATGCTAAAGAAAAAAGGCCAATTTTAATTACAAAGGCCAAATAATTACTAAGAACATTTTTGAGGTTAAGGAAAAAGCGAAAGAAAATAAAAGGAAAAACTGATCATAAAGTAGCAAACAAGAATATTAAAAATTTTAAGAAAAGACCGGGATCTTATAAAGGTAAAGGAAAAGGGAAGAGGGCTAAAATCTCGGCAGGAGCGACTTGGTATTGTCATGCATTCAAGGAAGAACGTTTATCAGACATGCGAAAGTGTGGCAAATGCGGTAGGTGGTAGCACGAGGAGTGTATGGGACTAACAAAAGAAGATAAAAAAATATTTTTTTGCCTTAATTGTGATTAAACTACTTAGACTTCCTAGAATATTCCTAGATAGTATTACGATTATTTTATTTTTGTTACAAAGAATGAAGACCATTTTAGTTTACTCTGTTCAAATTAAGAAATGTATAACTAAACTTGTGTGGTTTTAAGCAAGTCTAAAGGAAAACATTCCTATTATTAGTTTTTAGAAAGTGTATTTTTGTTTATGGTCTTATTAAAATACGGTATTTTAATAGGGCCGACGGAAAGGGTTTTAAAAAACTAATGTATTTTTTTAAATACTCAATTTGGTGTTACTTTTTCTATTTTTTTAGTTTTAGTTTTTAGTGCAAATAAAAAGAATTCACTGAAAACTTTTTTTATAGTTCAATATCACGAAATACTCGATTTATTACGTTTTTAAATTAGGTGGGCCTTATATGCAGCAGTTACCTTATATAATTAAAAATAAATTTTTAGGGTTAGAGGCGTATCAGCCATCAGGCGCATATGAGCATAGTGTGAGAACCTACAGTAGGGTGGACCGAAAATCTGTTTTTTCGAATTTCTTTTAATAATATTGTAGAGAATTAAATTCCCGGAAATTTTTTTTTGAACACTTTGAACTTTGACTAACTTTGAGGAGTCTAAGATATAGAATTAAACATTTTTACATGACACACATTTTTGTTTTTTAAACTTTGAATTTTGACTAACTTTGAGGAGTTTAACTAGCTCCTTTGCACAAGTTCTTTTTTTTTTGGCTTAATGAAAAACATTTTCGATATTATTAAAAGAAAATCGAAAAAAAATGGATATTCGGAATGGATATTATATATATATATATATATATATATATATATATATATATATATATATATATATATATATATATATATATATATAGCTCTGCGATGCTAACCTCCTTTGTTTTTGATTTGGCTTTAATTTACATCAGGAAATACCTCCATCCATTATATATGATATCTCAGCTAAGTGCGGCGATCTGCTTCTGATATAATGCAGGACAGCTGCAACAAACGCAGAGAAAAGCGTCAGTGCTATTACATAGCCCTTTTTAACACAGATCTTGATCTCAAAAGCCTCAGTTTCACCTATTTGTGTCTAAACTTTTACATTCATGCCATTGTGCAGAAGTGTAGTGATACACACTAGACTAGTCGGTCATCCTATCATGTCCAAGAGCTGCCACATTATATTTCTGTTAATGTAAACGTCTTTGTCAGACCCACGAATAAGCTTTAATTTTATTCTCGAAACTTTTCTGGTTTCTTGAGTCGTTTTTTAGGGAGAATATCATATTTGCAGTTCCACGACCTGCTCTGTATCCGTAGTATGATTCTAGCCAGAAACTTTCCTGCAACAGAGAGCAGCATATACCCCGATAGTTCTTACAGCTATCTTATTTTTTTTTGTGCTTTTCATTTTTTTTCCTGACCTAATATTTTCCGGTTTTTCGAGACGTATCGTCAAGATTTATGAAGTGTTCCATAAGCCTTTCTTTAATACAAAGTACATTGTATTACCTTAACTTTTTTTTGTATTTACACTGACGGACAGACGTCTTGTTTAACGTGTTAATAAATTAATCCTTAATTATAAATACAGTTGTTTTTAATTGGTTTTTGTTCACCGATTTATTAAATGCATACGTTTTTTTAATTTATTCTATGAAGACCGTTTGAGAAGTTTTTTGTAATTTTTTTAACATATTCTTGCAATTTTAAGTGAATATACCTCATATAATCTCATTTCTCACAGATTCAATCTGAGCGAGATGAAATTGAATCATCTTCTGATAATGCTAACATGGTTAGCGTCTCTTTTTTGTCATTGTCCGATCTTGGCATCCATAGGTTACAACCGGTCTTATTGTTTTATAGGTTAACTAATTTGGATACTGTTTTTATGGATCTTGATTTTATTAAGTTGTTAGATTTATAAGATGCCCTGGTACCAGCTGTAATTGTTTGACTGATGTAAGCAGGGGAGATTAAATCATCTCCTGATGATGCTAACATGGTTAGCGAAACGTGCGTCGAGCAGTTCAAAAAAGCGTTTTGGTGTTTTAAGTTTGTTTAGTGGTAAATCTCTTCAAGTTTAGTATTTCACACCAAAGGTTCCAACAGAAGAATTGATAAGCAGGGTTGTTTTGTTCATTGCAAGACAGGCCCAGATAAGAGAACTCTCTCACAACTTCGGTGTTCATGCCATTAATTTTGAAATTCTACCCAATCTTTCTACATGTTTTCACTAGCATAAGTTTACTTTTTGCTTGGTTTACCTGTAAACCAATTTTTATGGCATTCTGTTGTACTTCCTGGAAGGCTTGCCCCACATCTTACAGTGTTCTTGCTGTTATGCGGATACAGAAAGGTTAAAAAGTGTGGTTGTCAATCTGTCTCCTTGTTTTAACAACCTTTGTTATAAAGAGAATATAATATTTATAGTACATTTTTTGTTCTCTTATGCTGTGTTAATTACTAATTCAATTATATGCATGACAACAATAATTTTACGTACTCATTTGTTTTATAATATCAATGCCAACTTGTTTTCCTACATTTTCTACATGAAATAATATATTTTGTTTCAAAGAGAAGTTCGCATTGTGTAAAAGGAAGCGCAGTAATTAACGGAACAACGCGAAGCGACGTCTTAAATCGCGAACGCAAAGCGCAATTCAAACCGCCGCCGCCGCCGCCGAGATAAGACCGAGAATCAGCCGACTGTGAAAAATAGTCTGTCGGGCCACAAGTTATTGTGAGAACAATATTTCACTGCCTTTGTGGAATTTTCTTTAACTTTCCAAAACTGGAGAACGAAAAAGCTCAAGAATTAAACACAAGCAAAAGTTATACGCGAATAATGGCGGAGGTGGGGGTCGCGTTGGCCTTAGGGGGATGAAATTATCTCTCTGCGGTCGGGGGTTTGGTCGTTGACCGCGATTTTACGTTACTGGTAGGAACAGGGTTCGGGGGGTGTTATTTCGTGCATAAAATTGATAAAGAACTCTTGGAGATTGCTTAATATCGGTAAAAGAAACGCCGTTTGAGTTAATTGTGGCTCGGGGTATTTAATTTAAGACAATTCACTTCAATGTCAGTCCAAGTTTTTCTATAAACAGAGACTGAATCTTTGCGTAACAACTAACGTCTTGAATAAAATTACGCGACACATAATGACATATTCAAGTTATCATCATCAAAAGTTTTACGGCGCTGCACTGTGTTTCGCCTAGAACAAGCTAGGTGGACAAAAGTTATTATGGAATTCTTAGAAAATAACGAAAACATATCACCAACAATCTTCTCAAAGTCAAGTATACATATTTAGTTTGTGCCTAATTAGCACTACAATGAGTCATCGGAAGTGTAAAGGTAACTGATAAGAAAAGTGAACAAAACATTTTTATTCATAGTAATTTTGTTGCATTTTCGACAATATCTCATGAGTTATTTAGTTATAGTTATATTGTGTAGTGTAATAGATCATACTTCGGAAGGTAAGGATATTTAGTTTTTGTATTGAAGTGAAAGTGAAACTTTGCTCATAGTCAATATATAAATATTTTACAGGATTAAAATTGAACAAGTTTTTTTCTGTTTTAAAATTTTAAGATACTATAACGTTTTGTATCCACATGTATCTAGGCTAATTTTTGTATATGTTGTAGAATAATATTTAAACTTTAATTTGATGTATAATTTACTTACCACTTAACTTAAATTGTCCAATTAATAGTTTTTTTTTTCAGAACGCATGTACTCCATTTCCAAAATGGACTTTTTCAATCTATGGGTAAATCATGAAAAAGAAAACAGGAATTCACTTATAATTGAATGCCTATCAACTAAATTTAATTTAGCCAACGTGACTGAAGAATCTTTGAGGCAGTTTCACATGAAATTGGCATCAATTTCTTCAAAATTTAATGAAAAATGGGCTTCGCAAAGATGACACGGGAACGGTTTTTGTTAAAGAATAAAGCGTGGATGGAAGGTGCAGAACTTCAATTCAAAGTGTGTCTAAATAGTCCATGTCCTTTTAGTATTTCAGACGCAAATCGCCTTCCAGGAAGACCACAGAAAAGTTTTGAAGATACGTCGTACAAATCTAAAAAACGACGCGTTGGAAATTTAAAGTAATCATGGAGTGCTAATGAGTTAACAACAGCAGCAAAAGTGGCCACTCCGGGTACAGAAATATCGCTCAAATATCATCAAATGTATCCGTGATGGTGCAGTATAACCGAGTGACTCCAAAAACATGTGTCATAATGCTAGGAAGTTAATTAGCGGCGGAGCTTTGGCTTATTATATTGACTCGACATCTACTACCCACTACCACTACCCACAAGCAGTCAAGGAAGTGTTCAATGAAAGCAGGACATCAAGTTTTTCTATCGTATCATAGCTTAGTTCCAAAATGTCTGGTTATCCTTCAACGGAGCACATTTCTGTAACGGAGACCCGTGCAGAATCTACAAGCACTATTAAATATTACAACAGATCGTTTAATCTCTGCACAGAGTGAAGTCATTAGAAGTGTGTTACCAAATTCATCATTCACGGTAATAAGCAAATGGGGTTGTGATGGCAGTTCTGGTCAGGGTACGTATAAACAGAAATTTGAGGACTACTGATTAATTTTTGTTTATCTTTTCATTTATCGTTTTGAGATTAGTAGATGACAGTAAAAATATAATCTAGCAAAATCCACAACCGTCCTTCATAAAGTATTCAACATGTATTGTCGTCTTATAAAATTCATTTTCTTAAAGGAAACAACTGAACTGACAACAGAGGAAACAAAAGTGTTGAAAAATGATTCTCAACTACTTCCAACGTTATGCTCAGTAGAAGAGACTGAAATTTCTGTAAAACACGAGTTTCTTCTTACAATGACGGACGGCAAAGTTTGCAATGTCTTGACAAATACGCGGTCAGCTCAAAAATACGACTTGTGTGGAGCTACACCAAGAACGATGAATGATGAATCAAAGAATTTTTCCAGTAAACAAAAACATTTTGGCTTTGGCTTATCTACATTACATGGTTGGATTCGCTGTTTCGAGTGCTTGTTACATATAAGTTATCGTCTTAATATAAAAAAAGTGGCAAGCTATAAGTGAAGATGATAAATTACGTGTAAAACAGCTTTTAGACGACATAAAAAATATTTAAAAAAGAAACTGGATTAATTGAAGATAAACCAAAATCTGGTTATTGAAACACGGACGATGGAAATACAGCTCGTAGATTTTTTGCAAATGCCGAACAGCGTTCCGATTACTGGATTGGACATTACTCATCAAAAAATTTAATGTTACTGAAAACTTTATCATCTGGGTATGAAATCAACTTGATGAATTTGAAAAATTATGTTTTGAAACGCGAACATTATATTTAAGTCTGTATTGGTAGTATAACATGCCCGTTACTGTGCATAAATTTCTTTTACACACTACAGAAATTATGAATTCATTCATTCTTTCAATAGGACAGTTTTCGGAAGGGGCTCAAGAAGCCCGAAATAAACATTGTCGTCGATTTCAGAAGCATAACTTTTTATGCATATTTTTTAAACATGCTTTTGATAACGTCCGATCCTCTAATCAATTCACTGCGAAAAGTCCCTAAGAAGAAAATTGATAAATTGTCACCAGAAATATTAAAACACATTTTTCCGCCTTCAGTACCAACACATCAAGTACCAAATAGACTTCTGAATAATGAAGAAGACTACTTGATACCTGATTCCTCTGAATGTGAGAGTGATGAGTAATATGTTATAATATTATTTTATAATTACACTATTTCAAAGGTGTTTGTATTCATGATTTGGAGTTCTTTATTAATTTAAGTTCAAACAGTTGTACAGTGTACCTATTTATTTAAATTTTATGTTTTAAGATGTTGTAAATGATGAATTATTCAACCATTTAAAAAGATTTATTTTAGATACTATGAGTAGAAATGAATCGAATTATATCAAAAAATAATTTTGTCCAGCTGGCTTGTTCTAGGCGAAACACAGTGTGCTGCGTGCAAGAAGCTTAAAGTGTATGGATCCTTTCCAATTCCATCAAATGCAAAGCATACTTTTCTTTGGATGAAGGCCATCTATCGTAGTTCTTTAAACTGTTGACCCTAGCAACCCACATTATTTTTTTTATTGCATATTGCTGTACACAATCCATTTTTCATCACAAGTTATTATCCGTTTCAGAAATGAAGCCTCACAGTTTTTTTTTAAGCAAAGGATCGCATCATGAGATTCATTCCTGCAGATGTCGCTCAATAAATTTGGAAGGGACACACACCTCGTGTTGGCAGACGTTTAGTCCGTTTCAAGATATTTCGTTGGCCTTCGACAACATGTTAATTGCCACAATCAATCTCAATAAAAATATTCCTTGTTTCTTAAAAGGCGCTATAGAGTCGGAGTGTTTAACTTCTGAATAATTTTGGGAAAAATAAAGTATTGTTAAATTATGATTAAAATTTTATTATTATTATTATATATGACTGAAACATTGTTTATTCGTTTATTGTATTTGAATTTATTAGTACAATAAAAATTATAACTTAAATTTAATTTTACATTTAATTCGGTTTCGCCCTCACTGTCACTTTGATCTATTTTAATAATAAGTGGTTCTATATTATTAGTAAATGATACATAGGAATCTTCTGTTTTAACAACATGGTTTATCGAATTTATCTAATTTTCTTTGAGAATACTATTTATAACCTTCCTAATTAATGTTGCAGCACTTTAATTAGAGTCGGAGGAATGTTTTCTGCTCTAACATTGGATTTTACCTGATGCCACATATGCTCAATTGGATTAAAAATACAGTAATACAGGGGAAGGCGTTTAACCGTATGTCCCATATCGGCAGCAATGTTATCACATCCATATTCCTTTTAATATTGAATGTCTTTAATATTTCTAAAAGATCACATTTTTTATATGTATTTTCGAAGTATATATCGTTTTTAACATATCGTTCTGAATATCCAATTTAGTATTACTTGCATTAGGAACTTTATTTTTTTGGCGGTTATGATAACTAGCATTGTCCATTACCATTACGCTTTCCTTAGGCACATTGGGCAAAAGGCTATTTATAAACCAATCTTCAAAAAATTGTCATCATGGTGTCATCAATTGTCATCATGTGGTCACATTGTCATGTGGTGTCATCATGGTAGTCCAAAGATGAATGTTTAATATTATTTAATAACTGTAAACAATTTGGAACCCATCCATCCTCGGAACCAGCATGTAAAATTATAATTATTTTTCCCTTGTTCGCTAGGGCTTTCGTTTGGCATTTTTTTTATGTATCTACCCATTATTTTGCTGGCGTCTCATGTGTATCGAACCAGGTTTCATCAAGGTGGATAATGAGACTATTTTCTAAACTGTATTTTTTTATAGAGTTTAAGTAGTCAAACCGTTATCGCCGCTAGGGTTGGGATTCCATTAATATTTGTCTTTTATTAATGGTCCGATATGCAAAACCCATTTGAGATAATATTCTCCGGAAGCTAGTTGTGCTCCAAAGAATGTTGGTTTCATCATTCCTTAATCGCTGTTGCAATGAATGCAATGTAGTCACAGTTTGCTCTTCATACATAGCATAAATTTTGCTTCGAATTAAGTTTTTGGTGCTTTCGTCAACACATTTGCTTTTACCAGAATCACTACGGACTTTTTTGGCTTTAATTGGCTTCGTCACTGTAGACGACGGAGTTTTCGCTAATGAAGACGTTTTTGCTGCGACTGCATTTACATTAAGCCTCCTTTTCAATAAAGAAACATACACATTTTTAACAATTTGCTTAGCATCCGGCGATAAAGCTTTTCTTTTAAAATTAGCACTACCAGAGGCACAATGATTATTATCTTTCCAAGTACGTCACATTTTTAGCACGTCTGGAATAACAACAAATACGATCGAAATTATAGAACTACAGTGTTTAAGAAAACATTACGAAACTAAACTAAAATATTTCGAAATTACTAAACAGGTATAGAATTAATTTTATCTTTTTACCTGTTATTTTATTAGGCGCTGCCCTGTTTAAGTTTCTTACAACTTTGCCGGGTTTCGTTATGGCAGGGGTTGTTGAGAGTTTATTACAGCCAATCGATCAACCATAAATTTTGAAACGCACTATACCAATTTTTTTTAGCTAGTCAAACGATGTATTATAGAAAACGATGTATTTGTTAGTATTTAACTTATCTGCTATCTTACGAACTGTAGTACGTAGATCTTCGCCTATTATAGCCTTTATTTCCTCGACATCAGTGCTTGAATGCCGACCAGAGTAATGCTAGTCTTCCAGGTTAAAATCTTCATCTCAGAACTGACCAAACCACTTTTACACTGTCGTCTCCCCTACAGAACCTTGTTCGTGAACAGTACAAATCCTGTGCATTAAAAGCAGTCTGAACATAAACGTTATAAATATTACAGGAATTAATAATATGTAAATACACATTACTAACGTAACAACGATTCTTGTTTACAAGCGTTAAAAGAGCAACTAATGGAAAATCCCTAGGAATTTTCCGGACAACTCAATAGAGTAAGAAAGAACTAAAGGGTTACTAAGTGGTATATATCAAAAGTAATTTGAAAGACATAATTGACCTTAAAAAACGTTTTGAATACTTTTAAAAGAAATTAAATGTGTCCTGTGGGATTGTCTTTTTCTAAAAGTAAAAATGTCTGTAAAACATCTGGAAAAAATCAAAACGGAAAACGCCTGCTTTTGACAAAATAGCCGAGTCGTCCCGGAAAATGTTTTTACTTGTATTAATTAAATCTTTTGTGTGTTTAATTAACAAACACGGGCAACTTCCCTCTGGCAAGATAGTTTTTCTCTTCCTTTTAATACGATAACAACTCGCGTTTTATGAATTCTTTTCTTCTGAGGACGCGTCAGACGCCATTCTCGCCCGATATAAAAGACTCGAATTGATGGAAATTATCCAACAAGAAGAATAAGAGGCAGAAGCAGAAGAAAATGAAATAAATATAGAAAGTTGGGAACGTCTCAACTTTGAATAATACTTTGACCAACGTTCGAATTGTATATTTGGCAGAAAGACGGGGGGAAGGATGACTTTTAATAATCGAATGCCTTTAATTAGATTTAGATATTTTTTGATTTCTATAGAGATATTTATTATTTGTTTTTTTTGTATAGATATTCGATAGGTCCTGTACATTATTTATTCACAACTATATACCACGTGTAGCGATTAATAATTCTTACTTTTTCTAGAACACGTTTAATTTTGGAGAAAAGTAAAAAAGAGTTTATTCAAAGTATATGCGATTGCTAGCTTCACATTTTTCTCATCTTTCTGGCAATTTGTGGATACCCTTCCAGAAAAACCATACATCTTTTGAGGTGTTCTATTCATCAAGTTTAGTTATTTTGCAACATGTTCGTAATTGTTGAAATGTTACATGGAAAGTGCGTTAGACATCGATGAAAACAAGTGGTAGTCGAAAGGGACCAAGTCTGCTGAGTACGGCGGGTGGGGTAAGAGTTTCCAGCCAAGTGTAGAATTAGTGTCTCTGACCGCATTTACTGTGTGTGAGAGGCGTTGTCGTGCTGCAAAATAATTTTTTCGTATCTTGCATGGTTCAAATTGAGCATTTTTTTGATGTAGCGAACGGTGTCTTAACTGTTTTACCTGGTTTCAGAAGCTCATTGTTTACGACACCCTTCTGATCCCTCCAAACATCTAGGATTGTTTTCTTTTCAAAGCGATTCGGTGTTGCGGTCGATATTGATGGTTGTCCTGGATCAACCCATGATTTTCTGCATTATGGGTTCTCGAAATATATCCATTTTTCGTCTCCAGTTACGATCCGATGCAAAAAGCCTTTCTTTGATGCAAAGCAAAAGAAAAACTTCGCATACCGTTTTTCGTTTTTCCATTTTTAACATATTTTTGAATCATTTTAAAACAAATCCAGGACCATCTAAAAGAAATAAGTGTATTCTTCCTTTAGATAACTACAGTTCCCATATAGCACTGAAGAATATTGACTTATGTAGAGATTCTGGCTTTGCCCTTTTGACTTGACCCACAAGATGCAGCCGCTTGATAGCAGTGTATTTGGATCTCTGAAAAAGGCCGTCAATGCATGCTGTGACAACTGGATGGGGTCAAACCCTGGGAAAGTTATGACGATATACGATATACCCAGTATAGTATGAGACTCTTTTCCGATCGCCGTAGTACTGCGAAATATACAGGCGAGTTTTACTTGCATAGGGATATGTCCCTTAAATACACGAGTATGGGCGTGAGTACAGACCAGTGGGGGCTCGTGAGGGAGGGCGTTGGGGCGCCGCCCCTCCAGTATTTATCACAGTAAATAATTTTTCAGGGCAAAACACTATCTTTTATTTCCGTTCAGTTTATTTCCTTTAACTCATTTTCCTGGTTCCTTTCCTGTATAGGGTTTCAATAGCACGAAAAGTGAAAAGGAGGAAGGGGAAAGTAAAAAAAAATCTTCAGCAGCACTATTTTCTTCTACGCCCTCCCACTTTAAAAACCCACGAACCGCCACTGGTACAGACGTTGACTTCTTGCCCAACTCCGTCATTAATCGACAGTTAGAATATGTTGCAGTTCCACTACCAGACCCCATCCGACAATAAGTCGTCAGATTGATGCAATGCTCTCTTCATCGTCATCAAGCATGCAAGCCATTTCGATTGACTGTGAGTTACACTCACCAACATCATTTATAACACCACCACTGGTAGCTTCACCAGCTTCGCTAGCTTTCCCATTACTGCCAAGAACTCCTCCTGAATTAACTTTGAGACTAATAATTGCCCTGCCATCAACAACTATTTTGCAAGTACATATTACATATCCCATCTACCTCTTCAGTTAGTTTTCAGGACGTCAAGATGACATTGTTTAGTCCCTATGAAGTTAAGCCCCTACCACAGGTAGGACCAAGGAAGAATAATGGAAAGGGAAGGAAATGCAGAAAACCAGCAATAATAACTGATACTCCAAACAAGCTTGAAATTCAAGAGCAAAACGAAAGAAACCTTAGAGCTAAATAAGTTAAGAAACCCATTTTGCAGGCTGCTAAAAAGCCAAGGGCTTCAGTTGTTAAGAAAACTATAAAAGAAGGAAATAAAACACAGGATAGTGATAATTCAGACAGCGAAGATTGCTTCTGTTTAGTTTGTATGAAATCCTTTTCAAACAGTAGGTCAAATGAAAACTGGGTACAATGCCTAGTGTCAGCTGCGGGCTCACGTAGAATGCGCTAATAACGAAATAAGTTATGTATGCCATAATTGTTTGTCTGATTGAGATCTCCTTTTTAAACAATGTTGATTGTTTTAGAAGATTGTTATGTTCCTTAGAAATGTTTAATGTTTTTGATAATTGTGATACTAATGTAAAACCTAAAAGACTGATTATAAATAAATATGTTGACTATGAAAGTAATTTTGGTTTATTTTTTTTTGTTATTTATGTTACAACCATCCCCTTTCACTGTTACAAACAATCCTAGGGGTAGGGATGGTTGTAACAAATTTCACTTTTTTTATTTGGTCGTTTTTCTCAAAATTTTTAATATTAGTTGCATTTAAGCTGGTGTTAAAAGATAGCTGAAAGGGCAATCTATCATGTGTACTAATTAGAATTTTGATATTTACAAAGCTGTGTGAGATATTATGAGGAAATTGAAAATTGAAATAGAAAATCGAGTGGTGTTTTAGTGGCGGCTCCTTTGTCCTTTGGTTTTTTTTTACAAACTTACCCCAGATCGTACGATTAATTTCAAAAGAAATTTTTTGAAAAATTGCCTGTTTATAACAGCAAATAAATGCGCATGGATAGCTTCACACATTTTTGAAACTGAATCAATATTTTGCGACTAATAATTAGCAACATATAATAAGCTCATTTCATTGCCTGTTGACAATTGTCCGGCTCATCCACTTTTTTAAAAATATAAAATACATTACAGTGAAATGTCTATCGCCAAATTTTGTATCTGTGCTGAAATCAATGGATCAAGGTGGCCCTCGTTAAGTGTTTTTAATGCAATTTAATATTTTCCACCTCTTCTTGAGGTGAAATTTTCTCATTATTTGTGATATTTTAGGCACTTGGCTTCAGCAGCCCATTTACCAGTTAAGCAAAGGTCACATCCTAAATTAAATTGTCTGACAATTTGGACAGATGTAAAACAACGTTCGTGTAAAACAACCGAACATTTTTGGGGACGTTCAGATCTCTGAATTTTTTCATAATTTTTAGAGCTCCATTTAGATTTTTGTTACCACATCTTGAGAACGTTGCAGTTCTTCAGCAATTAGTCCTTTTAATTAAAAACAATTAAGTGAGGTGATTCATACTTGATAAATAGTAATACCACACAGTAAGGCCTCAACAAGAATAATAATTGGATTGAATAAAGCCCACAGATTATTGTTAGTTACATTATTCATCCTCATTACCATTAGCGTTTCATAAAATTTTTCTTTTTTATAAATATAGAAACTTGGTAATTAAAGCTTAAGATCATTTTAGTTGGAACCTTCAGTGTAAAATTCCTCTGAAAAACCTCTCAACAAACTCTAGTGAAAAACCAAGTTATTATTATCAGGAGACAATTCAAACTAATCCTAAAATTAAACTATGTTCATAGTTTTTATTCTATTTGAATGCTTTTATATGGTACCATTTCATACCTATTCGCATCAACTTTTACGTTCAACACGCGTTTCAACGTGCCTTTCAACTTACGTTATTGCATGCGTTAGCGTATCCATCCTAACGCAAGGTAAGACGCATGGCTCTTTCCTGTCCACATGTTTTCGTCAGTATCATTTAACATTTCTGGCAAGTTTAGCAAAGACGGGTTTTTAAAAACGTCAAAAATATTTTATTTTGTAAGTACACTGCAATTCGAAGTGTGTTAAATTTACATACTTGCACGTGTTTTTTTCATATAGTTGTTTTATACACACAAAAAGGCGTGTTAAATTCGTAACACGTGTTACAATGTTTCTCATAATGTACTGCACGTGTAGCTTGTAGAAATAAATATTCCTAAACATTTAAAATAAGAATAAATTTGATTTTCTATTCTTCAATATTTTTATTTATGAAACATTTTTTACTGTATTGAACAGAAAACATTTATAGAAAATTTTAAAATATAAACTGTATATATGTGAATTGTTATTTCATAGAAGTATATCTTTTTAATTTTGACAAATTACCAACATCCATAATTAATTTAATATCTGGTATTATTTAAACACGTGTTATTTTAAATTTCTCAGTTATTTCTCAACTTAAAAGTACAGCAATGTTACACGCGTTATTTTAACACACCCAACCTATGTATTTGTGATAAGCGTGTTATTCTCTTGGCATTCTACCAAATGTGTTTTGTTTCTAAAACACATATCTGCGTCAATATCGCACATTACATGTGTCGATATGACACGTAATGTACTAAAATCGTAATTTTTAACACGGTAAAAAGAATAAACTTACTTACAAGCGTCGAAATAAAACGGCTGGTAACCTACTGTTATATGTGTAATTTCAGTTTCAGGAATACATCTGATATTGTCATGTTGGCCGATATGAGTGCTGTTATGCTGGTGTTGATAAGAACACGCAAAAAAAGAGAAAGATACAGAAAATATGTATCCCCCGAAATAAGCCAAATATTACCTAATATTATACCGAAAAAATACGAGGTGTGAAGTGTGAAGAGAGTTAAATTATTACATTTGAATTGAATATATATCCGAACTAGTGGACGTTGCGCACAGTAACGCCATCTCTTGTCATTTCATTTCATCATTTCATTTCAATCTAAAAATCCGTTGTACAGTTAGGTGTAACACTGACAGTTTACATTTCAGTACGATGGTATTTAATAAATGTTTACCCACCATGAGTTCATGTCTAGTGCTAATTTTCTAGCCTCATTCCAATGAATTCCTCGTTTTTCTGCCGCTTGTCGAACATGTTCTTTCCATTTCAGTCTTGGACGTCGAACTTTATTTTTTCCTCTTTTTTTCGCTTCATAGATTTGTTTTGGTAATCTCTCTTTATTTATTATGTGGATGTGTCCTGGCCAGCTCAGTTGTCTTTTTTCTATAACTCTTTCTATTGGTTTCGTTTCCAGTTGTTCCATTACTGTCGTATTTCTGACTCTATCCCTTCTTATAATTCCCTCTATTTTGAGTAGGAATCTCATTTCTGCAGCTGCAATTCTACCTTTATCTCTCTTTGTTAAGGTCCAAGATTCGCTGCCGTATATCATTAACGGTCTCACTACTTTCTGATACACCTGTGATTTTACCTCTTTCAGCCTATTTATTTACATGTTTACTTTCTTTAGCTCTTTCCTATATATTGCTAAATTATGTTGTAGTTTTTCTTCAGAATCTGCCATTAAGACCATATCATCAGCGAAGAGTAATTCTTGTGTTTGTCACTGTTTTCATATTTCTAAAATCTATTTTTGTATTCTTGCATTTTGCTTTGCTATTTTTTATAACATCGTCAATTACTACTGAAAATAACAGTGGACTACTGAAACCTGACGCGGCCCCGTCTCGAACCTATTCATGTCTCAAATTCTGTGCATTCATAACGATGAATTGAACAACAATAAGAATAAAGTAAGTATGTGTAATGATACGTACTTCTATTACTCCTCTTTTCTTTAGACTTTTTCCAGACATCCCTTCCTTTTACTCTATCAAATGCTTTTTTCAGGTCAGTCAATTTTTTTTTTGATCTGTAATTATAAATATCAGATCTTGATCTTCTAAAACCATTCTGTGGGTCCTCTAATGTTGCTTCTAATTTTTCCCTCAGTCCATGCTGTATTATTTTGATAAATATTTTTTCAGTGAATTTTTTGTTGTGTGATTCCTCTATAGTTTTTACATTCTTCGATATTCTTTTTTTTTTAAACAAGGTCAACATTATACCCATATTTCTGTCTGTTAGTCCTTTCTTTTGTATTATGATATCGTTTAGTAGTGACAAAAATTCTTCTTTTGCTATTTCCCCCATATAGTCCAGCATTTCTGCTGTGATTCCATCTTGCCCTGGGGTTTGGCAAAAAAAATATTACTTTCAAAATTACATAATTTAATATATATATATATATATATATATATATATATATATATATATATATATATATATATATATATATATATATATATATATTTAATTTAATAAAATTAAACTACTCTACGTGAAATTTAATTTGTAAACTATTATAAAAACTTGCAGATTATATCAGGATGTTGAAAAGGTAAGCGTAAGATACCTAACATGGGTGGGAGTTGGTGCGTTACTTTTACACTTACCTTCTTCTCATGCGTCATGCATGCCCCTTGTTTAACACCGCATGCGTCTAACCTTTCAAGAGAGGCATGCGTCTTGGCAAAATGGTTATCAAAAAAATTGGAAAATCTACCAAATTAACTACCATCCTGTTCTTTGAAAAACTTAACCCAATCCATAAGAAAAATAAAAAATATATCTACTGGATGGTGAGTTATTGAACGTTTCAGAGTGTACCGATTCCTCATACCTGGAAATACCTGAGGGTATTTCCATATTTTTGTCCCCAACCTCCCCCCCCCCCCTGGCTACGTCCGTGAACCATAACATTCATGTATGAACTCGAGAACTATGATAGATTTCCATTTTTGTATGTTTTGGATGTGGTCCTCCCAGTAAAAATCGTCGCATTGTAATTTAATCTTAATACATCACTTAAGTAGTTATCTAACAGTATTACTAATATTGTGTGCATTTTAGTTAAATATCTAATAAATTTTATTTTCAATAGGTATTACATAATTTTAATGAAATAACAATTTAATATTAATAAGATATGTATTAATAAAATTATTTTACCCTAGCTTTCTGTTCCGCAAAAGTATCAATAACATCATCAAAGTTTAAAGATCGGGCCATAGAATTTTCAATCGACAGAATAGCCAAGTTACGTAGCCTGTCTTGTCCCATAGAGTTTCTTAAATAGGTTTTTTCTGCCACACTGTTTGCTTCCTTTTTTTAATTTTTAAATTCATGTCTATATCATTCCAATTCTTCCAGACAAATTTTTAAACGTTTTAAGATCGGTGGCTTTAGACTAAAGTGCTTTAGAGGCTGCATCGATAGTTTATATAATTTTGCAATGGAAAACCAATAATATAATAAAATTGTAGTTCTCGATCTTCTTCTTGAGTGAAATAGCTTCATTTCTTTCATCTGATTTGCAATTTAACAGAATTGTTTTCGTTAGCGCTTTGTGGACTTCAACAAACCGAACTTTTAAAGCAAAAATAACATTATAATGTACTGCCTTCTAGTAGGATTCAATATTTTTAATGTTATTGAAGTTGAAGACTCTCTTTCTTTATCAGATATAAAACTTGGTAAGATATTCCATCTTTTGATACTATTCCCAAAAAAATTATAAATTTGTTGAACTGTTTCAAAAAATTTTTGCATAATAACCTCTCTTACTGCATCATTAAGTATCAGATTTAAGTTATGAGCAGCACAGTGAACATATACCGCATTTGGCTCGATATCTTTTATGAAATTTTGAACTCCACCATAAGTGCCTTTCATTGTGTTAGTACCATCATATCTTTGTCCTCGACACTTATTTAAAGGTATATTTTTGTCGTTTATGGATATAATAATCTTGTTGGACATTGCTAAGTCAGTTTGGTCCTTAACTTCTTGAAATCCTAAAAATGACTCTTTAATGACGAGCGCCTTTGGGATTCCATTTTCGTCTTTCTCGATCATATAATAACGGTAAAGTTCACACATTTGATCTGTTTTTGAAATATTTTGAGTCGTATTGAATATGATAGAATAAAATGGTGCGGCATTTATTTCATTTATGAGTGCAATTTATATTTTTAGAACCAGAACAGAAATGAGCTCATTTTGTATTTTTGAACTTAAGTATTTTATCTGGCCCTTTGGTTTACTTTGTTTACGGTTGTGGTTGTTCTGAATCTGGATATACACTGGTGTCGGGTGCTGTATCTGCTTTACTGTTACTTTTAGTTACGTCCAATTCTTCACTTTCAGAGCACTGTTTACTCGCTTTTTCATCAATAAAGTCATCATTCTTAAAGTACTGACTAATTTTAGGTAACTTTTTATTTTTTTCTTCAGGCTCCCTCTTTTTGTTTCTTTTTTCGCATCCATTTAGATATTTTCTAGAACTAGACATGTTGATATCTAACTTTTACAATTAACTTTACTTTGCCTCTATTTGCACATTTAATAAAACAAAAACTACGAAAAATAAAAATATAAATGAGCAATTGTCAAAACAATCAAACGACGAATGCGTAGTAGAGCCATCCGTACTTAAAAAATAGAAATCCGGGATTCCCCCTAACATCGTGCGTCGCTAGCCCGCCAGAGCCACGAAAAAAGTACTTTCTTGGTTAACAAAATGCGGGAATTTCGCGAGCATCACTAGCTCGCCCGCGCCACCAAAGTACCGTGACAAAAAATGACACATCTAATGGATGCGTTCTAAAATTGATGGACATTCTTTTCTCATGAATGCGTTTAAATCTTAATATGTTATTTGAATTTGTATATGGTCTTTAGTTGTGTCTAACTTTAATTGATTTTAAGCACCTATATAATAAATTTTATTTTCAATAGGTATTACATAATTTTAATGAAATAACAATTTAATATTAATAAGATATGTATTAATAAAATTATTTTATCCTAGCTTTCTGTTCCGCAAAAGTATCAATAACATCATCAAAGTTTAAAGATCGGGCCATAGAATTTTCAATCGACAGAATAGCCAAGTTACGTAGTCTGTCTTGTCCCATAGAGTTTCTTAAATAGGTTTTAATTAATTTTAGTTTCGAAAATGATCTGTCAGCACTAGCTGTAGCCTCAGGAATTGTTACAAGCAACATTAATGCAGTACATACTTCAGGAAAGCTGCACGACATAAAATTATTCTTTATTATTAATAAATCAGCAAGTTCTTTAATACACGAAGACTTTTCTATTTCGTCTCTGAAGGTGGACCGAAAATTGAAAATTTCCCCGACAAATGAATCAGATGTGCCTCTTTAATATATATCAACAAATTCTAGAGCTTTTAGCAATCAAACGAAGAATGCGTAGTAGAGTCATCCGTACTTAAAAAATAGAAATCCGGGATTCCCCCTAACATCGTGCGTCGCTAGCCCGCCAGAGCCACGAAAAAAGTACTTTCTTGGTTAACAAAATGCGGGAATTTCGCGAGCATCACTAGCTCGCCCGCGCCACCAAAGTACCGTGACAAAAAATGACACATCTAATGGATGCGTTCTAAAATTGATGGACATTCTTTTCTCATGAATGCGTTTAAATCTTAATATGTTATTTGAATTTGTATATGGTCTTTAGTTGTGTCTAACTTTAATTGATTTTAAGCACCTATATAAAATTTACTACATTTTTTTAATTTACTAATTTTACTAAATTTTGTTAAAAATGTTAGGTTACTTCTGAGCTCGAGGCCTCTCGGGTTCCCGTCGGATTGGGGGCCCGTGACATTTTGCCAGCCCTGCCACCCTATAGTTACGCCACTGGTAGGAACAATAAAAGTAGATTTTATTTTGATATTTTTAGAAAAAACACCACTACGTCGAGATACACTCCTAACGATTTAAATAATAATTTCTACAAGTTGGATAGTTTTGATATTTTATGGTAGAGAGATTAACCAATCTTCCTTTAAACAAAAATAATTATTGAAAGAATCTTCGACTTTCAAAACAAACAAAACAAACAATTCATGGTAATACCTCTTGAATCCCAAATAACATGAGGACTAGATAAGATTTTGAAAAAAGTGGTCATTAATTTAGCCTATAAACCATATAATAAATTAAGAGAACTTCTGAGCAATCCAAATGATAAAGCAGATTAACATGAAAATCGGATTTATGTAATTAGTTACCAAGATATTGATCGAAGGTATATACTGGGCAAACTAAAAGATCTACATTAACTAGATATAAAGAACAAATTGCCCACATTAGATATGGGAGAAATGAAAAATATTGTGTTGCCCAACATGCATTTAAATATGACCATATTACAGATATTGGTAATTTAAGACTTAAATATATTTAATTTAGATAAACACATCTCCTGATGACGCTAACATGGTTAGTGAAACGCGTGTCGAGGACTTTAAAAACGTTACTTGGTGTTTAGTGGTTATTTTCTTCGAGTTTAGTGTTTCACTTCAAAGGTTCCAATAGAAGAATTGAAATTGTAAAAACAAAATCAGTTGGTTATTATTTCTCTCACAACATTTTTATTCACGTTTCGTGTAAAGAGGGGGAAAATATTAATTGTGAGTTTAAACACATTTTAAATGAAACGAATCAAAACCCTTTTAATCCTTAACGGAAATCGAACCCACGCAAAAGAATTATTTAACTATTAATTTCTACTCCCTCGTCTCTCGCTCAGCCAGAAAGAGAGAAATAATAAAAAAACCTTCCACTCAACACAAACCACCAACAATGGCGTATCGTTCTATACATTTATATTTCGCCCCGATCTTTAAGGATCCATTATACCATCAGAATATAATATATTTGCCATTGAGAACTAGTTTGTATTCCTATTCAACCGCTCATTGTGAAACCGCACATAATACAGTAAACACCGGACCCCGGGGACCGAGGGGGCGTGGTGACGATTGCGACGTCACGAGACGTTGGGCGGAGCGACGCCTTTCAAGTGGTCCCATTGGCCGACACTGTCGATCGACGACAACCAACAGTTTCAGCAGTGTATCTACCGCTGCGTTACCTTATTAACTTTCCGGATATGAGGAGTGTCAGTAGCTGATCGTAGCTGGCGAATCGAAGTTGAACGTGGGAAGAAGACAAAAAAAAGTAACGAAAACGGGAGTCGGGAGGGAAAAAGGACCAAAGGACAAATGCGTTTGGTGCTTCGGGATTGAGACTGATAACGATGAGCATACCGAGCAGTGGTGTTAATATGTCGGCGATTATGTCGCAGCATCCGGTGTTGGGTGCTATTCCGCCGTCGTTTTTCCTAAGGGCGTCGGAGAGGTACCAGAGAACGCCCAAGTGTGCGCGTTGCAGGAATCACGGTGTCGTTTCTGCACTCAAAGGACACAAGAGGTATGTACTGATCTGTTATCAATTTCTGACAATGCCTTCGTAAAAAAAAAAATGTTTCTTTATCATCATAACTTATCCATATTGCCGTCGATATTTGGTTCTATAAAATCGAAACGACTGTGATTATTATTTTTCCTGGATCAATATTGCACTGGGGAGCAAAAAATTGTAACATTTAACATACATGTTCTGGTCAAACTGAAAATATCCTTATTATGTATAAACTATTATCATCTATATATCTATAAACTGATTATTATCCTTAAAATTCCTTAACTTATCCTCGGCTGTTTTTACCTACCGTTTAGTTATATAGGCTTAACGTTCTTCACTTTCGCCATTTTTTCAGGTAACTGTTGAATCTCAGATGAAAAAAAAAACCCGTTGGTTTTGATATGGTCCAGGCTTTTTTTTACTTCTTCAGGAGATGTGAAGAGGGTATCAACCAGGTGATATTGTATATATTGTAAACGATGAAAATCCGAAGGGGCCAAGTCTGGAGAATACACCGGGTGCGATAAAATCTTCCAGCCCAACTCGGTGATCGTGTCCAGAGTCCTTTTTGCTGATGTGGCCGTGCGTTGTCGTAAAGCAGAATAACTTTCCTTCTTTCCTAATGAGATAAGGTCATTTTTCCTCTAGATCATTACTAATAGGCATTCGTTGATGTTGATAACGGTCAACTGTGGTTGTTTAACACCAGATTGAAGCCACTCATAAAGCACGACGCCCAACTGATGCCATCACGTACACAGCAACACCTTTTTGGTTTTATGGTACTGGTTGATGCCTCACCAAAATTTATTCGTGAATCGACGGTGCAATTACGGAACAAAATCAAAGTCTCTTTTCTTAATCTCAGGTGTAAGTTTAAAGGAGCCTTAATGACTTACTTTTGAATTTTCCTTAGTTTGTGTACAAGGATTTTTTTCCAGTAGTGCTTCCAATTCTTCATCATCTACTTGTTTGTCTGTCTCGAATGTTCGGTGTCATTTAAGTGAACATTTTCACTACGACATTGCTTGAAGTGATACTGTTCGAACAGCATTATCTTCGAAACCTGCACAAACTATGATCGTTTTACAGCATTTTTTTTAGTTGAGAAACGAAAAGCAGGCCATGTCTCAAATAAGGCTTGTACAGTTTTTAGCCGTCTGCAATAAAGTCACATATAATTGGTAGAACAACAAATTGGTGAAGCAACTTATACATATATTTAACGAAATCGCTAAAATCATCTTCTTGTTTGATTTTTCCCGTTTAGACAACTTTAGAGAGAGCGGAATAGATGATAGTTCGAGGGTGGAATGTCCGGCGAGTAAGGTATATAGGGCAAAATATAGTGACTGAAGCTTAACAATTTTTATCGGCTCCTAAGGGAAACGTGTGGTTGTGTATTGTCACGATAAAACACGACGCCTTTCCTTTTTGCTAATTCTGGTGGTTTTTCTTCAATTCCTGCCTTGAGTCGATCTAATTGTGAACAGTAGAGGCCAGTGTTGATAGTTTGTTTGCGTGTACCAAATGCAAACCATATTTTTTTTGTTTCGTCGTAGTTAAAATGCTGATCCCAGCAACCTCCATGTTTTTTTTTATTCAACGTTGTTAACATAATCCATTTCTCAACACCAGTTACCATTCTCTTCAGAAATGGAGCCTTAGGATTATTTGCCAGCAAAAGGTCGCACGAAGAGATTCGATTAAGCAGATTTCACTCACTAAGTTCGTGAGGGATTCACACATGGCATCGGCATACATACCCTTTTTTTTGATAGTCAAAAATTGTCAATTCCCAATATTTAACTTATGTGCTATTTTAAGAGCCGTGCTGAGTGGATTTTCGGCATTATGGCCTTTATTTCTTCGACATCAGTGCTTGAAGAACATCTGGATCAATGCCTGAACAGACCCTTTGACATTTTTGAAATAAAAAAAACATAATGTGGCGTAAATGCAAGTTTTTAAGACATTTTTAATTTCAATCAACTTGACTAACTGTAGGCAAATCAAAGCGAATGAACTTATGTGCAATCAGAAGCTTAATGTGAACATTGTAAATACACGTTACTACACCATTACATATTTTTATTTACAAAGGTTAAAAGAACAACTGATGGAAAATCCCTACGAACTTTCCAGACAACCCGATACTTTACCACAACCATTTAAGAAGAATTATTATTGTTTGTTGTTTCTTTAACAATATGATACGAATTAATATTTCAAATATAGTAACCCTTGATTTAATCAACGACTAAGAAAACAAATTCGTTAAATTCTGTAAACTACACACATAATCTTTATTCAATATTTTGTAATTTAAATTTGAGATGGTGTATGATCAATTCTGTTTCTTCATATCAAAAAATTACAAACTGTTCTTGGAGTTTTAAGAGGAGCTGAAAAGAATTAGAAAACAGTCGTGATGTGTTAATGACATGATACAAGAAGATGAAAGATTTAAGTTAAATTTATAACAGAAATGTGATTTTTTAATAGACAATGTTGAAAGAATTTGGTCAATGAATTGGATATTAAAAATATCTGTTTGGTGAGTGCTTAGAATTTTAGCAGCGGATCAAACACGCGCAAATTTTTTTCAGACTTTTGAAGTGACCCTTATTATTTATTTACCAAGTGGACGTACTATTACATGAAAACATTTCACAGATAATATACTGAAAGTTGGTGAAGTAGTAATAGTACAAGGACATGGGGAATAATAACTTTCACCAGAATAGCGTATCAACTCATGACAGACTGTCATCTACAATGTTACTTCTTCAATTTTCGAATGTCTCACTGTTTTCCAGATTTGTCCTTCAGCGACAATTTGTGATTCTCCTAATTTGAAGAAACATTCACAATTAACTTATATTTTTTGACAACCATAGTGTAATCGCTGTTGCAATGCTAATAGTGAAAGGATAGAGTGAAAAGTAAGATTTTTTCCCAATAGATGGCGGTGCGATCGCCGACTCACACATGGCATCCGTAGAGATTTTTTAGATATTTAAATACGGTCGATTTCCAAAATTTAACTTATGTGCTATTTTAAGGACCGTACAGAGTGGATTTTTGGCCATTATGGCCTTTATTTCATCGACATCAGTGCTTGAAGAACATCTAGATCAATGCCTGAACCGACCGAACTACTTTTGCATCGTGGTCTCCCCAACAGAACCCTCTCGGTAAACTACACAAATCTTGTTTATTATTTGGACAGCGTTTTTGCCCTTTTTAAAATAAAAAACGTAATGTAGCGTAAATGCTGCCGACATTTTCAATTTGAATCAACTTGACTAACTGTAGGCAAATCAAAGCGAATCTTAATGTGAATATTGTAAATACTACAGGAATTAATAATATGCAAATAAACTTTATTAATCCAGCACATATTTTTGTTTACAAACCTTAAAAGAGTAACTAATGGAAAATTCCTACTAACTTCCCAGACAATCCGATACTCTACCACAACCATTTAAGCAGAATCATTACTGTTTGTTGTTTCTTTAATAACATGATAGGAATTAATATTTCTAACATAGTAACCCTTGGAGTTTTAAGAGAAATTGGAAAGAACCAGAAAACAGTCGTGATGTGTCAATGACATGATACAATTTGCTCAATGAATTGGATATTAAAAATATCTGTTTGTTGAGTGCTTATAGTTTGTACAAAATTAAAACCGTTGCACTTCATTAAGCACGTGATCAAAATTTCGGCTTCGCTGTTGCCGGATTGCGATTAAACATCAGAACCTTACTTTAGCGAATCATTTTTACAATTTACCTTTAATAACAATTAAAAAAATTATCTTCAAATTAAATGCAAATTACAAAGTAAGTAACAAAATTATAATAAATGTTGAAAGCCTTGTAAGTCTCGTTGATTTAGTACGTCTAGATAGAATTAGCACATGTAAAATGCTTCGTTCAAAAAC
This sequence comes from Cosmopolites sordidus, assembly GCA_031761425.1. Taxonomy (NCBI): domain Eukaryota; kingdom Metazoa; phylum Arthropoda; class Insecta; order Coleoptera; family Curculionidae; genus Cosmopolites; species Cosmopolites sordidus. The sequence continues at coordinate 253,890 of JARFXV010000961.1, forward strand.
CATCGACATTTTTTAATATTTTAATGGTTATGAAAATAAAAAGATTATATAATTATCAGTGGCATTTATTGATATACAATATACAAGTACTAAACAGAAAAAACAATGCCCTTCTACTACATGCCCTACTACTACTATCTACATGCCCTTATTTTCATTAATTGGAATCTGAAAAGTACTAGCTGGAATCACTGCTATCAACTGCAGTATTTATAACCAAGGGAAGAACTTCTTTTCGATCCAGTATATGCTCTCTGTCATACCATTTAATTAGTTTCTTTTCAGTATGCTTGATCATATTCTTCCATATTTCAGGAGTAACAGTGTGAAGTGCCCCACACCACATGTTTATTATAGTCATTTTTGACAATTCCCTATATAAGTTTAATTGGATTGAAAATGCAGTGGTATGGGGGAATACGTAAAACTTTGTGCCCATATTGTTCTGCTAAGTGGTCTACTAAATTTTTCCGTGCTGGTTTATTTCTGAAAAGCATTCACTTAGGAAATATATCAAAAATTTGGTTGTGGTATGTACTTTGTTACAATTCTTAATAGTTCAGTTTTAAGCATTTCGATTGAAAAAGCTATATTATTATTAGTTAACCAATCTTGAATGGCAGCTTTAGTCCATATCACGAATAGAACTTGCATCCAAAGCTTATCGGTAACTTAACATACCTCTCTAAAAGCCGCAAAGGGTAACAATGGACCATTATTGTCTCGTTCTTGTTCAAAATAGTGTATCAGAGATGCCACAAACTCCTGACACTCCTGTTTTCAATCGCAAGGTAAAAATGAAAGTAAACGTTTAGATACAAATGGGATAACCTCCAAACGTGTCAATAAATATAAACAAGACAAATTTTAAACCCGACAACGTCGCATATGCTGCCAATCGAACACAGCCGCTAAATTTGAAATATATTGAATACATTCCATTTGATTCTATTATTATTTAATTTTTGTAGTGGTATTTCTGCTGTTCGTTAATAGCGTCATCGATGACGTGGAACGGTTTTAGTTTTGTTACAGGCTATAGAATGTTAACAGCGAATCAAAAACGCGTCTCGCAGATTTGGTGATTTTTGGAATTTCTACATGGCAAGATCATGACACTTTTTTCAGATTTTTGAAGGGACCCTTGTTATTTATTTACCAAGTGGACATACTATTACATGAAAACATTCTACAGATGATAAACTAAAAGTTGGTGAGGTAGTAATAGTACAAGGAAGTGGGGGATAATAACTTCACTAGAATAGCGCGTCAATTAATGAAAGACTGTCATCTACAACGTTACCTCTCAATTTTCGAACGCCTCACTACTTTCCAAATTTATCCTTTAGCGCCATTTCTGATTCCCGAATTTGAAGAAACATTCGTAATGAATTTATATTTTTTGACGATTATGTAATCGCTATTGCAATGCTAATAGGGATAATAATGCCAATGCTAAAACTAAGTAGACGAATCGTATACGAGGATAGAGAGAAAAGTAAGATTTTTTCCCGATAGATGGCGGTGTGATCGCAAATGTGATAGCATTTCTAAAAATTGGCTTCCTCTAGTAGTGTTCTATGAATGTCAAGCCGATATGACATTAAGTTTTTTTTGACAGTCGTCAAAAGCAAATAAATTCGATATTTTTGTTATCATGGAAAAAAGCGAACTTCGTTTATTGTTACCACTACTTTTAGTATGAAAAGCCCATTATGCAAACCCAAAAAAAGTATTGAGATGATAAACATCTCGAAGGAACCCGTATGGAACATCCTACACGAACATGGGCGTGAAAGTTATCAGAGCAATGGGTGCCATGTTTGCTTACTTAAAACCAAAAATAGAGTTGAGTGATTACTTCACAGCGGTATTTATACATATATAAACGGAATCTAGAGAAGTTTTTGCGACTAATATGGAGGATCAGGTATAACTTCGAACTCAAGCAATTGTACAAAGATTTGGATATTGATGACTATGTGAGTATTCAGAGACTCAAGGGCTGTAGACGTGGCGAGAATGCCAGAAAGCCGACTTCCAAGGAGACTAGTGAAAAAACAAATAGGATGGAACAGAAAGAGATGTAGGCCAAACACATGGTGGCAGGACAATGTACGAATATATGCTGAAAACTGGCTTCCTCTAGTAATGCTCCATGAATGTCAAGCCGATATGACATTTAGTTTGTTTTTGATAATCGTCGAAAGCAAATAAGTTCGATATTTTTGCTATCATGGAAAAAAAGCGAACTTCGTTTGTTGATGTCACTACTTTTAGCGTAAAAAAACCATTATACAAACCGAATGAAAGGTGAAAAAAATATGGAGGTGTAGCTACCTTACACTTCATGGTTTATAAATGGTTTACTGAGTTTTGATATGGTCGGACCAGCGTGAGCGATGTTCCGCGATAAGGTCACTCCTTTGAAGTTACTACTAAGGAAGTGGTTAACAAAATCACTGATATCGTGTTGGACGATCGCAGACTGATTGTTAGAAAAGATGTTGAGATGATAAACATCTCGGTGGAACGCGTATGGAACCTCCTACACGAACATGGGCATGAAAGTTATCAACGAGCAAAAGTGGCATGTTTGCTCGCTTCTAACCAAAAATAGAGTTGAGTGACTAGCGGTTATGAATATATATATATATATATATATATATATATATATATATATATATATATATATATATATATATATATATATATATATATATATATGTATGAACATTTTTGTTAGGTGCTTGACCGAGAATGAGCCTCACTCATCCCTGCAATTGGAGGGCACGTGTTTCGCCTCTTGATGTGTTCAGGCTCGTCAGGGCACCGACACACACTCTCCCGTCAAGAACAGAGGGTCGTCATTTGGGCGGGGACGCAGATTGCTGTGTGTTCCACATGAGATTGTGGAACCCAGCGGTTGGGTGCAAGAAGTCTAACATTATATATATATATATATATATATATATATATATATATATATATATATATATATATATATATATATATATATATATATATATATATATATAAAGATATGTATATGTATATAAACGCAATCCAAAGAAGTTTCAGGGATCAGGTATAACTTCGATTGCACGCCTTTGCGATTGCACAAAAATCTGGATATTGATGATTATGTGAGGATTCAAAGACTCATGGACAGGATACGTGGTGAGAATGCCAGAAAGCAGACTTTCAAGGAGAATCGTGGAAAAACGAATAGGGTGGAAAACGAATAGGAGAAAAACTACTTGGTGGTATCAAACGAATAATTGATAAGATACGCCTCATTTGGGGAAGAAAAAAATGCTGTTTCACCTTAATAATACACTCATTATTATTATTATGTGTTCACCACGATAATGGTTAACAGTGAAATTGATCATTTGGGAAGTGCATCAACGGCCACGTTAAAACATTAATCGATTTTCAATAAGGAAAAAGCAATAGTTCATTTAAAAAGTTCAGTTTAGTTAAAAAGGAATTTTTGTTGACACACGATTTAGTTGCTTTAGAAAAGAATAAATTGAATAGAATAAACTAAACTAGAAAAATTGAAAAGAATAAATAAAATAAATTCATGGAGTTAGAAAAAAATTGTCTAAGTAATGTCTGAATGATTGTGGCGTGTTCATATATTTTTTTTCCTTTATTTGGGTTTTTCGCCACTATCTAAAACTCAAAAAATATCAAAAATACCTGTTCTTATTTAAAGAAAGAATCACTGGGTAAAAACAAAAAACCAAACGGAGACAAATTTCTCAGTGATTTTTTTTGTAATAAATTTGCCTAACGAACATAATTTTAAAGATATAAAAATGTTATAAAAAATTTTACAAACTTTTAACGTTAACGTTTCGGAGGGTACTCTCCCACCGTTTTCAAAACTAAACTAAAAAATAAATTATATTAATTTGTAATATATAAAGTACCGAGTGAAAGTAAATATATTTTTTTGTATATGTCAACGATACTTACATTGACAACAATAGATGTTCATGACAGTGACATACTACCAAAAAATATATATAGGTAATGTTTACTGTGTGATTGTTTATTGTACTGATTGTGTATTCAAATATTTAAATGTGTTTAATTGTATTCTTTCGAGTCGGGAACCATATTGAATTTAAATATACCGAAGGCATAGCAAAACAGTTATTTTTATTTAAGTTTAGTTTTAGATAGTGGCGAAAAACCCAAATAAAGGAGAAAAAAATTGTCATTAAACTAAACAATAAGTAAAATTCAGTTTTTAAACACAAAAATAGAAAGTCGTACAACATTAAAACTAAACATATTTTTTTTACAAGAATTTATGTAATTATTTAAATTATATTTATTTAATCCAAATTTATTTCAAACTAATCTCCATGTCATGGGAAAGACAAACACACTAAATAACCAATAGAAAGTATTACCACCAAAGCTTATGTTTAATTATTTCAAAATGATTTTTTAGGTATTCAGATGGTCATTTACCATAAACGGTTTCTCTATAAAATAATATCAGATTATTCTTTATATATCTTTATATATTCTTCCTTAAATATTTTAAACCACATGACTATTGATTTATTTAAACTTATGAGCTATAATTTTTTTATGTTGAATTATTTAAAGGTACATCATTTGTTACCAAAAATATTATTAAAATATTTCCTAGATCTATCATTGAGATTTTTATTAGTTTCTATGCTTTCTGAACAACAACACATATTTTAAACGTATCCATTAAGCACCTTGGATTATTTGAAAGAAATAATTGTCGTTGCATTTCATGTACGACATGCGCTTCTCTTGTTCTTTTTTCCTTCCATGGAATCTGTTCATATAGAAAAAAAACGAATATCAATCAATTCACTTACCATTATTCAATTACAGTATTCTTCTACCACTTAAATCACATGTCACAAGATTTTAATAGACTCACATATTTTGTGACCATCTAGAGAAATAAAAATATGCAAACATTATATGTAGCGTCATGTCAGATAGTTCAACTTTTTTTATCGGTGTTTGGGGGAAGTTGCTATGGTAACGAGCGATGAATGATTTCAAAGGTAACTTAGATTATTTGAACGATATCTATTATAACTAATTGGCGATTATAATAGGATATTAAAGGCTACTTGGATCAGACCTGTGGTATTTTAGACAGATTAGATGCAAACAATACAAAGTGTACACTTGAATACATGTTGCTTTTCGATATTTATATTAGTTTCTATGCTTCCTGAGCGACAAAAAAAAATATGTAAAAAGCACTTATTAAAGACATTTGACTATTTGAAAAAAATCAACAATATTTTACATTAAAAAATTTACGACATGTGCTTCTCTTCTTTTTTTCTTCCAGTTGTTTTAACATTTTTTTACTTTAGTTCAAAATAATGTAGGACTGGTCAAACGTTTATTGTTGTTGTTTATTTTCCTTATTAATGCTAATTTGTGTATATAATTCAAAGAAAAAGATTATTTATACTTACTTACTTATTAACTTTACTATTATTTCGTGTTAATCATTACCAAGTTATCATGTTGGTTGTCTACATTTATTGACTACGTTGGTTTTGGAGTTAAACGAAGGCTCTATATACGTCTGTTAAAAAAAACAGAATGATATTTCCTTTTCGTAATTATACTGTGCTTATAAAATTTATTGCTAAAATTTTGTGCCGTAATTTCATGCACCCTTGATTCCTTCCCTATTATTTAGCAAAAATAACATTAATTATCCTTTATGACACTGGAAAATCAATGGTTGATATTTTAATTTCTTTATTACAGCTTCGGGTTAGGTCATATCTAACGATTTAAGAGTTCCATTCTTGGAGACGGAGTTTTCGAGATTGGAGCTGCTATGAGAAACATTCGAAAAGCTCTATGGTAACATAAAAGTATAAAGAGCTTGCAATTGAATGCATCTAGACCAACGACGTTCCAACTTGTTAATAATTTCAGTATAATGAGATTTGTCCAACTCTATAAAATATGTGGTTTAGCTTTGACCGTTTCCTCGGCTTTGGGAAAAGCTGATAATAGCTAGGAGTAAAATCCGGCCAATACGGTGCCGTGGAAATGTGGAAAAAGAGTATGTTATGGAGTGTTGCAGCAGCAATATATACTGCACATCAAAAACTATACTGGAGATCTATCTGGATGTAGGTGAAGGTTGAAGGAGGTCAAGGATCACTGACGGACCTAGCTACTACAACAGGAAGAAGAAGAGTAAGCTTAACAGAATGGCGTTTAAATCACTCATGACTAAGGATGAAACGATACCACTGAGGTATCGATACTTTTACTCGATGTCGTATCGGTCGTAAAGTATCGATACCTACTCGGTATTGAATGAAAAATATCAATACTTACTCGTATCGGTCGATTTTTCCGTTGAATTAAAGGCAAATAAAACAGCAGTAAGTAATAATATTATGTTTATTGATATAAACAAAAAACAAATAAATCTAAGAAAAAAACTCGGTTTTTGGGGTGCTTTCCAAAAACAATAATTTTTTAAGGTGTTTGCCGATTAAACGATTTCTTGATGCAGTAACTGTCGCGTGTAACCTTCGAAAAACAACCTCTCACAAGGTAGAGAGGTAACGATAATATGTAAGATCATTCGCGCCTGTTTATATATAATTTTGAAAACACGGGTTTTAAATCCTCCCATTCTTCTAATGGATTGGCTGTTAATGCGCAGACAGGATTAACGGAATATATTGACACCTCGGTTTTTGAGTCGCCGCTTTTGGTCAACTGCTAGTTGTTTGTGGTGCAACTAAAATTCAAAATACTCGATGGGTTTCTTCTTCAGATCCACTCGTATCGCCATCCCACCTGCGTTTGCATTTTGAAAATGGAGGTTTTTTGAAGCATGGGTCCAAAACTGTTGCCAAAGCTACGAGTGTGTTAAATTCAATGAGACCAAATCTTTTTTTACATTCAGCCAATAGTTTGGTTTGCAACTGAGTGACATATTCTATTGATGAATAAAATGTCTTTAGCTGCGATGTGAGACAATTTATCATGGGTATGATTTTGGATAAGGTGACATAATTCTAGTCGGAAGATTCTCTAGTGACAAATTCGAATGGTTAATAATAACTGGACTATATGTTTCAATATTTCGATTTCCTGACCCATCACCAATTCAGGACTATCTGTAGCATTGAGTAAAAGTTGTGAAGCAATTTTGGACATATCTAAAAATCTATCCACTATATAATATAGCGAATTCCAGCGCATCCAACGTCAAGAATATATTTTTTTGTGCATCTTTCAGGAACTCCACTATCACTCTGGATTTTTCTTTATTAATAAATAATGTTTGTCTTTTTAATAAAGTTTATCTGATTATATAACACTGTTTTTGACTCATTTAACAGTTTCTCTAACTTTTTTGATAGTATCATTAACTGTGGTCGCAGTATTATTTATTGAGGAATCTACTACTAAATTTATAGTATATCCAAAACATGGCAAATGTTTTTAATCACCAAGCGTTCTTTTCATTGCGTCAACCATATTAACGACCTTGTTTGTAACAGCCCAAGTAATTTCAGGTAGTGAAATATCCCAGTCTTTTAGAATATCAACAAATATATTAGAATTATACTCCGCTGTATGATTTAATTTGAGTTCCCTGGTGGCATTATTAGCTCGCTATTTTCCCTAGAAAATGTACCGTAATAACCAAACAATCCTTCTCGTTCATGGTTTCCGTCCATACATCAAGCGTCACACATAACTCACTTGCACTTGATATTGTTGAAGCAAACTCTATCTTGTCGATGTCGTATTTGTCACAGAGCAACTTCTTGAAGTGTGTCGACGAAGGCACTTTGTAATAAAAAGCCAATTCCTTCATCAATTTCAAAAAACCTTCTCCTTCAACGATATTGAAAGGCCGAAATTTAATATGCACATATGTATATTATTATATTTTATGGCACCCTCTGGATTAAAACAAAATTCCAATTTCTTTTATGTAATTTTAAAACATTTTAATATCTACTTACCTTTTTTTGAAGCAGTTTTTTCGAAGACAGTTTTTAATGTGTTATGACTCATTGGACACAGATCCGAGTGTGAATTATTAACTGTAGATTTCGTAGATGTCGATGTCGAGCGGCTTCGAGGGAATTGGGGAGTATTTCACTATTTTGAATTTTTTGGGGTTCTCGACAACAGCTGAACTGCCTGTGTTTGCTGTGACATCACCTTCAGCTTCCTTTTTCTTTCTACTAAAAAGTACTAAAATATATTTGATCTTCAGTGACTTTCTGTTCTAGCTATCTATCTATCTATCTATACATACATTTAATCTCCATTGCATTAAGAACTGTATTTCAACTTATATTTAAACGACAATGATATTATTTTAATTTTATTGATACGGGTACATAACATGATTGTATCAATCGGTATAGATTAACGCACGGCACAATACTACATATAATGGACAAGAAAAACTCAATTAGTAACTACCTACCTATAATTTGTAGATTAGATTAGATACTCGTACTAGTCGTACTTACTTTGAAATCTTGTCATTAATAGGTGCAATATAGTCAGGGTGGCTTTTTAAATGCTTATGCAAATTAGAAGTATTGCCACAAAACTGCATATCTTTAAATCATTTCTTGCAGAATGCGTTTTCCTCATCTTTTTTTGCGAAATATTGCTACTTAACATTTCGAATCGTAACAATTATGTTCACAATAATAACAAACGTAACGACAGAATCAGAGGTTAGGGTTAGGACATTGACTGACGAATGAATGACGACATAAATATGGCGGCTGGCGGACCTATGCAAATAAGGCTGCCAACTGCGTAAAAGTAAAAAAAGATGATCAAAAAATAATATAGAGTAAAATAAAGTGGTATATACGATTCTACTTATTTCATCATCTAGCATAAATAAGTACCCACCTACGTAATAAAATATAAATGTTCTTCCGACCAGACCCGTACGCGTTTCCAGTATCGATACGAGTACTTTTGACCGATACCTACTTGGTACTCTGTTCCAAAGTATCAATACCAAAAGTGCTTGGTATCGGAAGAAAAGTATCGAGTAAGTATTTGTAGTTACTCCTATCGTTTCATCCCTATTCTTGGCGGGTGTTCTTAAGGCTTATCGCTTTACTACCATATACAGTTTCAATTCTCATTTGATTTCAAAAGGTCCAGTTGTAGGTCCAGCTAGTTGAGCAACTTTTCGCTTGATGTTCCATAACTTTAAGAATATACATCGGATTTAATTGATTCTTACTCTGTTAGGTTCGTAATTTACTCTTTTCCAAATCTTCTAGTGGTGTAAAAACGATCCGAGAACAAGTTTAAAAATTATTGTCGGAAATGCGAGAGCGCTCCAAGTTGCTCAACGTGCCCCTGGTTAGTTGAGCATAGGTATGGGGCTAGTTTAGCAGTGGCTAAAATAGACTTGATGGCTGTTTAGAATGATCTGAATACAAAATAATTGTAATCAACAAGCAAATATTTATTTATTATGATTATTATATACTTATATTGTTGTTATATCTCCGGAAAAATAAAATTAAAATCAAACAAAATTAAATCTTTCTAATCTTTGGATTATTATTAGACTTTTAATATTTAAAATTACATATTTAAGAATAATTATAAAGTAAATAAATATTAAATTAAAGTAGTAACGAATTATGAGATCAAGAATATTGCTAGATGATAAATAATCCCAAATTATTAATCATCTTTGTCTCTATCACAATTAATACCAACATATCTTTTTAAAGTCAACCTCTTCTACAGCTTTTGCTGCATCACTCAATTGTTGATTATTAGCTAACCCTTTTGAGGTATTTCTTTTATATGTACGCACCCTAAAATATAATAACAATCATTAATACAATTATCAATATAAGTAATTTTAATTAGTAAACATTGTATAGAATCATAACATGCACAAATTAATTGATTGTTATTAATTTATTAAAGAAAAATTTCATTTTCTATAATGAACATCTAGCCGCACTAGTTGAGCAAGCACTGAACGAGCGTTGCTTAACGAGCGTTGTTAAATCATAAGATTTAAAAATAAATAACCAATACTTACATGATCCTTATTAAGTGTTTTTATACGAGTATAGTAAAAAAATTATGATCTGTAATATTTTTTTTACGCCGAAAAAAACAAAGCGTATTGAATTATCTTTCCATAACCCCTTTTTTCACTCTGTACACTTTTGTTGTAGATTGCTTAGTTTTCGTGATATTTCGATTGCACAACTTGCCTCTATGATCAACTAGCCCCGCTCTACCCTACTTTTTTTTTAATCGGATATTCGTTATATCGCTAAATGTCGGGGTGTTTATTGGGTCGCTTATATTAGAGTCGTCCACCCAGACATCGACCGTGAATGATGTTGCTTAACTTCAGTTAACGAGTACTAATGTTTGACACGTCGTGACTCACTCTTGGAGCGGTGGTACTTTTATCAAACTTAAAATATAACTTAATGTTAGTATGTTGTTTCATTATCGTTACGAATAGAACAAGAGATGCTTTTTCAAAAACGAATACTAATATTGTAATCAAATATGAAACCGTATGTTGTGCTAACGAAGACCTTGAACATATTTCAGGTACTGTAGATGGAGGGACTGCAACTGTGCCAAGTGCACGCTTATCGCGGAACGACAGAGGGTCATGGCCGCGCAGGTGGCATTACGGCGTCAACAGGCCCAAGAGGAAAACGAAGCTCGGGAATTGGGGATAATTTTCCCCACGCCCGCCCCTCCTCTCAGTGAGAATCCTCTGCCACCATTAACACCTCCAGAATCAAATCCGCCATTGGAAATTGGAGCCGGGCCCACGACGTTTCTACACCAAAGGAAAACGCCATCAGACACTACCGAACCATCCAGTCCAGGTAAGTGTTTTACTTATTAGGTGTAATATTTTTAAAAATGGTAGTAGTAGTTTTGCTGAGAATTTGTAAATAATTTGATTAATTATTTTTGTTTTGTCCTCTATAAATGAAGACTCTGTAATAAAAATTCATTAAACTATGACATCTATTTTATAAATGTTGCGTTAAATTTGTATTTTTAAATTTCTATAAGTTGGAAGGATGATATTTTCTTCCAATAGATCTAAATACTTATCAGCTGTTAAGTTGCCATTAATGAAAAAAAGGTTGAGGATACTGTATAAGAACCTGCTCCATTCAGTGCAGATTAGTACAGCCTAGTATCGACAGTTGTGTCTGTTAACATGACCATTTAAGCTGAATGTTGCTTCATCCGTGAAAATCATATTTGAAACAAAATTTGGATTGGTATTGATTGATTCATCTTCACTTAATTCTTGAAAATTGTTGTTTGTAAGGATACATGTTTTTTATTATTTTTTGGAAGGTCTACACATTGAGCGAGCGAAAGTTTAACATTGTCTACTATGCTATTTAAAACATTCAACGAATTTTCGTTATTAGTTTTCGTTTTTTGTCTTCCTAATTTTGGACGACTTTTAACGCTTTAACTGTAAATACTTCATCGTTCATACATAGTTTCATTTTAAATATATTTAGCCTAAAACACACCCCATTATTTTGAAAGGCAAACAACCATACATTATTTACATCGTTGAATTCAGAAAAAAATGTCCTTTCCAACGATGCCAAATTCAAATACTGTTATTATTAAAGAAATCAAGTTAGCCTTGGATTTCAAATACGCGACAAGAAAAAAAAAGAAAATATACCAAAAAATGGCATTTTCTGATCGTTCCTATACATAATAGTTGTATAGCCTGTATATATATGCAGAGCATTCTGACTCATTTTTGAATGTTTTTATCACCACCAGACCTCTCTCCTGTATACCTCCACATACCTCCACAACTTTCTCTCTCTCTCTCTCTATATATATATATATATATATATATATATATATATATATATATATATATATATATATATATATATATATATATATATATATACAATATACAATACAAATATAAAGCTATCAGGAACGTCCCAATCATCTTCACGTTTGTGGACTTCAAGAAAGTATACGACTGCATCGACCAAAAATCTCCTAGCCATACTTGCAGACAATGAAACAAGGGCAACCAAACCGATAGAAGTTCTCAACGAATGTGCAGATAAAGTCAGCCTACAAGTCTCCTTTAAAAAAACCGAATTCTTCTACTCAAAATTAGATCTCCAAAATTTGAACACCAAATACGGCAAGATAAATAGGGTCACTCACTTCAAATACCTAGAGGAGATCCTCGAACCCACAGGAGGAGTGAAGATAGCACAGCACACTCGATTACAGAAGATGAAGAGGGCATACGGCAAGACACACAATATCTACAATAAGAAATGCATATCCACACACGCAATAATAAGACACTACAACACAATAACCAAACCAGTACTCTACGTAAGCGAGACACTTACACTCCATACAAAAAGCATCATAGAAAACATACTAAAAGAGGAACGCAAGATTATGACGAAAAGTCTCGGCCCAAAACTAACAAAGAAGGTTACAGACTACATTCTATAAACACCACAGAGAGAATGTCCAACGTAGCGGTGGACATAAGAAAAATAAGGTTGAAATTCTATGGACATATCATTAGACTCCCACCGACTCACCAACAGAATCGTTACATACATACAAAGAATCAAGTCAACATACCATGGATCGTCATGGATCGCCAAGTCAGAGCTGATCTGGGAAAGGGACAAATGGCCCTGACAGAGATTGAGGATAGAAGAACGTACAGATACAAAATACATATGTGGAACGTTGCCTCAGGAGCGAAGTTTCGGGGAGATCGGAGGGAGGACAGAAAGAGAATCCACGGAGAAAGGATGAGAGAGGTGTGGAAGATCAGAAGGAACACTCGAAAATGAGTCAGAATGTTTTGCGTGTTCCAACCGGGTCTATACGCACCTAATTATATATATTACATATAATATATATATATATATATATATATATATATATATATATATATATATATATATATATATATATATACATATATATATATATATATATATATATATATATATATATATATATATATATATATATATATATATATATATTCAAAAATGAAGGTTTATTAGCATTCGAATTTAAATAGTGCATATTGAAAAACAAAAATTTACTTAAAATAAATTGAATACTAATAAAAGATAAAAGAAAAAACTTGTCAAATATCATCCAGTAATCGTATGGAACTCGAAAGTCTTAGTTTTTAACTGGTATTTGCCTTACGTTGCCGGAGTGTGTTTGTTCATGTGAAACTGTTTGAAAAATAAAAAGAAACTGGTGAAAAATAAGGTTGAACTTCTATGGACATATCATTAGACTCCCACCGACTCACCAACAGAATCGTTACATAAATACGAAGAATCAAGTCAACATACCATGGATCTCACAAGTCAGAGCTGATCTGGGAAAGGGACAAATAGGCCTGACAGAGATTGAGGAGAGAAGAAAGTACACAAACAAAATACATATGTGGAACGCTGCCTCAGTGAGCGAAGTTTCGGGGAGATCGGAGGGAGGACAGAAAGAGAATCCACGGAGAAAGGATGAGAGAGGTGTGGAAGATCAGAAGAAACACTCGAAAATGAGTCAGAATGTTTTGCGTGTTCTTTACCGGGTCTATACGCACCTAATAATATATATATATATATATATATATATATATATATATATATATATATATATATATATATATATATATATATATATATTCAAAAAGAAAGTTTATTAGCATTCGAATTTAAATGGTGCATATTGAAAAACAAAAATTTACTTAAAATAAATTGAATACTAATAAAAGATAAAAGAAAAAACATGTCAAATATCATCCAGTAATCGTATGGAAGTCGAAAGTCTTAGTTTTTAACTGGTATTTGCCTTACGTTGCCGGAGTGTGTTTGTTCATGTGAAACTGTTACCTAAAATAAGAAACATTTGCCAAGTTAATGGCTGAGCAAACAAGAATTACTTACAGTCTTTATTCCAAGCAGTTAATGACATGAAAAGCTAATAGCAGATACATTTAAAGATGTTTCCATGTCGAGGAGGTTTTGTTTTTTGTCTCGTTCTCGTCTCGCCTTTTCTCTTAAGTATTTCTTCATGTACTAATTCGAACAAAAACACTTTTGCTTAACCAGAATGCGTGGCGTCATTTAGCCTATTTTTAAATATAAATGTATATTTTTGAAATTTGAAAGAACATTTAAAAAGTAGGTTACAAGGAATATATAAAACGTTATAAGTAGGTCAGATATTTAAAAAAAAAATTTTGATCGAAAATCGATGTAACAGGTGTGGCGTGTGGCAGTGTTAAAAAACATTTAATTTGGGGGAAATGTAAAAAATGGTTTATTCAAAGTATGCGCAATTGCTAGCTGCATATTTTTCCCCCCTCTCTGGCAATTTGTGGGTGCCTTCCTAGAAGAACCGTACTTCTTTTGTGGCGGTCCAGTCATCAAGCCAGCTTTCGACATCTCTGTAATTGCTGAAGTGTTTCATGGACATGAAAACACGTGGTAGTCGAAAGGTGTCAAGTGTGGTAAGTACGACAGGTGAGGTAAGAGTTTCCAGCCAAGTGAAGTAAAGGTCTCTGACCGCTTTCGCTGTGTGTGATGGGCCGTTGTCGGACTGTCGGGGCAAAATCCTTTTCCCGTGCCTTGTAGCCTATTCCTGTTACTTTTCGTTCAATGCATGCTTCAAATTGATTTGTTGACGGTAGCGAACGGTATTAACTGTTTCACCTAATTTCAGAACCTCATGGTACACGAGGTCATGATATTCGGTCTTGAGGTAGATGTTGGTGGTTGCCCAGGGTCAACCCATGAATTTTTGCGTTTTGGGTTGCCGAAATATATTCATTTTTCAACTCCAGTCAGGATCCGATGCAAAAAAATCTTTTATTCATGCCAAGAAAGCAAAACTTCCCACACCGTTTTTCGCTTTTCTATCTGTCTCTCATTCAGCTGATGTGGTACCCATTTTTCTGCCTTCTGGGGCTTTCTCATGACATGCAGACGATCATAAATGATTCGGCGACTAACATTCAACCTCTCCGTCATTTGTTCTTTAGTTTGCATAGTGTCTATTTCCAACAATGTTTGCAATTTCTTCGGTTGACCTGGTCGTTCCTTGTCTTTCAAGATGAAATCACCACTTTTGAATGGTCTAAATGAACGCCCAAACTCGTCTTGTTTTGGGACAGTGTCACCGTAAGTTTCCACAATTATACGTCGGCTTTCACTTTTGTTTTTTTTTTTAGATTGAACAAGAAAAGCAGTACGTAGTAGCAATACTCTTTATTTGGCTTGAAACTAAAAATTTGAAACTTGACTTTAAGCTTGAAAAATTAACCGCCACAAGTGGTATATGTACTCATTTTACTTTAGTAATTAGTTTATCGTTTTCGTTTTATTCAATGTTCTTTTTTATGCCTCCCAATTTTTTTTCCAGCCGACTATATCTTTATGTTTGGATAAAAAAGAAGTTTAAAATAGCCTTGTTCAGAATATAGGGTGAACATGGCATGAATTCGTAAATCATGATGACCATTTTAGTGCTTTTTTTATAATTCTATATTGTCTTCTTCAAAGTAGATGCCTTGGGATTCCTGGAGATGGTTTGTTCACTCTTCTTAACAGTGCTGGAATTCAGATACTGAAATCGCCTTCACTGGTGGGTGGCAGCCTTTGATGGAGTTATAAGGTGGACTGCGGAGTCACAGTATTGTTTTACTTATCAAAAACTCATTAATTAGAATCGATGTGTGATAAGACGTCTTGTCTCGTGATGCAGCAACTAGATGTTCTTGATGCTCGGTCTTACTCAAATAACTCTTGAAATGTTTTAAGAATTTCTCGGCAAAGATGCTGCTTTACTGCGTTTGATCTTTGATTTGCTCATTCTACCTTTTTTTGGTTGTGCTCATGTTTCTGGCGCTAGCGCTTCATTTACGGGTCTTATTCAAAGATCCAAGACTAGTCACCAGTAATGACACGTTCCAGGTAATGAGGGTAATTTTCAATCGGCCTCAAAAAGTCAACACATGTTTCCTCTTGTCCTTTAGATCCTGTAAAAGGACATTCCGAACCACTTTCGTGCAAAATCTGATGAACGGTTATTTGAGTTAAATTCGACTATTCTCCGATCACCCTGACCGTCAGAATGCATAAGACACCGAATTCTTTGAAAATTTTCATCACTCCTTGCAGTTGAAGGCCTACCGCTACGAGGATCATCTTCAATCGAGCTTCGACCTTCCGGGAATGCCTTTAGCCACCTGAAAACAGGATCCTTGACAAAATACAGTTTCTTGTAACACTGTACACTATACTCAGGTCTGAAACGGAACTTGATAGCGCACCATAACTCGAAATTTTGATTCAGTTTCAGAGTTCACTTGAAAAATTCGATCCACGAAAATAATTATTACGGACCACCAAGTGATTCTAGGGAGTTCAAACTCTTAATGAAGGGGAATATTGCTGCCAGGTCGAAGGTTTAGCTCGAGCCCGACTGTTGACGGCTTAAGGCAAGAAACTGGCCGCGGAAGACTCTTGCTGACGTTCAATGGCGACTGACCATTTCTTTGAATGCGCAAATTTTTGCCTGGAGCATGGAAGAAATTTCTTTGTTTTTTTTAATGTTTTTAATATTCTCTACAAGTCCCCTATGCAGCTTTCCATGCAATATATTTTATACAGCGTGTATTTTCTCGGTTTGATTTAAATATTTAACTCAAAATAATTCACCAATAAACATCAAATTACATTCTTTAATCAATTTCTCGACGCACGTTTCGTTAACCATGTTAGCATCATCAGGATATAATTTAATCACTTTCTTTAACTTTTGGACGCGCGTTTCGTTAACCATCCGCGTCGTGAATTTTAATAAAGTGATTTGGTGTTTAGTGGTAAATTTTTTCAAGATCACTGTTTCACATTGAAGGTTTCATTCAAATATGTATACTGAATATTTATAGAAAGCTAAAAGAAGCTACTTTAAACATTTGCATGCAGTATTTTATTGTTTGAAACAAAAATAAAGATAACCTACAGCAGAACTAGGGCTAACTAGTGGTTAACGTAGCAGACCTCTAAGAAGACATCCGGACTTACCCAGCTTGGTTACCAGCGTGACTGAAGAGACGATTCCCTGTTGAATTAAATATTTTTTGTTGTAAGTCCCATCTGGCATCACTCCCAGTTTTAACAATTAAAATTAACAAACAACGGATCTTTCAAATTGAGTGTTTTGTAATTCTTGAATAAAACACAGCTGGCGTTGTGAATTTGCCTCGATCTAGTCTCATTTCAGAAGTGTATGGACGTTCAGTGAAAAATGTTTTTAAAAAATTACGTAATATTTACGGTTTGCACAATCGTCCATCTGAAACTATCACTATCAATCGAATTGTTCCAAAATTATATATTCGTAGTGGTCGTTAACAAGAGCATATTTATTTGATACGTGAAGGTGCTGCTGAAGACCCAGAAATTTATATTAGGCGACATTCACAACAGGATTTGTGATTTTGGATAGGATTTGGCTATAAAGGCATATAAGGTTCAAATAACACAAGAACTAAAGCCACTGGATCATTTAAAACGTCGTGCATTTCAATTGGATCAAAAAACAAACAGATGATTTTTCTCATAAAATCATCTTTTCAGATGAAGGACGTTTTGAAATTGGTAGCTATGTTAATGGACAATTTTGCCACATTTGGGGTGATGAAAATCCACTATTGATTTATGAGAAACCTTTATATCCAAAACGAGTCACTGTTTGGTATGCATTATGGCCAAGAGGTGTAATTGTATCGTATTTCTTTTAAAATGCTGCTGGTGAAGCTGTAACTGTGAATGATGTTCAATATCGTGATGTTAACTGGATTTTTGTGGGGTAAATTGAATAATATTGATCTGGAGCATATGTGGTTCTAACAGAATGGCGCTTCACCTCACTCTGCTAATGGAACAATTGATTTATTGAGAGAAAAATTTCCTGGATGAGTTATTACAAGAAACGGCGATGTTAGTTGGCCACCGAGATCATGTGATTTGACACCGTTGGACTATTTTCTTTGGGCTTACGTGAAAAGCCAAGTCTATAAGAAAAATCCACAATCTATTCCTTAATTAAAGGATAAAATAATTCGAGTCATTGGTGAGATAGAGTATTATGGGATTTATAGGGTTATGCCAAAATGTCATCCAAAATTTTGACAAAAGAGTGGAGGTCTGTGGAGTTACAAAAGGTGGTTATTTGGCAGATATTGTTTTTCGTCTTTAAATGTCATACACTATGCTTCATTTATTAATAAAAGTTTTTTGAAATCAATGTAAATTCTGTATTTTATTCAACAATTAACGAAACTGCTCAATTTGAAAGACCCTTTACAAATATCTACACCGTGAGCGGCTGTGTTGAACTGAACAAAAATATAAAAGCTGCAACGTAAATTTAATTTTTCTCTATGTTAAAATATATTTTATACAAAAACCGTTTTAACACCATCATGCCCGAGAAAGTTAAAATATTCTTCTTGGAAAAAAAACTGACAGACACGTCAATTTCCATCTGTCACTTGCACGGGCCCACTCGACGCACTTCTGGCTGAATGGCACACCGATATTTTTTCGATATCGCGATAAACACTCGAAATGCATAAAAACACTCACGACATCGAAATGAACCACCATTCGTAATTGTACAAAATGCAACTCGGCTGACTGCGTCCAACGACGGGGCCTCCAATTAAAAAATGAAAAAAAAACTTTCGATATATTTCTTAATATGCTCCAATTTGACTTCGGAGAAGAAACTAACAGTGAGACCGTTAACGAAGCCCTGTATCGTTTTTTCGAGAGTCGTTTAATAGGGGGAGAGACCCACCGGTTCAATTAAATGGGGGTGTTTCGAGAGGGATTCAGTGGAACGATTATTATTTTTTCTATTCTACTGGTCTTAATGGTCATCTGGAACATACGGTCTCTATTAGTAAGATAAGTAAAAAAATTCAACTTGTCTCTCTCTTCTCTCTTAATCAGTAATACTTCTCTACCGATTTTATTAAAAACGCATGTAGTATCAAAAGAAAATCGATTCTGTTTCCAGACTTAGCTCCAGAAAAGTCAAATACTTTTTCGATAGCTGCCGGTGAGATTACAAAAGTGACTGCATTTTTGAAAAATACTTGAACTTTGACTTCAAATAAAACAACAACCAACTTACATGCCTAGAAACTATTTATTTTATGTGAAATAACATTCAATAGCATTAATGTTTGAAAACAATTTCCTACAAATGTCAACCGTGGCTACTTTTAACAAAGCACATTCTCCCAATCCAATTTCTGACCACTTTTTCAAGCAATTGTGGTCTTATGTCTGCAACTGTCCGAGTTATGTTGGCTTCCAATGTGTCAATAGTTGCGGGTTTATCGGCATAGGCCAAAGATTTATCATAACCCCAAAGAAAATCATCTAAAAGCATTAAATCACATGACTTTGGGGGCCAATTAACAGTTCGTTCCTCGAAATAATTTTCTCATCGAATTGTTCCGTCAATAAATCGATTGTTGCGTTGGTTGTATGACATATGGATTCATCCTGTTGGAACCACAGCTCCTCCAGATCAAATTTTTCACGTAGTCGAATCACAAAGCCCAACTTCCTGCTACGCATAGTTGAATTTGGCTCTTCATCAAAACTGCCGGCAATAGCGGCGATATCTTTGCCGAGACATACAGTTTTTTATCTATTATTTTATTATTTATTATATTATATATTATACTACTATTTATTATACTAGAAAAGGAAAAACCTTTTCTAGTTGTGAACCCCGGGTAGTAGGCAGATTAAGGCCTCGGGGCAAATCTACTAGATAAACTAGATTCTCTTGATGATGGCTTCAAAGTGGAACCCGAAACGTCGAGATTTTACAAATCCAAAACGCGGGCCTACCCGAGGACCTAGTAATTCTAATATATATATATATATATATATATATATATATATATATATATATATATATATATATATATATATATATATATATATATATATATATATATATATATATATATATATATATATATATATATATATATATATATATATATATATATACTTCGTCGGACTTTACCTAAAATACTGGCAAAATTATATGCTCAAAATGCCTGAAAGAACAAAAAGTACCTGACTTATGGAAGGATGCAGAAGTGATTACATAAAAAAGGAGCACAAGAAGATTAAAGAACTACCGTCCAATAAGCCTCTTATCAGTAATGAACAAAGCTTTCACCAAAATAATATCTAAAAGAATATTAAGAAAACTGAATGATGCATAACCAATTCAATGGATCACATCAATTGATTCAGTACAATAGATCACATCGAGGTTGTACAGTAAGTCATAGAAGAATACAACGAATTTACCATGCCACTGTGCTTGACTTTTATTGACTACGAAAAAGCATTTGACTCAATCTCAAACCAGGTCATAATGGATGCATTACTTAGCCAGGAGGTAAACCTATTGTTATCGATATGTGATGAAACTATAGCGACCTTGATGTTCTTGAAGTTGTAATTAATGCAGAACGAGGTGTACGGCAGGGTAACGCAATATCGCTTATTCTTCTACTCGGCTTGCCTTAAAAAGTATTCCGTAATCCTGATTGGGAACACGGTGATATGAAGATCAATGGTGCAAACTTAAACCGTCTTAGATTTGCAGATGATATCGTTCTCGTTTAATGGAATAATTTCAGTTTTAGGAAGGGATTTAGAGATTGTGGATCACTTTATATATCTTGGGCAGATGATGTCAATGGCCGGGGGATATCATCCGGAAGGTGGAACGGCGTGTAAAATGTAGCTGGCTGGCATTTGTCAGGCTCAACATAGTGCAGCATCCTGCAGTGTATCGACACTGGTTGATGATGATGATGATATGACACGCTAGATGTACACGCTATATATATATATATATATATATATATATATATATATATATATATATATATATATATATATATATATATATATATATAGCGTATTTGGTGCATCGTTTACCAAATTAAAATGGCCGCTTGGAGGCGTCTTTTGCTATCTCCTCAGCCTCCATAAAGCATTATTGGCGTCACAGGTTTTTTTATGTTAATTTTTAAATCTTTGTTTAAAAGTCAGTATTGAAACTTGAATTTAAAAAAAAAGTTATTACTATAACCTTCAAATTTTTTTTTGTATTTTAATGTGTAATGTTGTAGTGTTCTAGTTTGGTTTTTTCGGTACATTTTTTTTGGATTGGCAAAGTCTTTTGAAGAAGTAAAAATAAATTTAAAGCTCAACTTTAAATTGCATATAAAATAATTGCAAAAACTAAAAGGTATCATGTTCTTCGAATTCTTAAAAAAAAAATCTCTGGTTTATCTTTTTTCTAGCGGTATGCATTCATGCCTTAAAAACGTTTTACTAACTGATTGATATTCGATATGCAGGATAAAATTGGAAATCATGTAGTTGGACCACATTACTTACCTGATCGTCTCAACGGGGCTAATTACCTTGAGTTCCTGAAAAACGTCTTGCTCGAATTGTTAGCTGAGGTTCCAATATTTAATGAAGACAGGAGTATTGTGTTCCAAAATGACGGTTGTCCCGAACACTGGAGCTTAACAGTCAGGGAGTATTTAAATAATGTTTTCTCAAATTCGTGGATTGGGAGGTATGGCCCTATTTCATGGACTCCACGGTCCCCAGACCAAACTCCTTTGGATTTTTATATCCGAGGACGGGCAAAATGACTTGTATTCTTCACAGAAATTCAAACTAGAGAATATTTATTCCAACGCATAGGCTTTCGTCATAATTAATGTAGTACTACGGTATAAATGAGGCGAAGAAGAGAGGTCAGCAGTTCGAGCAAGATTTGTAATTAATTAAAACATTGATTATTAAGATTTTATTTTTACTTCAAGTCCAAGGAACGTTAGTACCCTAGGTAAGAAAGAGATAGCAGCCAGACACTGCACAAGAGTGAGATATCATTTTCTATCTACTTAGCGTATGTTATTTACGCAAATAAGTAATATCGACTATCAGCCTAATGCGTCCCGATACACAAAGTTAATAAATTAGAGAAGTTACTAAAACGTTTTTATGGCATGAATGCATACCGTTAGAAAGAGGATAAACCAGAGATTTTTTTTTAAGAATTCGAAGACCATGATCGCTTTTAGTTTTTTTTTGAATATCCAATTCAAAATTGAGCTTTAAATTTATTTTTACTTCTTCCAAAAACTTTGGGAGTCTATAAAAAAAAGTAGATATGCTTGCATTGCTTGCATCTAATTTTGATTTTCATAGAACCCTATAACATTACACATTAAAACAAAAAAAAATATAATTTGCAGGCTATACCGATAACTTTTTTAATTCAAGTTTCAATACTTACTTTTGGAATTTTTCAAATAAAGAATTAAATAATTAACATAAAAACCTGTTGGCCTAATAATGCTTTATGGAGGCTGAGGGGATAGCAAAAAACCCCCTTATCGGCTATTTTAATTTGGCAAACGATGCACTAAACACCCTGTATATGATTGCGCAAGTTCGGACAATAAAGACTCACCCTTTAACTTGAATTTCAAACCGATATGACACATCAGTTTTCTTATTATGGAAAATAACGAATTTTGTATGTTAATTAAGCCTTCAATATTATCTCTCTTTATTCATCCATATATTCTCCCAAACATTTTCCATTCTTACATTGCTAGTTTCTATTTGTCTATTATTCTCAATATCAAACTGAAGAGTGAAAAGTTGGATATTTTTCTGATATATGGCTGTGCGATCTCAACAGTTATTACATAACGAGTTTAGTCTTTTTCAATAATCCTAAAGAAATCAGGTCTGCTTAAATTATTATTTATATTTTTTGGAAGAGAAATTTTGTTTTTTAAAGAAAAATAGACTAATTTAAAGTCTGTTTGTGTACTTTTAACATTCAGGAGGATTTTGTAGGAAAACAGGCTATTTTCCTACGAGAACATTCAACAGGTATTAAGTGGATGGTCGGAATGAGAGTGATGAGCACGATGGAGATGACGACGCCGCCTTTTTGGAACAGAGAGGCGACGCCTCTTTTCATTATCCATAAATGATACTTGGGGAATTCGCAATAAAGTCGGAATGTTGAAGTTGGCGCGACCGTAAACGCCCGACGAGTATCAGTTTTAACGCCGCCGCAGACGATAAAAGCCAAATTCGAGACAAGTCCCCGTTTTAATAAACGTATTATTGTGGCAAAGATATTATGTTCAAAATATTTTGATCTCTGTATTGTTTAGGATATATTTTCTGCAAATATTATTATTTTAACTTATTAATATAGATAATAAAATAAACTTCATTCTAAAACAAAAAAAAATCAGTAAAGTGGTAAGTCGATCTTTATTCGTTTCGAAGCCAGAACCCTACGAAATTATGAACAACAAATAAACAGATTTAAATTTGCAAACCAAATAAAAACTTGTCCTCTTTCATGAATTATACATAGATTAATAATATTTTCAAAATGCCTTCCTATTTGCTGAATACAAGCTTGTTCTCGAATGGCGATAGATGAAGTGAAAGTTGATATTTTTCGCCTGTTTTGTAAAATTGTTGGGTAACCTGCAGAATACGCTCCAGTCATCCTTCTCTGGCGTTTGAAACTTGTGCGTACACTCAATATTTCATGTACATATAGAAATAAAAATTTAGAGGATTATGGTCAGGAGATTTAGGTGGTCATGTAAGAGAACCACCATGACCAAACCATCGTAGATATTTGTTATTTATGAAATTTCGGAGTGCAATTCCCAAATGCGTACCATCCATTTAAAACCACGACTCTCCTTGTGATCATGGAAACATCCTCTAAAAATATTGGCAATTCCAAGCCGTCAATTAAGCCAGCTCAAGCATTCACTGGAAATGCATGCTAAAAGTCAGACTTATCTATTTCTTTGAGATTTTCTATTTCCTGCCTAAGAAGGTTTCTCAAATTTATTATGATACCGCGTTTCATAAATGAGGCTTCATCTGGCGAAAGGGCTGTTCTCCATATATTTAAATTAAGCCGGGACTGTCATATGATCCATGGTAGTCTGTCTGGAGTGATGTGCCTATTTAACGTACGCTGGTCGTTCTAAATCTGATGCTCTGTCGGAATTATAGATTGATTTTTTTCGTCGACGTCGACGAATTGATAAATTTTCCAGTGTGAAATGCGTTGGCAATTTGTCGATGATTCGGCAAATACATCGCTCGGTTAGGCGATTATGTGCACAATAAAATTCACCAAGTGCTCAATAAGTTTGGTACACAAAACACTGATTTTGTGTGAAACGTTCCATGATGATTTGCCAGATTATACTGAATAATTTTGACACCAGAATCGCACAAATTCACAGTTCGTGAGTTTGTGCGCCCCTATTGGAAGTTCGGTCACACAAAAAAAATTATCCGTTATTATCACGTAACCCACATTTTCGAAACTGTGTATTTCCAGAAATATTCTCTAATGAGGGATTCGTCTATTTGGAAACCGAAAACGAAGTTTATATAAGTAAGAAAAACCCAAAAAATGTTGCCACCAGTGGAGACTCGTGAGGGGGGCCGTTGGGACGCCGTCCCTCTAGCATTTATCATAGTAAACAATTTTTCAGAGCAAAATACCATATTTTATTTCCGTTCAGTTTCTTTCCTTTAACTCATTTTAAGATATTATGAAATGAAAAATGATATGATGAAAAAAATTTTTTAGCAGCACTATTTTCTTCTACGCCCTCCTACTTTAAAAACCCACGAGCCGCCACTGATTACCACCGCTGATGCTACGAAGTACCATGGATCAACAAGTTAAATGATCGTTTTGTTGAAATTCAAGAGAGATGGCTCGTGCTACCTTCATGAAAATAGCACAGCTCTTCTTCGACAGAGACCTGATTAATAACATTAAAATATGAATGATACGAAGTTATCTTCCCAGTTTTGCTCTAGGGCATTGAAATATCGAGACTTAAAAAGAAAAACAGTAGTAAACTGGAAGCTTTTGAGATGTGGTTATACACAGTAAAAAAGTAAAACTCGAAGAGAGAAGAAAAATATAATTTTCGTAATTTTTTTCTTGGACAAAAATATGATAATTTAATTGGTTCAAGGAAATTATTTTGAAACAAAACTATTAAATATATTGAACAAAGTAATAAATAGTTTTGATTGAAGTAAACATATTTTTCTAACCGAGAACTACGTTTTGTTATTTAAGAGAAAGTTTTTCTTGGCGGTAGAAAAAAATCTCTTGATGAAAAAAAATTTTGGCTTATGAACATTTAGTTTCTAATTTTAACAAATTGACTTCTTAGTTCAAAACAATTATTTTTAATTCTAAATAATTTTTAATTCTTTTAATTTTATCTTTTAATTTTATTAATTCTTTTAATTTTTGAACAAGAACAAGAAGATTAAGAAAAATCAACTTGTTTCGAAATATTTAGCTGTGTTCTAATTAAAACATTTCATGAAATAAAAGAATTACATAGGTCTACAAAATAACAAAAAATTGGTGTCGCCGAGACTTAAACGTAATTTTAAAGTCTGTTATAGTATCTATCAAAACTCTCAGTAATATTAAATTATCAAAAGTACAGTAGCCATTTAACTTGTTTATTTTTGTTGTTTGCTCAATTAAAAAAGTTAGTAAATAAAATCTGGAAGATGTCATCGTCAAAACGATCGTTTAAACTACCCGAATACTTTTTGTTACTTTTGTGACGAGTGAAAAACCATGGATCCCAAACAATGTTTGCAAAATGTGCAGTGAACATTTAAGGCAATGAATGAATGGTAAAATAAGTCAATTGAAGTTTGGTGCTGCTGTGATTTGGAGGGAACCAAAAAATCACTACGATGCCTGTAATCATAGTCAAGGTACATGGTACTAACCGAAAAAAATTACCTATCCCGATCTGGGATCTGCTAAAAAACCTGAAAACTAAATATCTTCTCATTCAGAAGACGTTCCTGTTCCAACTTATCATAGCCTGTCTGATCTTTCATAAATAGAATGTAGAAGATCCGAAGATAGGCAAGCTTGTATTAGCGAAGAAAATGATAATTTTGAAGCTACATCGTCAAAAACCCTACTTTTTACTCTAGACGTTTTAAGTGATCTTATCAGAGACCTCGACCTTTCAAAACAAGGATTAGAACTGTTGGCATCCACACACAAGGAAAGGAATTTATTTTCTCCAGGTACTAAAATTATATGTTATCGTACTCGAGAAAAAGAACTGCTTCCGTTTTTGCTCAAAAAATTAGTGTGTTTTTTGTAATGATATCGGTGGTCTTTTATCAATAATGGGTTTCTTGAATTACCAGCCAAATAAATGGAGACTTTTTATAGACAGTTCCAAACGGAGTTTGAAATGTGTTTTGTTATATAATAGCAATAAGCATGGTGCAGTTCCCATTGCTTATTCCACTAAATTAAAGAAACAGCATGAAATCATATCTCTTGTATTGGCAAAACTCAGGTACCATGATTATAAGTGGGTTATATGCGTTGATTAAAAATTAGAACACTTTTTATTAGGTCAGCAAAGTGGATGCACGAAGCTAAAAGCGAGCATGGGATTAAAACAAATTGGCTTGAAAGAAAAGACTTGACAGTTGGGAAACAAAATTTCATAAATACAGCATTAGTTACAAGAGAGAAAATAATTTTGCCTGCATTGCACATAAAATTGGGACTAATGAAACAGTATGTCAAAGCAATGGATATAAATAGTTTCGGTTATAATTATATATTGAGGAAATTTCCTGTTTTGAGCAAGGAGAAATTTAAGGCTGGCATTTTTGATGGACCGAAAACTAGGCTTTTGATGAAAAATCACAATTTCGTGCATTCAATGAATGATATAGAATCATAGCCTGGGTTTCTTTCGTCAATGCTGTAAAAAATTTCCTATTATAAATCGGAAAATTATTGCGACTTGGTGCATAACATGCTGGAAAATATCATAAAGCTTAGATGTAACATAAGGCTCAATGTTCACTATCCCCACAATCATTAAGACACATTTCCGGACAACCTTGGCTCTTACAGTGAGGAATAATGAGAGCGATTTCATCAGGACTTAAAAAATATGGTAGGAAGATATCAGGGACGATGGGATGAACACATGATGGCTTATTACTGTGGGATTATCATGCATGAGTACTTACTCGAAGAACTCACGAAAAAGAAGCTTTTTCCATGTTTAATGATGTAACAAAAGGTAAAAAATATGAAATAATCGTATTTTTTGACACCTATCATATTTAGAAAACTACATGTACATTTCAAAAAATATATAATATTCAAAAATAGTTTTAGTCTTTCCGGTACTAAATTCACTGTAGACCTGTGTTGTAGATCTTGCTTGAAAAACATTACTCATTGAGTAAGTTTGGATTTAAGTGTGAAATATATGTCGACTAATGAAAACAATTTTTTTATTCAAGATTGAATTATTAAAGTAAAATTTTTACTTCGTTGAAAACAAATTTGATTTTGATTTTCCTTGCATATGCTCTAAACTTTGTTTGAATCTAGAATCAGAATTGGTTTAATTTTTTTCCTGTGTACCGCAGAGTTCTGAGAATGTCTTGGACGGTCAGGGTTACAAACAGGTATATGTAAAGAATAAAACATTATGATCACGGTAAAAGTCAGTGAATTGAAATACTCAGGACGTGTTATGAAAGAATATCGATATCGTTTGCTGTAATTAATTATTCAAAGAAAGATAATGGGCAGGCGAAGCATTAGCAGGAAAAAGATATTGAGGCTTAGAAACCTACCTCATTTTTTGTTTTGCTTGTATATCCAACCACCATCCAGAGGTAGTTTTGCTTCATTAGTTTAATTCTGACAAGAAAAGCTGAAAAGATGGACTTTGTTTTTATCAAATTTAGACTGTCACCTTGTAACTGCAAGTTAATCTCATTAAATTTACTAAACAATTCTTAATAAGCAATGTCTGGTTTCCATTTTTGTCATTAAATTTTTTTTTTTAAATTGGATTTTTATCACCCAAAAACTCTAAAACTAGCTCAAAAAATGAGAAAGATCTTGTCAGACATAAGCCTTTTGACAGCCAGCGTACTTCAGTGTGAAAGAGTAATCGATGAAAGTTCTCGTCATTTTCTTCACACAAAAAATAACTTAAATTTCAACAATAAAAGTATAAAAATAAATTTATAAGTTAAACGAAATGGGTTGATTGAAATTAAGAGAATATTCTAGCAATTAGCTTTAATTAAAATTCAAAACAATTAAGTTGCTGGTTTGACTCGTCGACGGAGAATAATCGTCATCCCATCATCGATTTCCAATTTTACCATGATTGAAGCATTGAGTCATGAAGTTTCCCGATGTTTCAAAAGTATTTACTTCATAGGTAATTTATATATCTATTATAATAAATATTATGTAAGTACATTTTTTGTAATGTATGTACATGTAAGTACAAAATTTTGGTCACAGCTTGCTTAAATGGGTTCCCCTTTACATCTCATGCAGCCTCAATCCTCAATCGTCAACGGCACGCATTCTTGCCTTTTCGGAAATACAAAATATAATAACAAAAATATAATATAATATGTCGAAAATGCTTCTTGTTGTTTTCTCATTTTTAATACTTTACAAAGTTTTAAAAACACAAGCAAACTATAATTTTTTTTTCGAAATACTCTACACGTGTGATGCACATTTCGGTTTTGCGATATAATCCCATCTAGTGCCAAAAAATGTCGAACTTTTGCATCAGCCCAATATTTTTTAACTAGAAAAATTCCACCGCAAATAAAAAATATTAAAAGAAACGTAAACACCTGAATAATAATACACCCTATATGCTCACTCTGCACAGCGAGAAAATCCAAGTTCGAAGTCCAGCCAAGCGGCCATCTAATCCTGCATCCTGCGGAACAGGAACAATGCCACCGACCGAAACTCGAAAACCGTTTTGGCCGGGGATAATTAATAAAAAGCCGGTTCAAGTGGCCGCCCATTAAATTAAAAAACAGTTTACATTGGCTTCACTCTCAACCAGCTCCGAGTTACGAAAAGATTTAAGCTTTTTATTTACGATATTTTTCCCTTGCCCTCTCTTTTTTTTAATTAAATGCTCGATGCGGGAATTTTTCCGGCTTTTCAAGTTGCTCCTGCCGTATCCACAATGGCGGCCTTTTCGAACTGGTGTCGGTTAAACCGTCGGCAGGAAAAGAAAAGAATGAAGCGAGGAAAGAAAATACTCCAGACGATACATGTGCTGGTTTTTTTTTTCGTTAGTTCGTGCGTTTTTGTGGATTATTGTTGTTGTATTCATTATTTCAACTAAGAGGTAACCCAGAATAAAATGCGCGCATATGTGTGTGTGTGTCTAAGTAAGACAATGAGGAAAAGCTTGTCTTTTACTATTTTTTAAATACATATTAAATTTTGTTGTAAAATGTGGAAAGTTTAATGAAAGTTAAAGTAATATAGCTCTCGGGTAGATCAGAACTCCTGAACTCCTGAATCAGAACTACTGAAGCTGAAAGGCAAATAATTATTAATTATCAATTAATAGATAACATCTAGAATAATGGGTAGAGGCCTGCAGAGTGGTAGCAGACTCTATATTCCCGATTGATAAGAAAGGAGATACACTAAAATGCGAGAAGTACAGAGTCTATTTGGATTAACAGTTTCAAATTTGTAAAAAATCACAATAGCTCTAGAACATAGGTTCCCAACGGGGGCGTTGGAGCCTTCTATGGAGGCGGTAGCGGATGCAGAGCCAAGTAGGGGTCGTTAAGACAGTCAAGGGGGCGGCTGTGGCTTACATACCTATTAAGGAAATAAATATTTTTTCTAGCTATCTAAAATTTTTATTTTATTTTTATCGCGTAAATATGCATTAAACATTTAAATTAGCATTAGGTATTCGACATATCCGAATACGTATAGTATACGTATACTATACATATACTATACGTATACTATACGTATGCCTATTTGGATTTTTGAGTAAAAAATAATTCTCAATTTTTTGCTTTATTTTTAAAATTTTATCATAAATAATATTGATACTAAAAACTTTTAAAACATTGTTTGCAATTAATTGTAAATGAACTACAATTTTTAAAATCTAAAATAAAATTACGTGACTACGAAAGCGCTACGATTGGTTGCCATGCTTGTTACGTCATTATGTTAAACCGTTTTCACGGAAGTACTTTCAAGTTTAGTGCAAAAAATATTGTTGCTACTAATTTAATTTAGTAATGTCTGACAAAGGGTTCATAAATATCATAATATTCCTGGTGTGGATATTTTTAGAGTCACATATTTTCTCAAAAATGACATTCGATTCAATTCAGCTGAAGTTCGAGGTGCTAAAGCATCAATTTGAGGTTTTTTAATAATGTAAATGTAAATAAGAAACAAATGGTTTCTATTAAATATAATTAAATTATTTTTAGGGTATCAAGCGAAAGTTACGGTGAGAAGACTATAGGTTATATTCAATTTAACCGCAAAAATTGTATTTGCATGATATGTCCAGAATTTAAAATTCTTTCGTATATATTTTATGACAGGTGGTTGTAAAATTTTAATGTTGTTTTAGGCTTAATACGTTGTGCTATTTGGAACCATTGATTTCGACGTGTAACTTCTTGTGGCACATTTAAAAAGATTATTTCGGGGGTTGTTTTTGTAGTAATCGTACAAAATGGTACGAAACAGACACGATAACTAATTATATTTGACATTTTCAATAAATCTATTAATACACTGATGATAATAACAAGAATAAGTTGATAAAAACTAAAACACTCGTATCAGCTGCCTGTAATGCTGAGGGGAAATAAACATTATGACGTCACACGCGCATCACACGTTTTTTCGGGAACTATCGGCGGTTCATCGGTATTAGGTTTAAAAATGTATTTTAAATTTGATATAACTTTTTAATTATAAGGAAAAACATAAAAATACAAATAGTTTTATTATAAAACTTATGTATGAGGTTTTTATTTATGAGATTTTTTTTTCAAAACCCCAATTCTGTTAAAAACAGATAAAAGGCCGGGATAGCTTTAGGAATTTCTTATTCCTGTGTGCTTAGGCAATAATCTATATTCGTGAGTAATAAGTGATTAGTGAGCGATAAATCATCCTGTTCGTAATATTTTGTCAGCTGCTACTGATGGTGCTGCAGCAATGACGGGCCGTCACAAGAGTTTCATAAAGCATCTGAAATAAGCAGTACCAAATGTACTCGCTGTACATTGTATTATTCATCGTCAGCATTTGGTTGGTCCATTACGTTAATAGAGCAGTCAATAAGATTAAAAGTAATTCATTGAATGACAAATTATTTGGCCAACTTTGTAGTAAAAATGATATAGATTACAATCGCTTGCTATTGCATACAGAAATTTGGTGGCGCTCAAAAGGTATTTATTTGAATCGTTTTTTTCAATCTGTCTGACTCAGTGCTGGATGTCCTTGAAAACATAGACGAACTGCGCGAAAACCTGAAGACATCGCTCAACAAATCGAAAGACATCGCTCATTTAACAGACCTGTTTAAAATATTTAATGAAGTCAATTTACAATTGCAAGGCAAGAAGTTGAATTTAATTCAAACAATAAACGTCATAAATGCTTTTGTGGGAAAACTTCTTCTGTTTAAACGAAATCTAGTCTCTGCAAAAGAGGAGGATTTATTTAGATACTACCAACACTTGGACGTTCTTAATGCTGATTTTACGGAGTGATTCCAGGATATTTTATATATGAATGTACGGAGTTAGGTTTTAGATCCCTTCACAAACGCAGATACAGCAGAATCATCAAATTTAGAAGAGGAACTCGTAGAACTTACAACTAACGAAAAATTAATAAATCAGAAATGGATACCAAGAGTTCAGACTTCAAAAATCTATACCAGCTCTCTACCCTGAATTGTGGGCAATAGTACAAACATTTTTAGTTGCATTTCCTTCGCCGTATTTGGATGAGCGTAGATTCAGTGCAATAACTAATTTGCTGTCTAAGAAAAGGAACAGGTTGCACATAACTGAGCGTGGCGATTTGTGACCCAGTCCCATCCATCTCATTATTTTTTTTCTTATTGATTTTGTGTTTATTTTTAAATTTTTAATACAAAATTCTTGGCTCTTTTATGGTATTTATAATTAATTTATACTTGTGATTCTTAATAGATAGATAGATATACAAATAAAATAGGTATAGATAATGTACAGCAATATTTTAATATATGGTAGAATTAACTATAGCCCCTGTCCGTATTAATGTGACCACTTGACATAATTAAGTAAAATCACTTTGTTTGCTTGATTTTTGAAAAATGTGTTCTGTTCGTTAATGAATTTTTCGCCGCAGTGTGACATGGTGCTCCATCTTGCATGAAATCATATTTGCAAACCTGTTAAATATGATAATCAATTTAATGAATTTTTAGAATAATAAAGTCTTTTATCCTGCTAAATATTATCACGTACCTTTTCCCAATCATCCTAAGTAAAACCTTGATATTTTTTAGCCTATGCTAAACGTTTTTTCTTCATATAGTCCGTAAGTTTTGGCTTTTTCACTGGTCGGCGACTGTTCAACTCCAAATCAACCAATCTCCGTCGCACTGTACGAATGGATGCATCGATTCCAGCCTCGGCCATTTTATGTTTTATTGTGGCGGTTCTATCATTTTTGACTGCCTTGGCCAAAATACACATCCTGCGAGAAGTTACTAATAGTATTCTGCCACATTTACCACGACGTTTAGGAGTCAAGTTTATGCACATTTTCACTTTGCGGGCTATATTGGCCACCGATGTCTTCGATATGTTTGCTCTTGGCAATTTTTCTTTGACACATGGTTGCTATGGCCAAAAAACTCTTAACAACTCCAATTTTAGTTGGGAAAATATCTTTAGATCTACTAATAGATAAAGATAAATCTAACATTATTGTTAAAATACAATATTAAGGCAAAAAATACTTACTCAGCTCAATAAATTAATCAATATTTGGCCAATATAAAAAAAAATATTGGCATTATGTTTGAGATTTTAGAAATACGCATAACTTGGATTTTGCTTGAAAACCACAAGTGGTCACATTAAAATGGACAGGGGCTTATTATGGAAGAGGGAGCATTGGATTTTTTTTCTTGTAAAGGGGTGGTGATTTAGAAAAGGTTGGGATCCCCTGCTCTAGAACTACTACTTAGTATCAGTGTTTAAGTGATATTACTTAGGGTGTTTTTGTGCTCTATTCTAAAAATTGATTATTTTCAGCACCCAAACGTCCTCGCACCAGTCCAGACGATTCCGAATCTGACCAAGAAGACAACCACCAAACCTCCAAAAGTCCAATAACAACAGCTACCGTATCCAGCCAGGCACCGTTATCGGTTTGTCCATCACCCGAACTAGTCGCAAGTCCAGACGATGATCTCGACGTAGAAGAAGACGATACGCATTCGGAAACCCCCGAAAACCTCTCGTTGAAACGAGATAAAACCAGTCCAGAACCGCCACCACATCCAGTTGAGTCCTTCGTTTCGTACCATCATCCATTCGGGCAGTTTCCTCCCCATCTTCAAGTTCAACCATCGTCGCAAAGATCGCCAGTGAATATTTTGATGAGAGTTTTTCCTGGAAGGAGACGGTCAGACGTTGAGGCCATTTTGCAAAGGTGAGTTTAATATTTTTTTTGGTGATCTTTTAGGGTATTCTTAAGGAGAATGTTTTGGTGTAGATGCAGAGGGGATGTGCTACAGGCAATGGAGTTGATGATCGGTGGAGTATCTGAGGAACAATCCACTCCGTCTGCGTTTTCGCCTTTGGGAATTCCTTATCATCTGCAGAGGTACAGTCCGCCAAGAAGGTTTCTCTCAGCGCCTTACACAGGCACTGGGTATCTGTCATCAGTGATTCGACCACCCTCTGAGTATATATCAATGATGGGGCAACTGCACGACACCACTGCCTCATCTCCTGCGTCCAATACCAGCTCAGATAAGACTTCGTACTCTGAGTAGCACTACGACATCAGGTAATGGTATTTGAGACATTTTGAACAATTAAAATGAGAGTGTGAGGATTTGAGTTTCCTCAGAAGACGAACAGAAGAATCTTACTTTTGTTCGATGAAACAGAATATGTTCTAGTCAAGTGGGAGCCTACCCTGCTCTAAATAATTGAATCTTTTAGACTACATACATAGTCATTTTACCGTGGTACCAAATAACAATGCATTGATATTTGATTAAAATAACTTACATTTGAACATTTTTTATAAATGGTGAGGTTCTTTCGGTCTTTAACAACGCTTTTTTGGAGGCCAGAATTTTTGTACCAAAATACAGGGGTGGCGCAAAAGTAGGTAGTCCATTTAAGATTTTAAAAAATATATTTTTGTTAACTACTACTTGTTGAAATTTATTCACAAATGTTTAACAAAAGGTTTTTCTTGTCAAATTTTCATTTTTGTCGACATTATTTTCACGAGGAGGGTGTTACCGAGCTGTGATCACGCCTTTGCTTACGGTTGTGAATCGTAGGTGGCCTGCATGAAACACTGAGGGTTCTCTAGTGTAGAGATAATGGGAATTAGAGAGTCTATAGAAATTTAAGTAGGAAAGTTCTCACTGGAACGAACTGTTTGTTATTAGAGGTTCTCGTGGGGACAGGGTGTGGTAAGGCTGGACGACCATCATCTAGAAAAGTGTGTATTATACGAAGGTAGTTGGAAAAATTTCCAGCCTAACACAGAAACAAGCATTTTTTTGTCAAAACCAGTTTTATAATCATATTTAATAGTACATGTTTGTGTAAGTTCTAATATATCATTATAAATGTCACTGTGTTATGAATAAGTGAAAAACATTATGGTTTATTTATATTTTTATTACGAAAAACTTGAAATAACAAAAGTAGATATTTCTTACTTTACAAAACTAAATATTATTAAGATTTCTTCTTCAGACTTATAATTATAAAAATAACTTTTTGGAGTCCATAAAAATAAGGAATATTAATAAAAATATTTTTTTATTAATTTTTTGCCTCAAAGTCACTTAGAACAAGCGTTCGACTTTGAAAAAAAAAGACAAAATACACAATATTTTCTTTTCTTTTGCACATATTCATGTTGTTTAAGAGATTCGGCGTGTCTTTTTGGTAAAATATCCCTAATTTTGCCCTTTAGGTTCATCGGAGCAAAGTAAGCATTTTCTACGTTGTCAACATCGAGGGAGTCATCAAGTCATTGCTGAGTTTTTTCATAAAATCGCGACGGCCTAGCGGTTTTTCTTGCGTAGATATAATGTTATGCCTAGATATAATATATAAAACATAGCCATGGGCCATCTGTTTGTTTTGTGACTGCACGATATCGAGAAACACCTTTGATCAAACGTATCGACTCCACCTTTAGTTTCGTTATAAAAATGAATCATGTTTTTCGTAATGTCGTAGGATGAACCGTGCCTTCTTCATCACACGATGATAGAACAAAGACTATTTTGTTTGGTTTGGGTTTGTACGACACTAAACTCAAGGGCTCTTCATATCAGAACATGGATGTTCCAATACGCCTGGAACGCATATTTTTTCCGTTTATTTGATCTGATAGTTCCTACTACCGTTAAATCATAGGGCTTGCTCAAGCAAGTTTTTGACTAAAGAAACTGACCTAAACCAGTTGTCGCAGGTCACATTTTTATTACTATCATGAATAGGTTATGTGAGTTCCTTTACGTAAAATTTACCGAGAAGCAATCCGTTGATTTGAGTACATTTTCCTAGATATGGTATTGCATCAATCGTATTGTGTGGCACTGTCACATAACATTACTGTTTTTCTAATAGATTGTTTTCAATTTCACTGCCTGATCACTTGTTCTCTTCATTATCCGATTCTTGCAATAATCGAGTAATTTAAACATCTTCTAAACGGAATTGTGAAGTTATTGTGTTGTAATAATAGAGTCTATAAAAAATAACACAATACTGTTTAAAATAAACAAATTTTCTAACAATAGTCACATATACATTAGCTGATCACAAAAAAAAATAACAGAAAAGATAACCATACGTCACTTTGACGTACGGTAGATATATATTTACGAAAGTAGTGCACTTACCTGAGCGCCGTGGGTCTTTCCTGCAAGCTCTGTAGGTAGACTGAGTTGGCAGGAACGGAGAACGCAGTGACGCCATATACAAGCGAATTATATCGATTTTTGAAAATCGATTTACTGTTATCGATTTACTGTTACGTATACTGTTTAGATAGTCTCCTTGTAATTCTATATACTTTTCCCAGCGATGCTCCCATCTCTTTAATCCGCCCAAATAGTAGTTGAGATCTTGTTCTGCAAAATAGTCGTTTCCTAATGTAATGGCCTCTTCATTCGATGAAAATCTCCGTCCGAGCGAAAATTTGAGCCTAGGAAAGAGAAAAAATTCGTTGAGGGCCAGATCTGATGAATACGGTGGGTGGTCAATCAATTCAAATACCAGTTCGTGAATTTTTGCAATGTCGATCACTCAAGTGCGAGACAGTGTGTTTTCTTGGTGGAACAAAACTTTCTTTTTCTTCAAATGCGGCTATTTTTCTGCAATTTCTGTCTTCAGCTTGTAAATTAATGATGCGTAGTGAGCTCCTGTTATTATTTTTCCCGTCTCAAGATAGTTGATTAACACAACTCCATGACTATCCCAAAAAATAGTCGCGTTTACTTTCCCGGCCGATGGAACTATCCTCACCTATATCAGATTCGGTTCACCATTCGCAGTCCACTGTTTCGACTGTACCTTGGTTTCAGGGGGGTAGTGGTGTATCCTAGTTTCATCTACAGTTATTAAGCGACGCCAAAACCCCAGCTTGTGTCATTTAAACTGCTTCAACAGGGCTTCGGAAATATTCATTCGAATGCGTTTTTGGACCTGAGTGAGTAATCGCGGCACCCAATGCTTGGTGTGTTTTTCATGTCCAAATATTCAGCCAATATATGACAAACACGTTCTTTCAAAATGCTCACAGCTTCTGCTATTTCTCTAATCATAATTCGACGGTCGTCTAACATCATTATGTGAACTTTTTCAATGTTGTCGGTAGTGGGTGCAGTTTTTGGCCGTCCTGTACGTTCACTGTCAACCAAGATGGTACGACCACGTGCCCAAAATTTTACGGTGGCAAATGATGTATGTGGCAAATGGTGGTAATGTAGGCGTATAACCTTTCAAATGCAAGAATTTAATGACACCTCGATATTCGATTTCCTTTATCTTTACATAAACACTAACATCGACTGACATAATGACATCTGTGCATCTAATATGGCTGAAATTTTCAAGAATATCTTTCAACGTATGCGCAATTATATCACAAGAATATTTTAGACGAATTACCTCATCTTCATGTTAAGCCTGAAAACTTTTCAGACTATACTCGTATTGTGAACTGACATCAAGTAAAGGTTAGCAAGGAGGTTAAAAACTTTGTTACAAGGATGCTCTCCATGAAATATTGAAAAGCGTTAATGTCAGTCAACAATGGAAGGTGACTGCCTTCAACAAAACACAATAAAGATAACTAGTTCGTTAGTATCAAGGACCGAGGACATCAGTATCAAAGGCCTCCGGTCAGTTGATAAACTGTTCAGACTGAAGATAAAACGGAAAAAATATTAAACGAAAAATAAGATATTTTTATATAAAATGGGGAACCTCTTTTTTGCACCACACCAATAGTTGTGCATTGCAGTTATGCACGGTTTAATAGGCAAAATCAGGAAGTTATTGCTGATTGTGTTGATTTTTTAGAGCAGGGTACCTCACAAGCAAAATTCTTCCAGTTATATTTCGAAACACTTAATACAATTTTAGTTGTCTACTAATAATAAGAATTTATCGATAATACATTTTATAAATGTTGTATATATAAAAATGATATAGTTGTAGGTATAGAAACATAGTTAAAATACACAAAACTAGTTAAAGATATCTTGAAACAGGATATATATCTTGTTTGGTCTCATAAGTTGTATATTTTTTTGCTTTAAGAACAACCAACAATGCTTTAACCTTAGATAGGGTAATATTAGTTTAATGTACATATAGTTTTTCATAGTTTTTGCATCTGATGCGCCATTAATATTATAAATATTTCATTACAAAGTTAAGAGATTCGAACCATTATGATATATGCGAATATTTAAATAGAAAATTATATAGTTTAAGATTTCCTTTACTATTTTTTCTTTTAAATATTAGGTCCTCGACTTTATTGTCGGCATTTTTCAGTACCTTTGACATTTATTTATGAAAAGAGTAACATAAATTCAATCTTCGAAGTAATTTCCTTCAGCTGTCGAATCCCAGA
Organism: Cosmopolites sordidus; assembly: GCA_031761425.1. Classification (NCBI taxonomy): domain Eukaryota; kingdom Metazoa; phylum Arthropoda; class Insecta; order Coleoptera; family Curculionidae; genus Cosmopolites; species Cosmopolites sordidus. Next base: position 292,473 of record JARFXV010000961.1, read on the forward strand.
TCGAAAAAATAATGCAGGTTTTAATGTGGTCGACTTCATCAATATTATGCTTAATGCAAATTAAAGCCGAAATGGATGTTATTGCCTTTCAAATGCAAGAATTTAATGACGATTCGTTATTCGATTTTTTCCATCTTTACAGAAACACAAACATAGACTAATATAAACAACTCTTAAACAACAACTGAACATCTAATATAGCTGAAATTTTCGAGGTTATCTTTCAACGCATGCACAATTATATTACCAGAATATTTTTGACGAGTAACGCCATCTTTATGTTGAGGCTGTAAATGTTTCAGACGTTCATACGTTCCTCGTACTTTGCGAAACAGCATTATCTCCCAAAGTCGCCCAAATCACGCCCTGAGCTTCGGCAGCTTTTTTAGTTAAAAAGTAAAAATACGATTATTTGGATTATATTCGCAGTAGGCTCGTATACGAGGGGTGACTATTAAATAACGAGACTGTCATATTTACTTATTATCACCTTCAATACATACCCCTTCTCTATCCCTAGAACGCTCCATGCGAATCTTCTGTTGTTCGAAACAGTGCTGGAAGTCTACTTCTGCCAGCTCCTTCAGAACGCGTGCCGCTTTCTCTTTCACAGCTTCAACGGACTCTTGTTCCTTTTAAGGCAGATTTCACCTTAGGAAACAGATAGAAGTCGCACGGCGCAAAACCCGGTATGTAAGGCGGATGTTAACACTGGAGCTGCACACTGATGCTGTACTTGGGTAAAAACTTCTTGACAGAAAATGCGGAATGAGAGGGCGCATTGTCTTTGTGGAAAATCCATGACTTGTCCTTCCACAATTCGGGTCGTTTTTTGCTTATTCTTTCACGGAGTTCAGCAAGAACGTGGAGGTAATAATGTTGATTAATAGTTTGACCTTCAAGAATCCAGTGAAGGTACACAATCCCATGAATATCGAAAAAACAATTATTATTGCTTTGAATTTTGATTTGCTCATTAGAGCTTTTTTGCCTCTCGGTGAATTTGGGTTCTTCCAGTGCATGGATTGGCACTTCGTTTGGGTATGGATCATCTTCAATGTCTGCTCGACCTTCTTGAAAACGCTTAAACTACTCAAAAACACGTGTATGCGATAACATTCATTGCCACACACTTCTTTCAATACATTATAAGTTTCACTAGCGCTTTTTCACAACAATTCCTTGCTCTATTGTTACCCTTAACATTTTTTATGCGAAACAAAAAAACAACTCTAATGCGAACGAAGGCTACGGTTATACGGATTTGTTTAGAGAAGCGAGAAGTACTGCATTTAAAAGAGAAGGTTTCACGCTAAACAGCTATTGGGCGCTGGCTTTTGGCGCATGCGTACTTCTTTTATAGCAGCGTTAGTCTCGTTATTTAATAGCAGCACCTCATATTATATTTTGGAAGTGTAAGATGGCCCTGCAAGATGGAAAATAACGATGAAACGTGGGGACTGAGAATTAAGTTGAGAACCTAATATTTCTTTTAAATTTATTCGAAAAAAGCCGCGTCTGAGTTAATTTATTATCGAAGAATTGATGTATCAATTCGGATGTAGTATTTGGTATTTTATTCTTGTAATATCAGTGAAGATGTTTTAAAGCTACATTATAAATCTGGTTAGATAAAATAAAATGTAGCAAATGTAAATATTGGTATTAATATACATGTTTTGTCTGGAAATTTACTTGTTTTATTTACCTTAGTTCTTAGAAATTCGTATTTTTTCTAATGTTTTAGATGAGCTGTAGTGTTCAGTCGAAAAAAATTCAACCTTTAGTTGCTTATTTGTAGCAATCCAGTGCAGCAACCAAATTCTACCATTTTCTGAAAAATGGAAAACATGGAAATTTAAGTTGTTTAATTCGAACGGAGAAAAATATAGATTCTACTTTCAAGCATTCTTTTCCTTTGTTTTCGATGGTAGAAAGGCTGTCTTGTTTTCGATGGTAGAAAGGTGTTCAAAAGAACCCGATTAAGGAGACTTATATACAGGAAATATTTTAACCCCGCCTAGTATATATATACATATATATATATATATATATATATATATATATATATATATATATATATATATATATATATATATATATATATATATATATATATATATATATATATATATATATATATATATATATATATATATATATATATATATATATACATATATATATATAAATATATATATATATATATATATATATATATATATATATATATATATATATATATATATATATATACATATATATATACATATATATATACATATATATATATATATATATATATATATATATATATATATATATATATATATATATATATATATATATATATACATATATATATATATATATATATATATATATATATATATATATATATATATATATATATATATATATACAGGGTGTCCCATAGCTTATGCACCTTAAAGCAACTCGTGATAGTAGAAAAATAAGACGATTTAGTCAATAAATGTGTTTCAATTCTTCTATTGGAACTTTTGGTGTTGGTGAAACACGAAACTTGAAGAGATTTACCACTAAACACCAAATCACTTTAAAAGATTAAATCATCTCCTGATGATGCTAACATGGTTAGCGAAACGTGCGTCGAGAATTAAAAAAAAAAGTGATTTGGTGTTTAGTGGTAAATGGTCAAGTTTAGTTTAATAAATGTGTTGGCAAATGTTAGTCATTAAAAAGATACAGGGTGTTGAAAGTGAAACTAAATTGTCGAAAAATTGAGATAATTTAAAAACGGTTGAAGATATCAGGTTCAAAATCGAGGTAGTTGGGTCGACAAATCCGAATTTAATACTAGCTTGAGCCTAGTTTCTAGAGTGTGCTTGCTACCTATTTTGTGATGAATTAATTAATTTAAAAAAAAATTTTTGTGAGGAATTAATTTGCTCGCTCATATTTTTTTACTCTGTCAAGCTGGAAGTATTTTGACTTCAAAATAGAGAAGAGTCATAATTTCCACATAAAAAGGTACCCTTGGTCAATATCAATATCTCAAGCCATTTGCGAGATATTCATGTTCGAATATTCCATTGCACATCTTGTCGATGGCTGAAATATATGCAATTCACAAAGTGTGCCTTGAATACGAGGAAAAAAACACATCTTAAGTCAAAAATACAACGGACTTTATTTAAAATAACAATTTTTTGAAATTTACTTCAATAGGTGTTGAAAGTGTCCACCGTTTACCTCAATACACTTTCGCAGACTCTTTGTTAAGTGACGCCTTACATTTGAGAAGATATTTTCTAGTTCTAGATAAGTTCGGCTTGTGTATTGATTTCATCATAGTAAACTTAAAACTTCATATGACACCATAAATGGCGTGATATCGATATTGACCAAGGGTACCTTTTTTACGTGGGAATTACGACTTTTCTCTATTTTGAAGTCAAAATACACCCAACTTTATAGGGTTAAAACTACTCTGATTTTGAACCCACACATTTGCCAACATATTTATTTAACATTACAGACTAAATCCTCTTATTCCTCTACTATTACTAGTTGCTCTTTGGCGGAGTTATGGGACACATTGTGTAAATGTATATATATATAATAGGTGTTTCGGTTAATAATATCGAGTTTTTCTCAAAATTTTTGCGTTTATTGCCATAACAAAATAAATTACCTTAATAATCAAAGTTTTGGCCATCGTTAGCTATTACTTTTTCCCATCTTTCTGTCAAAGAAAGGATTCCGCGCGAAAAAAACTTTTAGTTTTTGATGCCAACCATTCATCAAGCCAAATTTGTACTTATTTGTATTCTTAAAAATTAGACGTACATCAGTCAAAGAACGGAGGTGACACTGTAGTTCTCATATATATAATACTACTATATTGTTAATATCTGTAAGTGTCACGGAGTAAGTCTATTCCATAGAAGAAAACAGCAAATATCAATAGAAGTAGACAGCAAATGTCTACTTCTATTTCTTTTTCTACTACTCGACCCGTAGGGCGTAAATGTCACAATAAATAAACGTGACACAAAAACATAAAAATATGCAAACTGACGTACGTCTATAAGCATATATCAACTCTCGGATATGCGCATAAGACTCAAAGTAGTAGTGAGAGAAACAGACGCATATATGTCTGCACCGTAATGATTTCGCTGATATACGCACCGTAATGATTTCGTATATATATATATATATATATATATATATATATATATATATATATATATATATATATATATATATATATATATATATATAATATATATAGTAGTTTTATAGCCTGTACAAAACTAAGTTCTATAGCCTGTAACTAAACCGTTGCATGTCATCGAAGACGCTATTAAAGAACAGCAGAAATACCACCACAAAAATTAAATAATAAAATAATCAAATGGAATGTATTCAATATATTTCAAATTTAGCGGCTGTAAAATTTGTCTTGTTGATATTTATTGACACGTTTGGAGGTTATTCCATTTGTTTTACCCATACGTTTACTTTCATTTTTACCTTGCGATCGGAAACAGTTTCTTTAAGAACTTAAGTCGTACCTGTAAAACGCCAAATCATTTAAATAGTCGTTGTCAAGAGTTTGTGGTATCTCTGAAACACTATTTTGAACAAGAACGAGACAATAATGATCCATTGTTTCCCTTTGCGGCTATTAGAGAGGTATGTTGAGTTACCAATAAGCTTTGGATGGACTAAAGCTGCCATTCAGGGTTGGTTATCTAATAATAATATAGCTTTTTCAATCGAAATGCTTAAAACTGAACTATTAAGAATTGTAACAAAGTACGTACTGCAACCAAATGTATTATTTTGATATATTTCCTAAGTGAATGCTTTTCAGAAATAAACCAGCACGGAAAAATTTAGTAGACAACTTAGCAGAACAATATGGGCACAAAGTTTTACGTATTCCGTATTATGAGCCTATTTACGTATTATGGTAATACATAGCAACACTGTATAAACATATGGTGTGGGGTACTTCACACTGTTACTCCTGAGATATGGAAGAATACGATAAAGCATACTGAAAAGGAAATAATGAAATGGTATGATAGAGAGCATATACTGGTTCGAAAAGAAGTTCTTCCCTTAATTAAAAATACTGCAGATAATAGCAGTGATTCCAGTCAGTACTTTTCAGATTTCAATTAATGAAAATAAAGGCATGCAGATACTTTATTGTTTTTTCTGTTTAGTACTTATGTATTGTATACCAATAAATTTCACTGATAATTATATAATATTTTTATTTTAATAACCATTCAAATATTAAAAAATGTTGTCGATGGTTTTTGAACGAAGCATCTTACATGTGCTAAATCTATATAGAGGTAATAACCAACGACACTTGCAAGACTTTCAACATTTATTATACTTTTGTTACTTACTTTGTAATTTGCATAATTTGATGATATTTTTTTTAATTGTTATTAAAGTTAAATTGTAAAAACGATTCGCTAAAGTAAGGTTCTGGGTAAGGTATATGTAGTGTATGATGCTGTCTTATGGACGCAGTTAAAGAAAATCTAACACTACATATATACGCCATCCGACGCGTAAGTCGGCGAAAGCATGGGTTGGGAAGCATGGCTGTGGATAGGTTCTCCCTATTCTTGATGGTATGGTATATGTCGGCGCCCTGATGAGTCTGAACCTCGAGAGACGAAACATATGTCATCCAGTTGAAGGGATAGGTGGGGCTCCTTTCCGGAATAAATAACAATATATATATATATATATATATATATATATATATATATATATATATATATATATATATATATATATATATCCTCTCGCCACAATTTTTACATTGTTTCTCGGACGTTTACCTCCAGCGACCGCACGCCACGTCGTCTTATCTCGTCCTTGGTGTTATATGTTTTGTTGGTTGCCAGAATTCGGGGATTTAACTGCTTTCTAAAACATGCGTTTTGGGCGTAGATTCCCTGCGACCGAGTGTATCGGTAATTAGTGTTGATTTGACGGATACGGAGCTTTTGATAACCCTAGCGGCACGTATTTCGTGCGCCTCGAGAATATTTGTTTTGATTTGGGATTTGCTACGTGTGTACACACTGAGTAGTACTTTTTAAATAAAAATAATAATAGAAATAAAATTTCACTTTAAAAACTAAGAAACGGCGAAGTGCTATTCACCGACAAAAATCTGTACAATAACCCTTTTTTGCCGTGAAACTTTGATATTTTTTTAAACTTTTAGAACTTCTCATGAACTTTTTCGGATTTTCTCTTTTGATTTTTAGTTACAAAAAACTGCTTAATACGTGCCAAATATTTTCAATGGACTATTCCAGCCATTCCAACATACGTACCCTATTATTACGGAACAAACGTATTTTTTTTTAAGTAGTTTTCATTTATCTATCTCAAATAAATTGATTTAATTTTTTTGTATCTACAAAAAAGATAAAAAAGAATAGAGAGTAACTGAAAAACGTACCTCTATATTTGACTCGTCGATAAAAATTTCTTTATGCCAATCTTCAATTGTACAGAGGACATATTTTTTGGACCATGCTAGACGGTTTTTCTTGTGGGTCTCCGTCAAGTAAGGCTTTCATCTTGCTACTCTCCCGTGTAAATCAGCTTCCTTGAAACTCCTTGTTGAACGAATAAAGTGTTATTTGAATTCCGAGAAGATTTGCGTCGATCTTGTAAAGCGACTCGGCCTAAATATCGATCGGTTCTACTACTTGTATGTAGTTTTCTTCGTATTTTCGTTTTATTTTCGTAAAACTCCATCTTCTTATACCCTTTTAAGGTTTTTACAGCACATCTTGAACATTTAATTTTTTTCGCAATTACGACATGCGAAAATCCTTATTGACTTAGTAGCATTATCTGGCTATGTTCCAGTACAGTCAATTCACGTATTTTAGGCATTCTTGAATCGTTAATCACTCACATATCAAAAAGAAATATCTCGTCCGAGGAAAAATAAGTGGCGCAATTTTCTACTAAGTTTACTCTCGCAATGTCTGAATAGAACTAAGACGCGATAGTATGAAGTCGCTGATTGGCAGAGAGGTAATAATAATACTCGTTTAATAAGTTATAAAATCTTCATTTTAAGCCCATTTGTAACCGAAGAGGATAAATATTTGCCCCAAATTTTGATTGTTCTTATAATGGCGGGTTTTTCTAGGGCTATCTAATACTTTTGCAGTATATATATATATATATATATATATATATATATATATATATATATATATATATATATATATATATATATATATATATATATATATATATATATATGACGCGGAGTTTGAACGTCATCTGTAATTTAGTTTGTTTACAGTGCTCGATTTTGTCAGTTCATCACAAGTGTGTATTGCGAATTTCGTGTGCCGAGTCCCTGAAAATGTTGGAGAAGGCTTATGGTGAAACGACTTTATCAAAAACACGTGCAAAGCGGTCGAAATGTGGTGGAAAATTTGCCTCGCTCCGATCGGCCATCAACGTTTTCAACTGAAGTTAACATCGCTAAACTGAAGGGAATGGTGAGTGAAAATCGTTATTAAAGTTTGAGAGATATAGCTTTCTGTATCTCACGAATCAATTCGTACCATTTTAAGTGATTGTTTGGGCATGAAACTTGTTGCCGATCGACTAGTGCCGAAAGACCTGAATTTTCTCCAGAAACTCAATCTCGTAAAGGTCGAAGAAAACATGCTAGAATGAATCCATTTTGATCCCACATTCATAAAACGCATTGTAACTGGTGACGAGACATGGGTATACGAATTTGGCATGCAAACCAGTCAATAAGCTTCAGAATGGTGCCTTCTAACTGAGCCGAAACCGAAACAGCCACGTCAAAGTCGATCAAAAGTTAATGCGACGTTGACTGTTTTCTTTGATTATCGCAATATTGTGTACTCGGAATCTTTGTCATAAGATTAGACGGTAAATAAAGAATATTAAAATAATAAATAATAGTAAATATAGCGTTATGTGGCGTTTGAGAGAGCAAATTCGTCGAAAAAGGCCAGATTTGTGAAAAGAAAACTCTTGGATTTTGCATTACGACAACGCATCATCTTACAATGCAATTATTGTGAACGAATTTTTGGCCAAGAACTCAAGAAACACCATCGAACAACCACCGTATTTACCTGATTTGACTTCGACCGACTTTTTTCTCTTTACAAAACTCAAATTACTACTTCGAGGTACCCGTTTTCAGTCGACAGAAGATATAAAAGAGAATTCGCGGCGAGAACTGAAGTCGATTACGGAAAATGCGTTTAAAAAATTTTTTGGTGATTGAATTATTCGTTGGCATAAGTGTATTATTTCAAAAGGGGCCTACTTTGAAGGCGATACAATAAATGTTAGTTCGTAGTGTTTCGCGGATGGAAGAATACATTAGGCTATTAGTCCGGGAGTACATCTGATGTACATATATGTATATATATATATATATATATATATATATATATATATATATATATATATATATATATATATATATATATATCATCATCAACCTGTATCAATCCACTACAGGTGCACTATCAATGCACTGAAGGCCTCTTCAGCATGCTCCAACACACGAGGTCCTGAGCTTTCCTCTTTCATTCGAGTCCAATATACTTAATAATATCATCAGTCCATCGTGTTTTCGTTCTTCTCCGTGGATATTTGCGATCAGATCAAGCGGTATCCAGTCCAGGACCGCCCTTGTCCATCTTTCGTCTCATCGCCTCGCTAGATGGCCTGCCCACTTCCATTTCAAGTGCTTTATTCTTCCAATGATATCACTCACTTTCGTTTGTTTTCTGATAAATGTGCAGGCCTTTCTATCCCGTCTAGTAATGCCAAGCATACATCTTTCCATTCCCCTCTGTACTACTCGACGTTTTTGAACCGACTGTGATGTGTGTGTCCACATAACGGGCAGGGCACACTGATCAAATACTTTTCTTTTCAGGTAAAGTGGCAGTTTCCTCTTAAACACTATGTTGAACCTGCCAAATGCCTGCCAGCCACATTTAACTCGTCGTTCCACCTCCCGGACGGTATAACATTTCATTGAAACCCTCTGCCCAAGATATATATATATATATAGCCATTTTTTGTAATTTATTTTGAAAAAAACCATACAATATTTACATCGTTCAATTCAGAAAAAATGCTCTTTCCAAGAATGCCAAATTTAAGTACTCTTATCACTAAAAAAATCAAGTTAATCTTGGATATCTAATATGCGATGCAAGAAAAAAATGATGTTTATGTACAAAATTTCATTAAGAAACCTCAAAGCGTTCTCGAGATATTTGACCGTTTCCATATATAATAGCTACCCTGTATATATAATATTGCAAATGTCTATCATGTAAAATAATAAGAGAAATATAGAGAGAAAGTTGAACAATGAGACGTTGTCTATTAAGCAGTTCTTACAATTAAATCGTCATCAATTAATCCGTGGAGGGGTCGGTTGCACGTCATCGTCCGATGCGAAAGAGGGTGAAACCGCAGTTTAATACGAACAATAAAACTAAACACACGCCACTGTTTACAATATAATTTATACGATCTGTTAGCTACAGGCCAACAATGGGACCTAATAACTAGCTTCATGTATTCAATGCTGCGCGCTTCCCGGGGTAACCGACGGCAGAGCGAGAGAGAGAGAGGACGGGACAAGGGGTGACCCATTCAATAGGAGGGATGGAACTCCACGACCCGATTCATAATATGTATTTTATAATTAAATTTTGATGTGACTGTTCGCGCAGAAACTTTCGCTGCGACCGGCTGCTAATTGTTTCGCGGACGGTGCTTCAGAGACGCCTCCTGTTTGGGAGAATGCTCTCCCCATGACAATCGCCAGGCTTTATCGACTGTAAAGCGTTTGGATCTCGCACAATAATCTTATAAATAATCAATATCGATATCTTTCCCTTTATTATTTATGTTATGCGATTTATTTTAAACGTTTTTCTAGTTTTTGTAATAGTTTTTATATACTACTTCTGATGTTTTGTTCAAAGCGTCCAGCGAACCATTTCGAATGATTTCTATAGGCTCAAAACGGTGGCCAAGAAGTTGTTTTTTCAATGGAGGGAACAGGAAAAGTCACATGGTGCCGTATCTAGTGAACAATAATGAACGCAAAGAAAGTGGAAAACAACGAGTTCAGAGCCTTCATGAACTTTGAGATGGAGAAGCTGTTGGGAAAGGAAAACATAGTGAGAGCAACTAAAGCATAATTAATAAGATCATTCGGACATATAATGAGAGGAGAAAGAATACACCAATAACGACATGGAAATCAGCACATAATAGACAGAGAGACCGAGCCAGAGTGGAAATATAAGACAACAGGTGGAAATATAAGATCAGTAAAATATAAGATCAGCAGAAGGATGGAGAAAACAAATTGCATATAGGAGGAAATGGAGGAAAGTAGTTGTCAAAGGGAAAACTCACTAACAATTATGAGAAAGGTAATAAGAAGAAATGTGGACCGATCCACCACGCTAAAAAAATTTGAAATATACGGTTTTACATTAAGGGCGCTCGAACTACGATAAAATAAAATAAAACAAGTTGCGTATGAGATATCATTAATTTTTTATTTGAAATAATATTCGATTGCACTATGTATGGAATATGACATTGGCCAAATGGAAGCTGCGGGTTCGCTGGGCGGCGCGTATCCGAGAAGTCAAATTTTCGATGTCTCGACCGCATAAATCGGGCTTGATATCATTGATGGCATTGGTTACGTTGACTTTTAAGGCATGAATCGTCTACTACTTATTCACATAGGCCCGGGAAGAAAGCCCCTCAAGAAAAAAATCTAATGACGTTAAATCACACGATCTTGGCGGCCAGTTGAGTCGCCGAAATGCGAGAGAACCAGGTCGTCAAATTTGTCGTGCAGAGGATCCATTGTTGCATGCGTTGTGTGGCATGTAGACCCGACTTGTTGGAGCCACATGTCAGATACATATCTTTCAATTTTGGCCGCACAAAATTGGTTATCATCGACCTGTACCTCTTGGGGGTGACAGTTATGGCGGGGCCAGCTTCATTTGGCAGAAGTACGAGTCAATGACCCCGCCGGACCAAAATCCACACCAAACAGTGACTTTTTTTGGATGCATTTGCAACTGTTCTTATGTGGTTCTTATGTTCTGGTCTTATGTGGATTGTTATCTCACCAAATTCGACAATTTTGCTTACTGACATAGCCATTCATCCAAAAATGGGCCTCGTCGCTGAAGACCATTTTCCGTCCGAAATCAGAGTTCACTTCCAACTGCTCCAGAACCCAGTCAGCGAATGCTCGATGCTGCCTATGGTCATTTACCTTCAGTTCCGGGATCATTTTGTACGGGTACTCGCCCAAGTCTCGACGCAAAATTCGCCAAGTTGGGGTCTGCGCAAGGCCAAGTTTTGGCCACGACGAGGAATTAACTGCCTCGGGTTATCCTGCACAATCTCGTTCACTGTAGTAATATTTTCTGCAGACCTTGCGTTTTGACGACGTACCACCGACGAATAATCGACTCAACAGGACAATTGTGTGCACCTTAAAAATCACGTAGCGCACGGAACATAGCTCGAACTGAGCACTCATTTGATAGTAAAGTTTAATGATTTGCACGTGTTGCTCAATTCTGTAAGATTCCACGATTATTTGTCCAACCTTAGTTACTAGGTTGCCTCCTTTGACAACTGTAGCTTCACCAACATGTCCACTATCAAAGTTCGCGCGCCTCTATTGAAAAACTTTCTATATGGAGCAGTTATAATTTCACTAACAAATGTATTAGGTTATAATAATAATGTTCTCTATTAACTGTTTGATCAACTGTACAATAGAAAAATCTAAAAAAGGTGATTCGTATGCATTGAGAACATAATGGGAAATGAAGCAGAAAATAAACAAAGTACAACAAACAAGAAAACAGTAAAAATAATTGAGGAAAAATGAAAAATCAATAACAAATGTGACTGAGGTAAGAAAAAGAATTAACAGAATCTGGAAGAGGAGGTTTGGAGGAAACTCTTTGTGGACATTACCACGGCAATTGAAAAACGTAGTTAACTTTGATTTTTGACCACCGTTTTTATGGAATTTTTAAGTTTTGATTCATCTCTGGTACGATACTCGCTTGATTCTTGAGGGGTTTCTGGAACCCATGTCTCATTACCAGTAGTAATGAGAAATGAACATTTCCGAAAGAAAGCATTTTTTCAGCAACTTCAACACGACCACGTATTTAAAAAAATAATCGGTATTTTCAAAACATTTTTTTTTCAAAATCGATTAAATTGATCCAAAAACTTATTGGGCGATTACTCTGTACAAGATACTTGATTTTGGTAATGTTTTCTTCACTGGTTAACGTGGAAGCTCTTCCTGGACAAGGTTCATCTACGACCTCTTCTCTACCATCACTAAAATCGTTCTACCACTTCTAAACATATTTGTAACATAGCTTCATCTCCGTAATACTTTCTTAACATGTTTAATGCATCTTTACAAGAAAGTTCATATTTAGACAAAATTCAAAACAAATTCGTTATAAAATATCGCCGACAAAATTGTTGAACTTAGAAAACAAAAGTTTAAAGGTGCAGCAATTACAAAAGATGATGTAATTTCTCACTTGACAAGGACAGACATACCAACTTAAATAGTTGTATCGATATGTAAAGTGCAATTTTTAAAATAAAAGTCACATTAATATTTGATCATAATAGGGGGTTGGTATTTATTTATTCGGACTTGGCCACAATGGTGTTGCCAAGTTTGACATTGTTGACTGTATACGTACTCAGAACGTGTTGTCATAGGATGCTATTTGTCTTGTTTAGTGACTTGAAAATTTTCCCTCAGTCAAAAAATAGAATTATTTCGTGAAAATTTTCGTGCGATGATAGACTACGACTTTCGACGTGGATTATCTCAACAACAGTGCATCTATTAACTCACTTCGACTTTTGGTGATGAAGCATTCAATTATGGTCGTCGTTTGCACGCAGACGAATTTAAAGAAGGTCGTCCAAAATCGGTTCTTGTGCTAGAAAACGTCGATGCTGTGCGCGAACTGATAAAGCAGGATCGTCATGTATCCTGGGCATTAATATGACAAGCATATACAAGATTATTAACCGTGAAAAAGATTTGTGCGCGTTGGATTCCGCATAATTTAACAATCGCTTAAAAAAAGGCTCGTGTCGATTGGTGTAAAGAAATGCTCAAAAAATACAATCGTGGTACGTCAAGAGCCGTGTATAACATCTACGTAGGTGACGAATCTTGGATCTAGGCGTATGAATCCGGAAGTAAACATCAGTTGACTGTATAGGTCTTTCAAAATGAGCCAAACCGGATGATGGATCATCCGCAGTACAGTCTTGATTTGACACCCAATGATTTCTTTTTTTTCTCATCCGTGACAAATAAACTACGTGGTCAACGATTTTCGACGCCAGAAGAAACGGTTGATGCGTTCAAAATGCATGTTTTGGAGATACCTCTTGGAGATAATCGGATTGGAAAAAGTGCTATGACAATTGATTCAAACGCATGAAAAAGTATATCGATCATCGCGGAGAATATTTTGAAAAACAATAAAACCATTTTCAATGATAAATATTTGTTCTTATTTATTATTCCGGATACATAAATAGCAACCCACGTAGTATCCTACTACCCGAGAATGCTCTGCAAGCTTGTTAGATTAGCTGGATTAAAAAATTCGTGAAAAAAAGACCCGGCCTACGAATTGTTAAGGCACCCTGTCACAAAAAAAGAGCTTAGAGTTAGATGATGCCAGAATTAAATGAATGGGAGTACAAATTATGCGAATATTCGCCGTATTTTGTATACGGCTTGTAATACGTATTTTGTAGTTGGCCCCTTTCAACTTTATCAAAAAATTCTTGTGTCGTACAGTGATCAAAAAATATAAATACTTATAAAATAAAACACAAGGTATTTATTTATTCATCCAATTTTATTTTGTCTCCTTTAAAATAACCCTGTCTCATTACACTATACTTATTGTAACAATCCTTACAACAGTTTTTATAGTCGACTGGTATTTCCTTCAAAGGGTTTGAAGGAAATCCTTCCCTTTTCAATCGAGGGAGCAAGAAAAAATCAACGGATGCCATATCTTGTTAATATGGTGCTTGAGGAACAGTATTTGATTTTCAGCGAAAAATTATCGAATAACTATTGCTGTATATGATGGTGTATGATCATGATGCAATCACCATGAATTGGTTTACCCCAGTAATATCTATAATGTCTCTAATACTGTCAGTCCCGTTTGCTGTGACGGTAGAGCGGTGGCTTGTTACCGCTGCGTCGAAAGCGCAGTTGACGTGGTAGTTGGTTCGATTCCAGCGCTCGGATGGTTGTTTGTATTGTTCCCTATCCTACACAGATATATACTTACACACGCACAGACATATACACACACACACACACACACACACACACACACACACACACACACACACACACACACACATACACACACATGCACACACATACCCACACTTAAATGTTTGAGACTATTTCTAGGCAATATTTCTTAGTCAAGCCAGTTAAAGGCTGGTTAAGGCCGGATGCCTTCTGAGAGGTCTTCTACGTTGGTCAGGCGACAGTCGTTAGGCTTCACGCTAAACTAATGGGTAAGCACAAACCAAGGGTTGATAGCCTGAGGTATGGCGCTGACCGGGGTTAACGATTATTTAGTATAAAATCCTTGATTTCGGTAATGATGTCTTCATTGGTTGACGTGGAAGGTCTTCCTGAACCACTTCTTCATCTTCAACTGCCTTTCTACTACCACTAAAATCTTTGTACCGCTAAACAAAAAATGTTAACAATCACAAAAAATACGTGAAATAATTTGAAAATTCTGTCAGATTTCAAGAACAGTCGTACTAACTTAAAAAACTAATGGTTGTATCGATACGTACAGCGAGTGAATTTTGTAAACAAAATTCACTTTACTTTTTGATGATAGTTATATTTCACGTTTTGTGATAAATTAAGCAATATTTAATAAACTTACTGGAAATCCACTTCATGTAAGTGATAGGAATATTAGAAAAAAATATGATCAGTTTATAAAACAAACTTTTTTTAAGTAAAAAAAATAAAATGTGTTATCTCAGTATTGTAATGGTCGATAAGGTATGTGATAAGTGCTAGTATAATAGATCGTTATCTTAGGGTTGTTAGTGTACTCTTGATATGGCCTTTGTCTCAAAACAATCGGGGATCAAGTTACAAGTGGGAGTCTCAGGGTTAATAAACAATTACGCCTTGTTAGACTCGTGGATTTGTCTAATCATATATTTAATTAGTTTTGGTAAAATTATTAACTTTGATTATATAATCCGCTCCTTCTTCTTTTACAAAAATTCCTATTTTTGTATAAAAAAGACGAAGGTCATTGAAAAAGTTTCTGCAACCCTGACTGTTTAAATTTCTCTTTAATATTACTATCGTAAATTAGACATGTTTTGATTTGAGCTCAAGAAAAAGGTCGAGTCAATTATATACCTAACTGACCTGATGAGGAGAAAGATTGTAAAACGGCGAAAGCGATTTTTTTTAGTGTATCCGAATTTCCGATAGAGGTCGGTATCAAATGAACTGTGAGTTTGCGCTTCTCTAGTGTCAAAATTATTCAGTATGATCTGGCAAATCTTCATGGAATTATTAACATCAGAGCAATGCAACGCACAAGTTGTCGAAATTTATTATCAAAATCAGTGTTCTGTGCGTCAAACTTATACAGAACTTTGAGAATATTATGGTGCACATAATCGCCCAACCGAGCAATGTATTCGACGAATTATCCACAAATTCCGAACCTATTTTACGCTGCTCGATATTAAAACAAAAACAAAACAAAAACTGGGCGTTCGGAAAAAAATATCGTCGCTGTTGCTAACAGTGTCGATGAATATCAAAATTTATGAATTTGTCGCTGTTCGCAGGAAGTTGGGCTTTGTTATTCGACTTCCCCTCCAGCCCTTTGCAGCCCTTGTATGCGTTTTGAAGAAGCGGAAAATACTTGAAAATGAATGCCAAATAAAATTTTGATGAAACGTCGTTACTCTTCACAGAACGAACGGATCTTCTTGTAATATGACATCCGTTTCTTCAATGTCACCGTATAAGTTGAAAATCCACTGTGGTATTTCCGTAGTCAAAACATCCTCAAACGTAGTTTCAAAGTCTGTGCGAAGGACATGTTGTTATGTTATGTTAAATGTTGAATGTAGATTGAAACGTAATCATCCTGGCAGTTTGTCTGTGAAAAAGTGGGGAACTGGGAAAATTCGCACAGTCCAATGTTTTACTTCATTAGTTTCATTCTGACAAGAAAATCTGAAATGATGAACTTTGTTTTTATCAAATTTAGACTGTCGCCTTTTAATTTTATTAAATTTACTAAACAAATCTATTAATAAGCAATGTCTGGTTTACGTTTATTTAAATTTTCTTTTAACATTGGATTTATAGCATCCAAAAACTCTAAAATTGTCTTAAAAAGTGAAAAAAATCTTGTCAAACATAAGTCTTTTGACAGCCAGCGTACTTCAGTGTGAAGGAGTAATCGATGAAAGTTCTCGTCATTTTCTTCACATAACTGCGCAAATAACTTAGAATTCAACGCGTTGCTCCGAATTCTGTTTACTGCGTTAATGACAAATTAAGGAGATTGATGCAGTCTACCACTCAGTTTTTAGCAATTAAATGTTGTCGATGGATGACGCAGTATATTGCAAACATCTCGGGTACAATTTGTTTTAAATGGCTTATAAATCCGCGATAGCGCCCAAACATGATAGCTGCTCCATCTGCTGCCGCTGATATTGTATTTGATAAAAGAATCGCTTTTTCCCTGGAATAATCTCTCAAAACATTAAATATTGATTCGCCTTTAGTGTCTGTTGTTAAAGTTCTCGCAAAGAGCAGTTCTTCATGGATTTCTTGGCCCATAACAAAAAGAACATGTGCCAATAAGAATGTTTCATTATCAGGTAAAGTTGACTCGTCTAGTTGTCTAGTTGTATAGAGAAATGGGTCATTTGAGGATAATTACACAAGAAGATTTCAATTTCATCTCTCATTTCATCAATACGTCTTTGAACTGTGTTATTGCTCAAAGGAATTTTTTTATCATATGCAGTTTTGTGTAGAACAGTTTTTAAAACCTCTTCAATGACTGGTGAAATTAATTGTTCCTCGATGGTATGTAGTTTTCCAGATTTTGCTATAAGTAGCGAGATATTGTAAGTAGCTCGCAAACCATCATCGTCTCTTAGTGACGTCAAAGCGAACATGTTATCCGCCGTGTATTTGCAAGTATTTTAAATCTTTACCTGTTTTATCAGGGTGACACCTTCTCAAATGATCCTCCAGCTGGGATGGTTTCATAATGTCATCGCTTAAAACTTTATTGCATGAATTGTCTGTCCAACAATGATGCTATGAAGCCAAACTTCAAATAATCAACACTGTACTGTCTATATTTCTTTTTAGATTCGGCCATGTTTAGTATCAGTTATCTGTCGATAAACAGTTAACTATTTAAATATGATAAGACAGCAATCAAAATTGATTGTCGGTGTAAAACCTTATTTTAATCTTTAGATAACTTTTGTATGAATATAGAGAGGAATCATGTACCATAGAATCTTATTTTTAAAGATATAAAAGTATATAATACCCATTGCTAAGATTTTGAAACAGGAAACTATTGAGGAATACGCATGTAGATTGTGGTTAATTTGAATGTTGAACTAATATTATTTCAAGTCACGAACGGCGTCTCTATACAATCGGAGGAACTACAAAAAGAAAATTTTATAAAAAAATAATTTACTTACTTTTCTCCGGCACTCCCAAAAAAGATACCATATTGATTCACTTTAACTTATATGTACTTAACTACCTATTTATATTTTTTAAAATATTTGCTTAACACTTTTCAAAATTCCGAGAACAAATGAACAGTTTGTCTCTGATATTCGTATTTATAATTGACGTGCAAGTACAATTGGTACAAGTCTGCGCCGTCCTTGCAAAGCTCTGGTACAAGTGTTGACAAGTGTTGTGCAAGTTTTTACGCGACCAAACGTTTTTTTTGCGACCACAAAGCGAATAGCGAAATTAATTGCACAATTTTATGAAATATACTTAATTAATAGGTAATTGGGTGTAGTAAATAAAGTAATTTTGTACTATGGAATTTATAATAATTCTTAAAGAGTTTGATATATTAGAAAATAATAACTTAGTAACTATAAAAATAATTTATAAGTGAAACGAAATGGGTTGATTGAAGCCAAGAGGATATTCTAGCTTTAGTTTTAATTAAAATTCAAAGCAATCAAGTTGCTGGTTTGACTCGTCGACGTAGAAAGATCGTTATCACGTTTCATAAACATTTAAGTTTTAAACATATTTACTTTATATGTAATTTATATGTCTATTAGAAGAAAGTATGATGTAAGTAGATAGGTACTATCTGTGTTATGTGGAACCCAACATTTTGGTTACGACTTGCCTAAGGTCACTCATAGACCTCCATTTACATCTCATGCACCTCTAATTTTTGTTTTCGCTGACATGGACCTCATGCAGTAAAAATGCAGCAGGACTTCATGATAGCAAAAATGAAAGTTAGATTAAGACTTTAGGAGAAAAAAAATATAAGACATGTTTGTTAAAGACGTTTATTAAAAAAACCATTTAATAAGATTTCTGGCATTGTTTATTTTTATTAAGTTTCTCAATGTTTGATTTTAACTTGGACATAGCAATAGGAATTCTATTTTTCGATTTGACATGTTACATTCGAAAAAACAACTGCTCACATGCATAGGTGCTTCCAAACAGTGACATTATTTTCTGAGTATGAGGTCTAATACTTGGAAATTTATTTTTGTCAATATATTTGGAGTAAAAATTTAAAAGGCCCAAGTTGTATTTTTCTTTTAATTCACTATTACCTTGCCGATTTATGAGTTCCATTGGCAATTTTCCTGGAACATCTTCAACAAATACTCTGAAAGGTATCGCGAATAAGTTTTGACGAATGTTAGTTTCCAAGTCCCCAATAGTCGCGGGTTTATTGCTATAAATCTGTGTTTTCACATGTCGCCAGAGAAAATAAACTAAAGGAGTTAAAACGCATGATCTCGGCGGCCAAGCGATGGAGCCATTTCGTGAAATTAACGACTTGGCGAACTTGACTCGCAATAAGCCCATGTTTACTCGGAAAATATGCAGTGGTGCGCCATCCTGTTGAAAATAAAGGTCATCCGCATTGATTCCATCAAATTCTGGGAAAAAAAAATCTACAATTGCCTTGTAGTGCTCGGTATTGATGGTAACGGTGGCCTCTTACCTACTAACCCTTCCTCATTTTTAAAGAAATAAGGACCGATGACCTCTTCGTGCCAAAATCCAAACTAAACCGGGATCTTTTGTGGATGCAAAGGACTCTCATGTATCACGTGCGGATTAGATTCGCACCTCATTGGAGAAGGTGATTTTGGGATGAAATGCGTTGTCGGCTTCCATCATTTCGAGGGCCTAATATTAATTTAATAATTTAATACAAATTCACGACAAACTACGATGTTCGGTTGGCTTCAATTCTTGTGCCAGAACCATTTTATATCGATGCAAGCCTAAGTCCAACCTCAAAATTCGCCAGGTTGGCATTAGCAAGAGGCCCAACTCTTGCGGCGGCGAGCAACCGAGACGTTGTCATTTTTGGCTATTAATTTTGTGGTTACTGAAGAAATGGTTGTTCTAGTTCCACTGTAAGGCAGTACAAGAGGATGTGATTTGTTTGAATCATTTAATACCGTTTTAAATAGGTATAAGCTCAAATTATCAAATTTGGCTGAAATTTCCACAGACGGCGCACCGGCTAAGGTTAGCAAAAACGAAGAATTTGTTGCTTTAATAAAGAAAAATAATCCCGATGTCTTCTTCATACAGTACCATTGCATTATCCATCAGGAACATTTATGTGCAAGATGTCATGAGTGTTGTGGTAAAACTATTAACGTCATCAAATCTCGGGGCCTAAACCACAAGCAATTTCAAGAATTTTTAAAAGAAACAAATGCTAAATATGGTTACATGACTTATTTTTACGATTTTCGTTGGCTGAGCAGAGGCAAAATGTTGAAACGTGTGTCTGATTTGCGGAGGGAAATTGCAGCATTCATGCAAAATAAGGATAAAGGTATCCCACATTTCCCTGAAGAAGCATGGCTGAGTGATTTGGAGTTCCTTACCGATATTACATCACATCACAATGGTTTAAATAAGAAACTGCAAGGAAAAGATAATTTAACTCATAGCCTTTTTGACGCTTTAAAAGCGTTTGAAGTAAAGCTGGACTTGTGGATCAATCAGTTCAAAAAAATGTTACCACGCATTGTCCCAATTTTTCGTCTTGCCAAATTTCAAACAAGGACAAATATATTTCTGCTCTGCAAGATCTGAAAACACAATTCGACTCACGTTTTACCGATATCAGGAAAAATTAAATGTGTCTGAATTTGTTTGCTTGCCTATTCAGTGTTTCTGTCGAAGATGTCCCTGAAGAAGTTCAGATGGAATTCATAGAGTTACAATGCAACTCTACTTTGAAAGATAAATTTAATTTAGGTTTGTTGGAGTTTAATTTAGTTTTCAGGGGATCATTTCATTCATTCATCACTTTGTGGCACTACATATCTATACGAGCAGTTATTTTCAAGAATGAAAGATCCATGTTCACCTTGAGAACAGTTTGAGAATTGCAATGACCGCTACTGGGACAGAAATTGATAAATTAGTTAAGAGTAAACAATGTCAGACATATATATCATTGCTTACATTTTATTAATATCATTTCCTGTTCTCAGCCTTCTAAAATTTTATAATAAGTAACTGTAATGATTTTTGTTTTTAAATACTTATACGTTTATAATGGAATATTAATAGGTATATCAATAGGAATTCTCGGCCATTGACTTTAAAAAGTTTGAAGACCCCTGTTGTAAAGGATCTACTTTTTATTACAAATCAAAAATATTATGCAGGAATTTCCTTTTTTGAATTTAAATAGCGACACAATAGTATCAAATAGTCTACTCTTATTCTCAGCTACTCTATGATCGTATTCATCAAGTAATATCAAATCCATGTTTTGCGTTTCCTTATTATATACAGATAAAAACGGTTAGAAAAGCAATGAAAAGAAAAAAGAAAAATATCAAGTCTGTTAGTTGACGCGAATAAAGAAATATGGTATTCTTGTCTTTCAATCGACCATAAACCCCCGCATTGTTTTATTTGAATAGAGAAAAATGCTCCAATAAGACCAGAATGCATTATATGTGAAGTTCACAATGGCGAACGGCAAAAAACTCGCCTCACAAATAAATTTTAAACAAAAGAGACGAACCGGTGGGAGGTAGGTACACATGCTGCGACAATAATGCGACCTATTCTATTTGATTATGCCTCAATAAGGATACGCGTATCACGCGCTTGTTACTGAAAAGGTACACTCGACTTTCCGCTATCCCCGAGACACATAAAGCAACTCCAATCTCGAACACGACAAAAGAGATCGGGACCGGAGGAAACTTTCGAATAATTGCATTTTGTACACGTTCAGTTTCCGGTAAGTTAATATGATACCTTAATAAAAATTCCTTTTTTTTTCTTCTTCTTTTCTTTCACGTTTCTCGGCCCTTCGTAGTTCGTCTTCGGGTGTTTTGGGTTTCAAAGATGGTTACCTGTATACTTATGCGAGGTTAAGTGTACGTAAATACGTTTAAGTGTAGCGATACACGATCCTGGAGGCAGGGGGTCAATGGGCATCATTACAAAAAACGGATTTAGTTTTGAAAGAAAAAAAAACATGTATATCCCTTTTGTGAACCTGATATGTCTTAATATTGTTGTTTGTTATTCTAAAAGGGGGTCTTAAGTTGATATGTTATTGTATTTGGGATTTGATAAAGCCAGGGTTTTAAATATCGATAACAGTATTTTTCAAGATTGCAATTTGCGAAGGTGAGGAAACACAATTCCCATTTATTTGTCAAATAAAAAAATGGTAATATTGTCTACTGTAATAATTAGATAGAGATATGGTTCAAAGTATAAAGGGCCTTTCAAATTGAGCGATTTTTTTAATTTTTGAATAAAACACAGAATTTGCGTTGATTTTAAAAACTTTTTATTGATAATTGAAGCATAGTGCATGACATTTAAGCACGAAAGGACAATATCTATCAAATTACCACCTCTTGCAGCTCCACAGACTTCCACTCTTTTATGAAAATTTTGGATGACATTTTGATATAACCGTGGCTCTATCTCACCAATAACTCAATTGTTTCATTAGTGAGGTGTATCCTCTTGGAACCACATAACGTCCAGATCAATATCATTCAATTTAGCCCTAAAAAATCCAAATATTATCTCGTAATATATATCAAGCACCATTCACAGTTACAGCTTCACCAGCAGCATTTTGAAAGAAATATGGCTCAATTACACCTCCTGACCATAGTGCATATCAAACAGTAACTCGTTTAAGATATAAAGGCTTCTCAGGAATCGATCATGGAATTTCCTCACCCGAAACGCGGCAATTTTGTTTGTCAAAATAGCCACCAATTTCAAAATGGGCTTCATTTGAAAAGGTGATTTTTGGAAAAAAACATTTGTTTGTTCTTTGGTCCAATTAACAAATGTACGATGTTTTAAATGATCCAGTGGCTTTATTTCAAGTATTATTTGAATCTTATATGTTTTCAGAGCTAAATCATTTCGTAAAATACGCCATGTTGTGGATTCACTGAGCCCAAATTGATGTGAACGTCGACTAATGGAAATTTCTGGGTCTTCAGCAACATTTTCATGTACCAAATCAATATGTTCTTGTGAACGACCATTACAACTAGATATTGCTCTTCTTTTATCGTCCACCGAGCCAGTCCCTTGAAATTTTAAAACAATTCGAATGAGAGTGCTTTCAGATGGACGATTGTGCAAACCGTAAATATCATGTCATTTTCTAAAAACATTTTTCACTGAACAATAATTTTCATAAATTAATTCAACAATTTTTACACGTTGTTGTATTGTGTGTGACTCTATTTTTATAAATGTCAGGGGGTACTGACATATGCTCTCTCGCCAAAAATAGGGAGCCCCTCTCCACAATCAAACAACCCATATTTTCGCTGACTTCTCGTCGGTTGGCTTATAAATGGAGTTTTTTTACTTCTTTGGACTGCGTCCAACGAGACAACAGTAGTCAGGAGTTATACATCCCCGACCGTTGGGTTTCACAATCTCATGTGGAACGCACAACAACCTGCGTCTCCGCCATAATGAGCAATGGTTAGTTGCTTGACCGGGAGGAAACCCCTCCCATCCCTTACATTGGAGGGCACATGTTTCGTCTGTTGGTGGTTAGATATATATATATATATATATATATATATATATATATATATATATATATATATATATATATATATATATATATATATATATATATATATAGAGTTAAATTTTCTTGGACTGGACGGGAAGTCGGCAAAAACATGGGTTGTTGGCTCTGGATGGGTCTCCCTATTCTTGATCGTATGGTATATGTCGGTACTCTGAAGAGACTGAACATTGAGAAACGAACACATATGCCATCCAATTGCAGGGATGGGTGGGGCTCGTTCCCAGTCAAGCAACCAACAAAAATGTTCATATATGTATATATATGAATAACAGAAATCTTCCATCCGTACTTCCACGTACTTCCGATCGCTTCAAATTAGCCGTCACCCTCACGCCGAGACAAGTACCTCCCACGACCGCTTTCTGGCCTCACAGCAATCGTCAGCTGGGCTGGAGTCTAACTCAAGGAGACAGCTGAATAGAAACGAACAGGGCAAGATCAAGTTAACTGACCATATTGATATATTAATATAACAGATATTTGATATTTAATAAAGGAAATGATTTACGGTTAGAGGCGCATCAGCATCTAAGGCTATTTAGCGACTGGACCTACAGCTTAATGTGGGTTCCGAACCACGGTCATCAGGTACCGACAAACACAGGCCAGCACCCCCCTCAGGTTTTAAACCCTTGGTTATATACCTACCCATAAGTCTATCAGAAAACCTACCGACTGGCGAGTGACCAACGTAGAACATTTCTCAGAAGGCATCCGGTCTTACTCAGCCTTTAACTGGCGTGACTGAGGGGTGATTCGTTGTCGGATTTTACACTCTTGCCTAGAAACAATGACAGACATTTAGGTTTGGATATGTGTGGGCGTGTATGTGGATGTGAGTGTATATAAGTGTGTGTGTGTAGGGTAAGAAATACGACGGACAGAAGAATTAAAGAAAAACACCCATCCGAGCGCTGGAATCGAACCAGCTACCTTTGGATTGCCAGGCAGGCGACTAACCCACCAGACCACCGCGGCCGGCTGATATTTAATATTTGATGAAGGAATGGAAGGCCAAGAGTTGGCCCATAATTTAGTAATTAATATGTGTTTCGGTTAATAATGTCGATTTTTTCAGAAAATTTGAGCGTTTATTTCCATAACAAAATAAATTACTTCTATAAACAAAGTATTGGCCATCGTTAGCTACTACTTTTTCTCATCTTTCTGTCAATGACTAGATTATGCACCAAAAGAACTTTTAGTTTTTTGAAGCCAACCATTCATCAAGCCAAATTTTCACTTCTTTGTAAGATTGTAAGTGTTATTCTGAAAGTCCGTGCTTCATCGATCGAATCGTTTTTCCATCAATGCTTGGTTCAATTATCATTAATTGTTGTCGGTATCAATCACCAGTAATCGTTTCACCAGGCTTCAGCACTTTGTAATACACAGCTCGCCTACTATCATACCAAATACACAGCAAAGCCTTATTTCCTTGTATATTGCGCACTGGTTGTGACGCTGAAGGTTGACCTGCGTCTATCCATGATACTTTGTGCTTTGGGATGTCAAAACAGTTCCACTTTTCATCACTTGTTACAACTCGATTCAAAACACCTTTTCTTTTTTATCTGGCAAGTAAAACTTCATAAGTGGTTTTTCGCCTTTCAATACCTCTTTCTTTCAATTCATTTGGAATCAATTTTCCTTCCTTTTGGATCTTTCCCAATGCGTGTAAACGTTCGGAAATGGTGGATTAGGGAACATTCAGTGCTTCTGCCTATTGTTTCAACGTATGATTTGAGTCTTCATCTAATAATGCTTGCAAACTGCACCTTTCAACTTTTTTGGCTGCCCTGGACGTCTTGTGTTTTACATGAAAATCACCATTTTTAAAACGTTTAAACCATCGTTCACAAGTATTTTGGGTTAGAGCATGTTCACCATAAGCTTCATCCTATTTGTGATAGAAATCTCTAAAAAGCGAACTATTTAATTTTGAATACATTTTAATACATTTTAATATATTTTAATACATTTTAATACATTTTAATACATTTTAATACATTTTAAAACATTTTAATACATTTTAATACATTTTAATACATTTTAATACATTTTAACACATTTTAATACATTTTAATACATTTTAATACATTTTAATACATTTTAATACATTTTAACACATTTTAATACATTTCAATACATTTTAATACATTTTTATACATCTTTATACATTTTAATACATTTTTTACATTTTAATACATTTTAATACATTTTTTACATTTTAATACATTTTAATACATTTTAATACATTTTAATACATTTTAATACATTTTACTACATTTTAATACAAATTAATACGTTTTAATACATTTTAAAACATTTTAATAATAATTTATTTTAGCAAAACTTACCTTCAAAAATAATAATTTTATTAATAAAAAAATGTTATGTTCAATCTTTTTTTTCTAATGATGTATTAACTATTTTTTTACGTTGAAACAATAGGCAGAAGCACTGAATGTTCCCTAATCCACCATTTCCGAACGTCTACACGCATTTGGAAAGATCCAAAAGGAAGGAAAATTGATTCCAAATGAATTGAAAGAAAGAGATATTGAAAGGCGAAAAACCACTTATGAAGTTTTACTTGCCAGATAAAAAAGAAAAGGTCTTTTGAATCGAGTTGTAACAAGTGATGAAAAGTGGAACTGTTTTGACAACCCAAAGCGCAAAGTATCATGGATAGACGCAGGTCAACCTTCAGCGTCACAACCAGTGCGCAATATACAAGGAAATAAGGATTTGCTGTGTACTTGGTGTGATAGTAGGCGAGCTGTGTATTACAAAGTGCTGAAACCTGGTGAAACGATTACTGGTGATTGATACCGACAACAATTAATGATAATTGAACCAAGCATTCATGGAAAAACGATTCGATCGATGAAGCACGGACTTTCAGAATAACACTTACAATCTTTGAAAATTTGGCTTGATCAATGGTTGGCTTCAAAAAACTAAAAGTTCTTTTGGTGCATAATCTAGTCATTGACAGAAAGATGAGAAAAAGTAGTAGCTAACTATGGCCAATACTTTGTTTATTAAAGTAATTTATTTTGTTATGGAAATAAACGCTCAAATTTTCTGAAAAAATCGACATTATTAACCGAAACACATTTTAATTACTTAATTATGGGCCAACTCTTGGCCTTCCATTCCTTCATCAAATATTAAATATCAGCCGGCCGCGGTGGTCTGGTGGGTTAGTCGCCTGCCTGGCAATCCAAAGGTAGCTGGTTCGATTCCAGCGCTCGGATGGGTGTTTTTCTTTAATTCTTCTGTCCGTCTTATTTCTTACCCTACACACACACACTTATATACACTCACGTTGGTCTGCGTTGGTCAGTCGCCAGTTGGTAGGTTTTCTGATAGACTTATGGGTAGGTATATAACCAAGGGTTTAAAACCTGAGGGGGGTGCTGGCCTGGGTTTGTCGGTACCTGATGACCGTGGTTCGGAACCCACATTAAGCTGTAGGTCCGGTCGCTAAATAGCCTTAGATGCTGATGCGCCTCTAACCGTAAATCATTTCCTTTATTAAATATCAAATATCTGTTATATTAATATATGAATATGGTCAGTTGATCTTGCCCTGTTCGTTTCTATTCAGCTGTCTCCTTGAGTTAGACTCCAGCCCAGCTGACGATTGCTGTGAGGCCAGAAAGCGGTCGTGGGAGGTACTTGTCTCGGCGTGAGGGTGACGGCTAATTTGAAGCGATCGGAAGTACGTGGAAGTACGGATGGAAGATTTCTGTTATTCATATATATATATATATATATATATATATATATATATATATATATATATATATATATATATATATATATATATATATATATATGAACATTTTTGTTGGTTGCTTGACTGGGAACGAGCCCCACCCATCCCTGCAATTGGATGGCATATGTTTCGTTTCGTTTCTCGATGTTCAGTCTCTTCAGAGCACCGACATATACCATACGATCAAGAATAGGGAGACCCATCCAGAGCCAACAACCCATGTTTTTGCCGACTTCCCGTCCAGTCCAAGAAAATTTAACACTATATATATATATATATATATATATATATATATATATATATATATATATATCTAACCACCAACAGACGACACATGTGCCCTCCAATGTAAGGGATGGGAGGGGTTTCCTCCCGGTCAAGCAACTAACCATTGCTCATTATGGCGGAGAAGCAGGTTGTTGTACGTTCCACATGAGATTGTGAAACCCAACGGTCGGGGATGTATAACTCCTGACTATTGTTGTCTCGTTGGACGCAGTCCAAAGAAGTAAAAAAACTCCATTTATAAGCCAACCGACGAGAAGTCAGCGAAAATATGGGTTGTTTGATTGTGGAGAGGGGCTCCCTATTTTTGGCGAGAGAGCATATGTCGGTACCCCCCTGACATTTATAAAAATAGAGTCACACACAATACAACAACGTGTAAAAATTGTTGAATTAATTTATGAAAATTATTGTTCAGTGAAAAATGTTTTTAGAAAATGACATGATATTTACGGTTTGCACAATCGTCCATCTGAAAGCACTCTCATTCGAATTGTTTTAAAATTTGAAGGGACTGGCTCGGTGGACGATAAAAGAAGGGCAATATCTAGTTGTAATGGTCGTTCACAAGAACATATTGATTTGGTACATGAAAATGTTGCTGAAGATCAATTTGGGCTCAGTGAATCCACAACATGGCGTATTTTACGAAATGATTTAGCTCTGAAAGCATATAAGATTCAAATAATACTTGAAATAAAGCCGGGCAGTTCGGGCAGTGAGCAATACGAGTAAGTCATATACATCTTCACCAACAACAATAGTTGTATTTGTCAAATTAAATTGCTTTATTGCTGTTTCAATAATCAGTACATCGGCATCGTTATTAGCTTGTTTAACCAATATATTTTAAGCAGTAAACTTTTCTTTCAACATTGAAATTAACCGAGACTTGTTGTGAGCATTTGCTTACAATACTCACAACTACTAGTAGTAGGAACTGTCATAAGTTCATCAAATAAAATATCGGAAGATGAAGATGTTGCTAAAGTTCGAGGACGTTGTTCTGCTGGTTTAATATTTGTCGTGCAATCATTATAGCCATCAAATACGACAGTAACTCTGTGACCAAAATGTCGACGTACATACTCAACGTATTTATCAAAAATAACGTTGAATATTTCTTCGCTATCCTACACAATACGGTGTAGTAAATATCCTCCGGCAATAATGTAAGTCGCATTAGTGTTGTTAATATCAATATTTACGTTTTCAAAACAATCGTAAATAGCAGACTTCTGTGTTTTACGCATCCCGATGTTATCAAACAACGATAAAGGGTTCGGGGCCTATTCATATTCAAAATATTTCTCTATTTCATCTTGAAATGCTGCAGTAATACTCATTCGCTGGAACAATAATACAGGGTAAACAGGTACTTTTTCTTCGTGAACTTTTATGGTACTACTTATAGCTAAAAGAGGAACAACTTTGTCAGCGCGTTTTAATTTAATATTATTAAATGTCAGTCCTGTTATTTTTGCCATATGTATATTTTATATCTAAATGTAAGTTACAATCACCGATAGAAAAATATTTTTCCTTATATTACAGCTACACAGATGTATATACGTGACGTACTTATGAATATTATGACGCTTACAACTTTTTAAATCGTTATATCTCAGGAACGGTGTCTCTTAGGAAGAAAATTATTGAAATCTTTTTTATAGACAATTTTTTGATCTACAATTTTTGTCTAAGGTAATTTTGACCTCGAGTCAATTTTATTTCACATACCGAAACGATGGGGAATTTTAAAATGTTATTTTTAATTATGCTTTGAAAAATTTTACTCACTTCGCTGGGGCTAGTTGAGCTATGCGCGTTCAATTATTGCTCAATTAGCCCCACTAGATGTTCATTGTAGAAAATCAATTTTTTCTTTAATAAATTAATGACCATCAATTAATTTGCGCATGTGATAATTCTAAACAAAGTTTACTAATTAAAATTACTTATATTGATAATTGTATTAATGATTATTATTACATTTTAGGTACATTTTAATTCATTTTAATACATTTTATTACATTTTAATACAAATTAATACATTCTAATACATTTTAAAACATTTTAATAATAATTTATTTTATCAAAACTTACCTTCAAAAATAATAATTTTATTAATAAAAAAATGTTATGTTCAATCTTTTTTTTCTAATGATGTATTAACTATTTTTTTAGTTATTATTAATAAAAAAATACTATTTTTTGTCTTAATATTGTTTAGTAGACTAAAGCTAAAAATTAATAGTTGTTCAACGGAAATAATACCTAATTGCGATTTAATAAAACTTTGTATGTGTAAATTTTACTATTTTTTAGATTGAAATAAAAACTTTTACAATAAGAATATTGCTTATGCATCGGATTTAATTGATTCTTACTCTGCTAGATTCGAAATTTACTCTTCTCCAAAACGTCTAGTGGTGTAAAAACGACCCGAGTACAAAATTAAAAGTTATTGTCGGAAATACGAGAGCTCAACGTGCCCCACTAGTGGGGTTAGTTGAGTATGGGTATGGGGCTAGTTGAGCAGTGGATAAAATGGACTTGATCGCTGTATAGAATGATCTGAATACAAAATAATTATAATTAACAAGCAAATATTTATTTATTATGATTATTACACACTCACATCTCTGGAAAAATAAAATTAAAATAAAACAAAATTAAATCTTTCCAATCTGTGGATTATTATTATTTTTATATTTAATAAAATATATAATATAAAATTATATATTTAAGAATAATTATAAGGCAAATAAATATTAAATTAAAGTAGTAACTAATTATGAGATCAGAGATGATAAATAATCCCAAATTATTAAGCATTTTTGTCTCTATCACAATTAATACAAACATATCTCTTTAAAGTCTCATTTACACTAATTTTTCCTCCTCTACAGCTTTTGCTGCATCACTCAATTGTTGACTAGTAGCTAAACCTTTTGAGGTTTTTCTTTTCTATTTACGCATCCTAAAATGTAACAATAATCATTAATACAATTATCAATATAAATAATTTTAATTAGTAAACTTTGTTTAGAATTATCACATGTACAAATTAATTGATGGTCATTAATTTATTAAAGAAAAAATTGATTTTCTACAATGAACATCTAGTGGGGCTAATTGAGCAAGAATTGAACGCGCATAGCTCAACTAGCCCCAGCGAAGTGAGTAAAATTGTTCAAAGCATAATTAAAAATAACATTTCAAAATTCCCCATCGTTTCGGTATGTGAAATAAAATTTACTCGAGGTCAAAATTACCTTAGACAAAAATTGTCTATAAAAAAGGTTTCAAGAATTTTTTTCCTAAGAGCCACCGTTCCTAAGATATAACGATTTAAAAAGTTGTAAGCGTCATAATATTCATAAGTACGTCACGTATATACATCTGTGTAGCTGTAATATAAGTAAAAATATTTTTCTATCGGTGATTGTAACTTACATTTAGATATAAAATATACATATGGCAAAAATAACAGGACTGACATTTAATAATATTAAATTAAAACGCGCTGACAAAGTTGTTCCTCTTTTAGCTATAAGTAGTACCATAAAAGTTCACGAAGAAAAAGTACCTGTTTACCCTGTATTATTGTTCCAGCGAATGAGTATTACTGCAGCATTTCAAGATGAAATAGAGAAATATTTTGAATATGAATAGGCCCCGAACCCTTTATCGTTGTTTGATAACATCGGGATGCGTAAAACACAGAAGTCTTCTATTTACGATTGTTTTGAAAAGGTAAATATTGATATTAACAACACTAATGCGACATACATTATTGCCGGAGGATATTTACTACACCGTATTGTGTGGGATACCGAAGAAATATTCAACGTTATTTTTGATAAATACGTTGAGTATGTACGTCGACATTTTGGTCCCAGAGTTACTGTCGTATTTGATGGCTATAATGATTGCACGACAAATATTAAACCAGCAGAACAATGTCCTCGAACTTTAGCAACATCTTCACCTTCCGATATTTTATTTGATGAACTTATGACAGTTTCTACTACTAGTAGTTGTGAGTATTGTGAGCAAATGCTCACAACAAGTCTCGGTTAATTTCAATGTTGAAAGAAAAGTTTACTGCTTAAAATATATTGGTTAAACAAGCTAATAACGATGCCGATGTACTGATTATTGAAACAGCAATAAAGCAATTTAATTTGACAAATACAGCTATTGTTGTTGGTGAAGATGTATATGACTTACTCGTATTACTCACTGCCCCAACTCCAACTGAAAAAACTATTTTCTTTTTAAAACCAGGAAAAGTTCAAAATCAATCGGAAATATATTCATCAAAAAGTTTATCAACTTTTACAAAGTGTCAAAATCATGTACTATTTTTACACGCAATAACTGGCTGTGATACATCTGCATTTTATAGTAGGGGTAAAACAACAGTCTTTAAAATGTTTGAAAAACAAGATTTAGTTCATTGTGCTGAAGTTTTTAAAAAAAGTAATTCAACTCCACAAGAAATTATCACCAACGGAGTTCGCTTTCTTCTTGCTATGTACGAAGCTCCTAAGAAAACTACCTGCTTAGATAAGTATCGATATGCATGTTTTGTTAAAAACACCCGAAATAAAAAACAAGTGTAATTAGCTTGTCTTTCTCCAACCTCAGTTGCTGCTAATCAACATCTTTTTCGGGTATATTACCAAGTTCAAGTGTGGCTTGGTTATCAGCTAGACCCAAAAGACTGGGGTTGGAAGTTCGTCGACAATACATTAGAACCAATTCAGACTTTACTCCCACCTGCGCCGGAAAAACTGGTAAACACAATTTTTGCAACTGTAAAAAGGGATGCAGTGTTAAATGTGGTTGTAAAAAAGTTGGACTGTTTTGTTCTCTGGCATGTACGAGGTCAGTCGTATTCTAATGTAGAGGATTCGTTTGCTACCAACGAAGAGACATGCGATACATCGCTACTGACGCAATTCACTTATACCCAGGAAGAAGAAGAAGAAGAAGAAGAAGAAGAAGAAGAAGAAGATCAAGAAGAAGAACAATAAGAAGAAGTAATTGAAGATTATGAATCGGACGAATACATTTTTCTACTGTTTTTTAATTTCCATCGCTTTTATCAATTCTAACCCTTGCTAATATCTGTTATTATGCAATAGTTTCCAATGAAACAGAATCACAACAGACCTGTGGAATAGGCCTACTGGGGAAACCATGTAAAAAAAACGCGATAAGTACACTACCTCAGAGGTGGCGTGGAAACGTGTGCATATCACACTTACAAATTTTTGAATCGTTATATCTCAGGAACGGTGGCTCTTGGGAAAAAAATTATTGATACCTTTTTTATAGATAATTTTGGTCTATAATTTTTGTCTGAGGTAATTTTACGATAAAACTTACCGTTTTTACCCATTTTTTTGTACCTTTGACCTCGAATCAATTTTTTCCCTCGTACCGGAACGATGGGGAATTTTGAAATGTTATTTTGAATTATGTTTTGAACAATTTTAC
Source organism: Cosmopolites sordidus (assembly GCA_031761425.1). NCBI lineage: Eukaryota > Metazoa > Arthropoda > Insecta > Coleoptera > Curculionidae > Cosmopolites > Cosmopolites sordidus. The sequence goes on from JARFXV010000961.1 coordinate 325,653, forward strand.
TCACTTCCAGCTTGATGTGAATTTATGTACCTTTGAATGTCTAGATTGACCGGACTAGTGAGTAAATATAAACTTTTTTTGCGTTTTGAAAATTCAGCTAATTGTGACATATTGTGAAACACTTTATTATTTTGGAATTATTATTTTTATGTAAATACAATTTGTATTTACATAAAATTTACATAAAATACAATTTGTTTTTTACAAAACGTCCGTTTACCGTGATCCACCTTGTATACCTTAACCGAAGAAACATCACGATGGAAAGGTAGAAATCCTTTTATTCCCATCCTAAATAAAATATTATTGCATAAGTTGAAAACATCCATAGAAAGCTCATAAAAAGGTATCTCTGCAAGGCTTCAGGGGTCTGAGGGAGGCCAGGCACTACCACAGATTATAATTTAAAAGGTTTCGGATCGGCCGCAGGGTCAAACTCTGAGTGTATTTATATTTTTTTTTCTATCGTTTTGTATGAGCGCAAAGTGCTCTCGAACACTGAAAAGGAGAACCCGACATTCACAGTATCAGCGATCCGGGCCACAAGTATCTTTTTATCTGTGGTTTTGCACGATTTTATTCCCCAATCGGACGGTTTATTTTCTCGTCTTCTCTCTTTTGGCTCTGTCCGCTTTTTACAAACTGATTTTTCTGTATCGCTGCGCCCGAAACCTATTGAAAAAATAATGTTCTAGCTGAAAAGGACGAACTTCCGTTTGACTGCAATTTGGAATCCATTTCGCAACGTAAATAGAGGTGGTGAACGTTGTCAAAGAATCGAATGATAATTCAAAAGGATATAAATGGTTTAGATATTTGATATTTTTATTAAATTTTGAATGATTCTTTGGTTGACTTGGTTGTCGCGGCAATTTTGTGATGACAATTTCATTTAAGTGGATAATTTATAATATTTGAAGTATTGGTAGCATTCATGTTAAATTCAGGTTTATATTAACGATGTATTGGAGCAGTGGCGTATTTAATGGTATGCGGATTAAGCGGCTGTGTAGGACCCCGAATTTCGAGCATTCTTCTGTTTCTAACTTGAATTTGAGAGCTCCTCCACTTGACGACAATCGGAGGCAAAAGTAATGAATATTAATAAAACTGTGCAAAATAGGTACCATACAGTTTAAGTTACATCATCTGAAAATTTGGAACGCTTGATAGGTTTTATCAATTTTGTGGTTCGGAAATTACAACCCTGTATTTTGACAACTGTCAAACTTAAATGTCATCCGATATGTAATTTGATTAGTTTAAGGTTTGCCATTTTACAATATGGATCTTTTAACCACCGAATAACGCGTTAGAATTGTTAAAGACTTTTACAGAAATGGTGATTCAGCCGAAGCCACTTTTCGCGCCTGACGAGCAAAATGTGGCCGCCATAATCGTCCTTCTGGCGCACAATTGTCAACACAGTCAAGAAATTTGAAAATACTGGGTCTGTTACAAATGTGGGTTACAAATGTGGTAAAACATATTCATCATCATAGCGCTCGCTCGACGGAGAATATCGCTGCTATTAGTAAAAGTGTGGCTGAAGACCAAAATTTATCTATTCCTCGGCGTTCACAGCCTGCGGGCTTGTCTTACGACACATTTTGGACTTGCATCTTCATGTTTACAAAGTCCAACTTACGTGAGAATTGAAGCCCGCCAACCATGGAATACGCCAAGCCTACGCCTATTGGGTCCTTGAACATTCACCTGAATTTTCGAACAAAATTTTCCTCAGTAGTGAGGCTCACTTCTCGCTCGGCAGATAGGTCAATCAATTTAACCTAGGTTAACATTTAGATAGGTTAATATTTTTACAAATCAAGATACAAGACGTTAGGGTAAAGAGAGGTGCCGAGTGTGGATCTGATCACCGCTTACTGGTGGCAAAGATACACATTCCCTTTTTAACATCTTTTCAATCGACCACCAGCAGTCTCACTGAGAATAGATTGACAACGACAAAATATAACTTACAAAGTTTTGAACATGAAAGTACTAAATATTTATATCTTAGAAGACTGAATCAAAAACTAATCGAAACTCAACGAACAATAGAAGAAGAGTACGAACATATAAAAGCTTGTATTCTTGAGGCTGCGGACGAATCTGTCGGAAAAATACGGATGAATAACAAACCTGACTGGTGGGATGATAAAATAGAACAACAAATTAAAGAAAAGAAACAACTCTACCAGAAACTCCTTCAAAAGAACGATGATGTGACGAGACAAAAATACAAAAGAGCAAATAGGGAGGTTAAAAACGAAGTCCTAAAGAGAAAGAATCAGTCTTGGGAGAAAAAATGTGAGTACATAGAACAACAATTAGGAGGAACCCGAAGTTCAGAAGCCTGGAAGACCATAAAGTCGGTAAAAACATCAACAAAAAAACAAATACCTAACTTAGGGGGCATAACAAATGAAGACTGGGTACACCACTTTAAAGACCTTCTGGAATAGAGACGTGAAAATTTTCTAGGAAAACAACACCAAATAAATAATCTAACTCCTATAGATCTCCAACTAAAAGAAGTGCAACAAGCTGTGAAAGACACAAAAATAAAAAAATCCCCTGGACCTGGAGGGATCCACCCGGAATTCATAAGGTATGGACCCGAAAAACTTTTAAGAATGTTGAAGAATATGTTTCAACGATGCCTGAATGGGGAAGAAACGCCGACCGAATGGAGAACATCATATATATCAACCATTCACAAAAAAGGCTCAAAAAATGATCCTAAGAATTATCGAGGTATAGCGGTAATTCCAACAATAGGAAGAATATATTCCCGAATCCTTAGAAATGAAATAGAAGAAGACATCAAGGATAAACAAGCGGAAGAACAAGCCGGTTTCCGGGCAGGGAGATCCACCACAGACAACCTTTTCACTCTAAAAATAGCCCTAGAAAAACGAACCCAGCGAAACAGGGAGACGCATATAGCTTTCATAGACCTAGAAAAAGCTTATGACAGTGTACCAGTATCGAAATTATGGGAAGCAATGGAAACTCTCAAGATTAGACCAATTAGACCAAGCAGAATTCTGCGGTTATTAAAATTGGAACATCACTATCTGAATCATTCAATACAACAAAGGGGCTAAGACAAGGATGTTGTCTATCTCCCACCTTATTCAAACTGTACGTAGACCAATCCATGAAAGGCTGGGCACGGAAGTGTTGGAACATGGGCCTTCGGGTGGGGGATGACACCCTATATACTCTTTATTTCGCCGACGATCAGATAGTGGTTGCAGAAGACCAACAGGATTTGAGCTATATGGTGAGGAAACTAAATGAAGAGTACACACTAGCTGGTCCCACAATTAACTTAAATAAATGTGAATACTTAGCGGTGAGTAGTAATGACAACGACGATTTACCCTTGGAAAACGGAACAATAAAAAACGTTGATAAGGCTAAATACTTAGGGGTGATCTTCAACAGGCAAGGTAATAGTAATGATGAAATTCAAACAAGAATAATAAGAGGTAGACAAATCATTGGAGCACTCAACTCTGTCCTGTGGGAAAGAAAAATTAGGCGAGAAACAAAACTTCGCATATATAGCTCAATCGTAAAGAGTGTTTTGATTTATGGTTCAGAAGTGTGGGATTTAAATAATACTAATAGAAAAAACTACTGGCCACGGAGATGGATTTTTTGAGAAGGAGCTGTCGGAGATCGAGACTTGAGAGAATAAGAAATATAAACATTAAAAGGGACATGAACATCGAGAGAGATATTGTGGACGACATAGAGAGAAAACAATTGACTTGGTTCGGACATGCAAAAAGAATGAATGAGACAAGATGGCCACGAAAAGTGTTGGAATGGATACCTCCAGAAAGAAGAAAGAGAGGACGACCAAGAAGAAGTTGGAGAGACGGCGTTGACGAAGCCATGGAAGCAAGAGATTTGCAAGAGGACATGTGTCACGACAGAACGAACTGGAAACTGGGGACGGAGAGACGGCGACAGCCGTAGATAATCCGTATATATATATATATATATATATATATATATATATATATATATATATATATATATATATATATATATATATATATATATATATATATATAATATTTTTACTGGAATTTTAAACCGACAAATAATTGGACCATTTGAGCTGCCTTTCAAACTTTCAATGGAGCCAACTACTTGGATTTTCTCCAAAACTATTTGCAGACTTTGTTAGAAGATGTACCACTTAATATCTACAAAGAAATGTGGTTTCAACAAATCAATTTAAAGTTAACATTTTTACTGGAATTTTAAACCGACAAATAATTGGACCATTTGAGCTGCCTGAAACTTTCAATGGAGCCAACTACTTGGATTTTCTCCAAAACTATTTGCTGACTTTGTTAGAAGATGTACCACTTAATATCTACAAAGAAATGTGGTTTCAACAAGATGGTTGTCCCGCGCATTATGCCCGTTCTGTACATGATTATTTGAACAAAGAGTATCCCAAAAGGTGCATTAGGCGCCGTGGTTCAGTTGAGTGGCCTCTTCGTTCTCCGGACCTAATCCCCCTTGATTTCTTTTATCGGGGCTACATTAAAGAAAAAGTATAGGGGGAAGTTCCCGAGTACCGGACACTTAAGCAATCTTAACAATAACAAAAATTACTAAAAAAAACTATATACTTAACCAACATAGATATGTAATCAGTCTCAAATATTACTTTAGATGTCGTAGTTAACTAACTAGTAGTAACTAAGTAACAACTTATATAGTTAAGATAACACTTGAAAAAAGGTCCCCTAATATCGGACAGTCGACTTTTCCTTTATTATTTAACTTAAAAAATATGTTATGTTAATAAATTCGTAAAAATGTTATTCCAATAGAACTAATCAACCATTAATAAAGCAAATTAAACTTAATCTTAATGAACTTTGGTCAGAACTAGAAACGTTTTTTAAGAAATTTAAAAATTTTAATTCTATAGTCGGCAAAAATCACATATGTAGCTATCTGAGCCTTCTTCAACGTTAGCACACGCTTCATGCGCCCACTGATTACAAGCTTGGCAGCGTATCCAATCTTCATCATTATTTTCTTGGCAAATGAAACAAGTTGTTACATTTTCGGTGATTGATTTTTATGAATTTTGGAATCGCTGTTGTCTTAAATGTTGCAGTCGGTTTTTTTGTCTTTTTTATTTTTTTCGGGTCGTTAGTTTTCAGAGAGCGCATTTTTATAAGGGGATTATGTTAAAACAGCACTTTTCTCAGCTTTTCATCGTCGACTCACGGCTCGTTTTGCTGCAGCATTTGGGACTGGTGACAGCTGATGAATTACCATAACAGTGGTTTTGCTTGTTGACGGTTCTGTCTCAAAATTTTCCTTTTGAGAAATCTGTTGAGGCAAATCCTGAGGTAGTCTGTATTGGTGTTATTGCAAACATTTACTTCAACACCTGCCTGCATGGGTACCTCCGGCTACTGCTGATGGCAGAAACTCGAAATCTTTGTAAATATTTGGATTCAAAGGCAGAATTCCAGTGCATTGAAATCCAGACTTTGCTATATCCAAACGTGTAACGCGATTGAAAGAAGATTGTGTCACCATTGCAGCAATGTCATATTCTGTTGTTCTTGCACTGGAGTTAGCTCTCATCCATAATCCACAGGCCTCAAAATATGCATCTTTGAATGGTTTCATAAACACCCTGTCTAAGGGCTGCAGTTTTGTGGGTCGTGTGGGGTGGAGTGCTTAACATGTGCAAGTGCTTTTCTTTCGCGTAACTTGTGACAGCAAGATCTTTATGACTGCAATGGATATCTAAGGTCAAAAGCAGAGGTTTCTCTTTGGTAGGCTTTGAAAACACTACAAAGTGTTGAAGTCACTTCAAGAAGATTTCAGGGTTCATCCATCCGTTTGGGTGTGCTACCGCTATACTTTCAGATGGCGCACCAATCATCAACCTTTCATTAACTGTCTGCTTCGGAAAAATAAATAATAGTGCTCTCTGCAGAGGTCAACTCGCCAACTTGGCGATTACTTTTGAGTGTTATTACTTTAGCCTGCTTCTGGACAGTGCTGGCTCCTTCCAGGGGTAAGATTACCCCCAAAAAGGGAAAAGTCAGGAAAAATTAATCCAATAAAGACCAGGGCCTATGGGTCATCACACTTATAGATATATTTTTTTCCTTTATTTGAGTTTTTCGCCACTATCTAAAACTCAAAAAATATCAAAAATACCTGTTCTTATTTAAAGAAAGAATCACTGGGTAAATACAAAAAACCAAACGGAGACAAATTTCTCAGTGATTCTTTTTTGTAATAAATTTGCCTAACGAACAAAATTTTAAAGATATAAAAATGTTATAAAACATTTTACAAACTTTTAACGCTAACGTTTCGGAGGGTACTCTCCCCCCCTTTTCAAAACTAAACTAAAAAATATATTATATTAATTTGTAATATATAAATAACGAGTGAAAGTAAATATATTTTTTTGTATATGTCAACGATACTTACATTGACAATAATAGATTTTCATGACAGTGACATACTACCAAAAAATATATATAGGTAATTTTTACTGTGTGATTGTTTATTGTACTGATTGTGTATTCAAATATTTAAATGTGTTTAATTGTATTCTTTAGAATCGGGAACCATATTGAATTTAAATCTACCGAAGGCATAGCAATTCAGTTATTTTTATATAAATTAATTATAGCGGTTTCTTTTAATCTTCTATATTTTGTTACCGATTCTTTTAATACCGTTTTGGAATTATTCCAATTGATTTTATGACCTGATTCCCATGCGTGTTGACAAATTCTAGATTTATTAAAATCGCCCTTTCTAAGAAGGTTTTGTCGGTACTGTCGGTACAAACAAGTTTTGTTCTGTCATATAAACTTTTAATTACTACTATTTTGACGATTTTGAGTGATTTGTACCGACAGTGATACACTACAAAAAGAAACAAATCACATAAAAGACATTTTAATAAAAAACAATTATCCAAAAAATTTTATAGATAAATCGTTTAAAAATTTTGATACTAGACAAAACAGACAAATTATTAATAACAATAATAATAACTCTCAAACAATTAACCTCACAATTCCTTATATCTGCGGTATTTGTGAGACAATTAAAAGAGTAGGAAATAAATACAACATAAGAACGATATTTAAAACAAAAAATACTCTTAGATCTCTATTAACAAAGACTAAACCAAACAATATACAACAAAATACCAAAAATGTGGTTTATAAAATTCCCTGCGAATGTGGCAAATTCTATATAGGTGAGACATCTAGACCGTTAGATGTTATAGTAAGAGTATAAAATTAAGAGCAAATAAAGGGAAAAAAAATATATGAATACGCCACAATCATTCAGACATTACTAACACTTATAGATGTCTGATGGGCCAAATTATTAAAGAAACGGTCAACTTGTGGCCTATTAAAGTCAACTGCCTTCATCAGACTCGTTGACTCCGGTCTTCTTAAACTGAGTTCAGTATGGTGTTTGATAAAGTCATAATAAAAATGCTTCTAAAAAAGATTCTATTGCCCTGTTAAATCGATGGTTCAGTTTTAATTTCTCAGCGAGATCGAATGCCAAATTTAGAAATTCTTTTCTCGTCAAAGGCATGCACCTATTTGACATAACCACTACATGCGGAATTAAAGCTTCTTCATCTAAGAAACAAAATACGAAATTAACTACTACAACAATAAGAATCTAATTGTAAAACTGTCCGTTATTAGGTAACTTTTAGAGTTTAGAGTTAAGAGAAATTTTATTCACATAGTGTGTTATGAATCATAAAAATCTTGTAAATTATGACAGATTAATAACATAGCAATAATTATTAACAATAATCAATATCATCCCTTCTTTTAATTACTGTTCACAGACCCCAAAAATTACTTCAAACAACATTTTTACTAACCCCTATATTTGCACTAATCTCCACGACGAACGAAGCATGCCCACTGACTCGCGAGCGTCAGCCACCGCACTTCACTTTGGAGGAAGTTGCTAACCGCGACACAAGTAATACATTGGCGCGCTCTCTTGCATCGATTCAAATCCTGTCCAGCTTTAGGGGTCATCCGGGCTTACGGGACTTCCCCCTACGTAAATAGGCAAAATTGCTGTATATGGGGCTCTGAAAACCCACGAAAGTCCATTGCATCTGCAAAAGGTGACTGTTTGGGCGCGTGGTCTGGTGGTGTCATGTCATTGGCCCGTACTTCTTGGAAAACGAAGAAGTGACTGTTAACGTCAATACTGAGCCATATAGCCGTATGATAATCTATTTTTTCTGTTCCATACTTTCTGTAAATATGTAATGTGTAAACGGTACTTTTTGTTCTTTGAGGCATTCTGAATATAATTCTGCTAACTAACTTTTAACATCTCAACAGTTATACTGTCCCTTCCTGGAGTCTATGCCTTTGTCACTTTCTCCACCAGGATATCCGGCAGTTTTTCTACCGTAAGCATTGCTGTTCTTGACTAGTTTTGATTCTCATATAACTTTGAATAACATCTTCGGAGAGTCTCTAACATTTTCGTCCGCCCCCTGCACACTCTATCATTCTCGCGCATTAAAGCAAAAATTTGCTTCCTTTTCTTTCTCAGCGTCTGTTTAGGTTGAGTAATTCCCATGTTTTCTTCCAGAGTTTTTTGCACTAGCTGCATGTTGAATCGTCGCGTTTCCTCTCGAATACGTTTTCTTATAGTTTTGCAAAGCTCAGCGTATTCGACCCTGCCAAAAGCATTGCCTGCATTCTTCCTTGTCCGGCGTTTTTTCATTAAATTAATGGTCTCAATGGAGATTTTTGACTGTTTGAAACATTTATCTTCTGATGCTATTGAAGCAGCCGTTTGGTCTTACAACATAGTAAAGCAATTCGACAGAGCAATCTCAAAATCGCTGCCCCACTCCAGTAGCTTCCCAGAATCCACTTTGCCCCCTTTTGATCTTATCATTCTCTCCCCGCTCTTTTCGGCAGTTTATCCTAATCTTTGCTCGTACCATTCCGTGGTTACTTCCAAATTTCAAATAGTAAAAAAAATATTTAAGGACAGTACAATTGCAAAATATTGTTTTATCGTTTGAGGTGATGTAATTAATTTCACTTGTGAGTTCAGATGAATTTTTCTATGTCAATTTTCTGCTGATCTTTTTCTTGTAAAACGAAGTCATAATGTAGAGTTCTTGCCCTTCAGCAAAGTTAACCAGCCTGTCAACCAGCCAACAAAAATAAACATGACAGTCCTACATTATTTTCAACCTAAGTCCTACAAAAGTTAAAATAACTCCATCAGAGCAGGTGCTATGGAAGGAAAAAAGAAGAGAATCATATCTTTATATCGTACATATGCATATCGTACATTTTTTATGGAAAAGATTGTTGAAGAAATGCAAACAACGAAAATTATTATGTTAAACAATCAAATGAGTTAAGAGCTGATTTTAAAATATTTTTGCCGCTCAGGAAACATATAATCTAATCACAATCTTTTTATGGAAAAGATTGTTGAAGAAATGCAAACAACGAAAATTATTATGTTAAACAATCAAATGAGTTAAGAGGTGATTTTAACATATTTTTGCTGCTCAGGAAGCATATAAACTAATCACAACCTTACATGTCTTTTTATGGCAGATTTAGGGGAATTTTTAGTAATATTTTTGATGACAAATGAGACCATCTTTAAATAGTCCAAATAACCAAAGTTCAAAGTTGAACTAAAAGTCCAAAACATAAAAAAAACTAAATGTGCTAAGTTTAAATAAATCACTAGTCACGTGGGTTACAGGATTATTAATAACAATTCTTCAGTTTTATCTAAAATATGAACTTTTGGTCGAAATTGATGTTAAAATACCTCAATGACTAAAATGTTATAATTAAAAAAAAAATAAACGACACACCCTGTATATTTATTTATATAAACAAGTATTCAAGGGTACAATACTTATAGCTTCCCTCTAATCTATCGAAAATGCAACAATTCTGATCCAAGTAGGTTTTAATATCCCATTATAATCGCCAGTTAGTTTTAATAGACATCGTTCAGACAATCTAAGTTACCTATGAAATCTTTCATCGCCCGATACCATAGTAACGTCTCCCAAATACCGATAAAAAACAGTTGAACTATCTGAAGCGGCGCTACAATATATTTGCATATTTTTATTTCTCTTGATAGTAACAAAATATGTCAGTCTATTAAAATTTTGTGCGATGTGATTTAAGTGTTGTAGAAGAATACACGGATTAAAAAATGGTAAGTGAATTGATTGAGATTAGTTTTTTTCCATATATTGTGTTGAAAATTACTGTGCCTTTTGATATATTACAAAAAAGAGAAAATTTATTCTATATATTAGATGGACTAAAATTCAAATCAACATTCTTTGTATATTAATGTCATTATTATTATTATGTTCATCTATACAGGGTGTATTATTATTTTTTTCATGATATTATTGTTATTGTCAATATTAATTATAGATGTTTTATAAAAAATTTAACACTGTTGCCAAATTGTCATTTATAGACGGATATGGGGCTTTGGAAGTCGGACATATTTTTCTTTTAAAGTACATTTAAGGAAACTGATTTCAAGGAAGGGGAACGAGTTTACATCGTTGCCAGAATGTGATAATTTTCGGGTCATAGTAATTTTGTCTGTAATAAAAGAAAAACTTTATCTTTTTAAGGTTATTTAGAGGTTTTTCTTTCATAGCATATTATTATTTTTATCAATATTGGTTTTGATTTATATTTATCGGTGTTTTGTCTATTAATTTATATAGGGCGTGTTATTATTCTTGTCAGATTGTGATGTTTTTATCTGTATACTATGATTTATAGTATCCAGAGACAGGTGAAGTATATTTTGTATCATAATTTTATTTTTATATTTTATTATACAGGATGTATTTTGTATTCAGTCTTACAGAGCATAATTAGATTATGCTGTATTTTTAATATAACTAAACATGCGTTTTGCCGGTCGCGTTGGTGCGGCGGTAAGAGCGTCTGCTTTGCCGAATCCGCGCTGGAGCGGTAGCTGGTTCGATCCAGCGCTCGGATGGTTATTTTTCTTTCTTCTGTCCGTTTATCTTTCCTAAATGTTTGTGATTGTTTATAGGCAAGAGTGTAAAATCCGACTACGAATTACCCCTCAGTCACGCCAGTTAAAGGCTGGGTAAGGCCGGATGCCTTCTGAGAAGTGTTCTACGTTGGTCACTCGCCAGTCGGTAGGTTTCCTGATAGACTTATGGGTAGGCACATAACCAAGGGTTTATAGCCCGAGGGGGGTGCTGGCCTGGGTTTGTCGGAAGCTGATGACCGTGGTTCGGAACCCACGTTAAGCTGTAGGTCCAGTCGCTAAATCGCAAAGTCGCTAAATCGCTAAATCGCTAAATCGCTAAGTCGCAAACACTTTACTTTACTTTTTAAACATGCGTTTTGAATTATTTAGATTTTCCACACGCATATGAAATTTAAAGTATATAATGTATCCCCTTTTATTTTCAATAGCCATAATAAGCATCCAAAAATTATCATAATATACAGTGGTGGCCAGTAAAATAAGAGTGGTAGAAGAAAACTTTTAAAAACAAAGTTTTTTTTCAAATTTATTTACAATAACAAATGATATAAATTAAAATTTTTAACTCTGCACGCCGAACTGGTCCATGGCTTGGTTTGATCTGGTCACCAAACCAGATCTAGAGTGCGATTGACGTCGCTTAACTTCTGTTATCTAGAACTGATGTTCGATGCGATACGGCTAGCCTTTTGGCAAATAAATTATATGATATGTTAATATTAACTAACCTTTAAACACTTTATTTACAATATAGTCAGAGAATTTTATTGATGCTTATCTTCTTAAAGAATGTATTTCCTCCTACTGGTTCGTGCTGCACTGGTGAAATAAATAAGAGTATACTCATTTTAAGCACGTTAACGTATACCCATTCTGATAAAATATGTATTTTGTTGCTACAGCAAAAATTAGTTCGTTTCCCACTAAAGTAGCGGGTAAAATTTGCAAAAAGAAACTAATGAATATTTCCAATGTAACTGAAAAAACATTCTTTTTGGCAATGAAACCAAAATTAATTTATTTGGTTCTAATGGCAGATTGTATGTGAAAAGAATTTAATCCACGTCACACTTTGGGTACAGTGAGGTATGGTGGTGGTAACATCAAAGTACCAGGTGTGGTGGTTAATAATACTTATTTATTTCTTTAAAAACACTTTTAATTTGGGAAAAAGTTAAAAGAAGGTGTATACAAAATCTGCACATTTTTTCCATCTCTCTAGCAATTTGTGGATGCCCTTTCAGAAAAACCATACATCTTTTGAGGTGATCCAGTCATCAAGCCATTTTTCGACATCTCCGTAATTGTGGAAGTGTTTCATGGAAAGTGCGAGAGACATCGATGAAAATAAGTGGTAGTCGGAAGGGACCAAGTCTGGTGAGTACGGCGGGTGGGGCAATAATCCCTAGCCAAGTGCAGAAATACTATCTCTGGCCGCTTTCGCTGTATGTGATGGGGCGTTGTCGAGCTGCGAAATCACTTTTTCATGTCTTGTAGACCATTCTGGTCGCTTTTCGATCAATGCATGGTTCCAACTGATCATTTGTTGACGATAGTGAACGGTATTGTCTGTTTCACCGGGTTTCGGAAGCTCATGGTACTCGACACCCTTCTGATCCTAGCAAATGCGCAACATTGTCTTCTTTCCAAAGTGACTCGGTCTTGCGGTTTATGCTAATAGTTGTCCTGGGTCAACCCACCATTTTCTGCGATTTGAGTTTTCAAAATATATACATTTTTCGTCTCCTGCAACGATCCGGTGCAAAAAAGTCTTTCTTTTATGGCGAGAAAGCAAAACTTGGCACATCATTTTACGCTTGTCCATCTATCTGCCGTTCAGCTGATGTGGTACCCATTTTCCTGTCTTTTGGATCTTTCTCATGGCATGCAGACGATCACAAATGGTTCGGCTACCAACATTTAGCCTCTCTGCCATTTGTTGTTGCCTTTGCATATCGTCTTCTTCCAACAATGCTTGCAATTCGGTATCAACAATGATACTTCTTCTGCAATTCGGCATATATCTTTCAAGTCGAAATTACTACTTTTGAATCGTCTAAACCAACGCCCACAAGTGTCATGCGTCGTAAAGTTTACCACAGGTATACGACGGCTTTCACTCGCGTTTTTATTTTGATTGAACAAGAAAAGTACTACGTGCAACAAATGCTTTTTATTTGGCATGGCATGGCAGGCATTTTATTGCACACGAAAAAAACATGACGCTAACTCGAAATTTTGTATACACGTATGACGTGCAAAGAATTGTAGCATAAATTAAACGTTTGGACTCTTAGCACAGTGCCATCTATTGGATACTTACCCAATCCCGACACTAAAGAGTTGAAGCGTTATGTCGATAAATTAACTTACACCGCGCCCTGTGTTAGATACTTATAGTATTCACAGATAATTATAACCCTTTGTCACATAATAAACAAATAATTTGCAATAAAAAATATTGCGACTATAAACTGAGAAACAACCTGCGTCTCCGCCTTAATGAGCGTTTTTGTTGGTTGCTTGGTTGGTTGGCCTTCCAGAATCTCACGTGGAACGCAAAACAACCTGCGTCTCCGCCATAATGAGCAATGGTTAGTTGCTTGACCGGAAAGAAGTCCCACCCATCCCTTACATTGGAGGGCACATGTTTCGTCTGTTAGTGGTTAGACTCATCAGGGTACCGACATATGCTCTCTCGCCAAGAATAGGGAGTCCCTCTCCACAATCAAACAACCCATATTTTCGCCGACTTCTCGTCGGATGGCTTATATATGGAGTTGTTTGACTTCTTTGGACTCCAATGAGACCAATACCCAACCGTTGGGTTCCACAATCTCATGTGGAACACACCAACCAATCAACCAACCAACGAACCAACCAAGCAACCAACAAAAACGCTCATTAAGGCGGAGACGCAGGTTGTTTCTCAATTTATAGTCGCAATATTTTTTATTGCAAATTATTTGAGTAATTTTTTTCAAGTTTTGGTGCTTTATTTTTTCCTTTAATTTCAATTGTTTTCTGTATCATTTTATTCGTTATTATTTTTAACTAAAAAATAATAACTTACAAATTTTTTTACATAATTTTGATTTCGTCTTTTAATTTTTTTTTAAATTGAAAATGTGTAACTAATACTCAATTTTATTATAATTTTTGTATGTAAATGATAATAATATTTATTTAAAATAATAATAATGCATAATAATAAATTTAGATTTATACATTTTTCCATTCTAATTGTTTTTTCAGTATTAATGATAATCTTCGGTTGAAGATTGGTTCACCTATTATTCTTCTGCGTAATTTGAATCCACCTCGTTTATGCAACGGTACACGTTTGGTCATCAAAAAGATCACCTGAAATATTCTTGAAGCAACCATTTTGACTGGACAGTTTAAAGGAGAAGTGGTCCTGTTGCCACGTATTCCAATGATACCGTCAGAATTTGGAATCTTCAGATTCCAATTTGTTTAGCTTTCGCCATGACCATAAATAAAACTCAAAGCCAAACAATGTCCATTTGCGTCTTAGACTTGAAAAGTCCATGTTTTTCCCATGGACAGCTATATGTTGCATGCTCACGTATGGGAAAACCATCGAATCTATTTGTGTTAGCAAGAGACAGGTTAACCAAGAACCAAAATGATAAATATAATTATTAAAAATAATTATTAAAAATAAGTGGAATAATCTACGCTACCTACCCCATTTACTACCCCGCTACCTACCCCAAAATTAATTGTTATATGTTATCAACTAAGAACTTTGTAAATTACTCTACGAAAATGTTTATCAATCGCTTCTAAATTATGACCTAAGGTTCAAATCTCAATTCCGTGGGTTTGTACATCGGTTACAACGCTTTCGCCTTTATTTGTAACAAATGATTTGACTATATTGAATAGTTTACTACAGTACTTAGCCACAGCAGCGCGTGGCTGGGTCTGCATATATATATATATATATATATATATATATATATATATATATATATATATATATATATATATATATATATATATATATAATATAATATATTATACATGTATATATATATATATATATATATATATATATGTATATATATATATGTATATATATATGTATATATATATATATATATATATATATATATATATATATATATATATATATATATATATATATATATATATGTATATATATGTATATATATATATATATATAATATATAGTATATATATATATATTATATATATATTATATATATATATATATATATATATATATATATATATATAATATATATATATATAAACTTGCTTATTGAAAGATTCGTTATAAAAAAATTGCAGAATTAGAGAACTGACTTGTATTTTCATCATGGCATTATTTTTTCCAAAACAACATTTATAAGATGATATAATTTTCGTTTTGTAAAATATACCCAAAGATTCTGGATAAGACCGGTGATTGGGACGGTGCGAAAGAGAGAGGGGAGATATCGAGTTTAGCGTCCCCTCTCGTTTCCTTTCATCTGCAGTTGTCAGACGATTTCAATTGATTTCTAACACCCGAATAATTATCGACTGAGGTGGAGGGAGACAGGCCACAAATTGGAATCGGTCGCCACGAAAGAATCACTCGATACAGGGTTAGTGACGATATCAACTGTTTGGAAAAGAGGTTTTTTTGGTTGTTTTCTTGTACAGGGTTACCAAAAAGTATTTCTTAAAAAGTACAGAGTTTGTAGTAAACTTAAGAACATTAATTTTTTTATGTTGAATTACTTAAACATTCTCTTCTTTTTCCTTTCGGTGGCATCTTCTCGGATGGAGTTATTTTAACAATTTTTTTTACTTTGGGTTCAAAATAATGCAGGGCTTGACCAAATGTAGTGTTTATTTTCATTATTAGTGCTAAAGTTTCGTTATTTATAAAAACTTTATTTAAAAAACGTTATTTAAAAATAAAAACTAATAAACTTGTGTCGTAGTTTAGGAAAATTAGTGATTTCGTTTTAATTATTACCAACTTGTCATGTTGGTTGTCCACATTTATAGGTCACGTTTGTTTCAGAATTAAATGAAGGCTCTGTAAATGCAACATAGTGTCCCATTAGTCTGAAACAAGAAAGTCGACGCTTATAACACAGGAAACTCACCAATTTCTCTATTGTCACAGCTCTACAAACTTTGACGATTACCAGGCAGTTGAGCAATCCAGATTCCGATGAGAGTACAGCACAACGAACCAACTACTCACCCTTAAAATATTGTGCTCCCCCTCTATTGTGCATATGTGGACTACGAAAAAGCTTTCGAATATTGAGTTCTGAGCAATAGAAGAGAGTCATGTCAAATACATAATAGATCACTGCTACAGAACCCTGATACACAATATTAACACAAAATCTGAGACGACAGTACAAATGTATGTAGTCATACTTATACCAAACCCATTAAGATCAATAGGGGGGTAATACAAGGTGACACATTATCTCCGGAACTATTTAGTTGACTTTAGAAGACATTTTAAAGAACTTAACTGGGAATATATGGGAATGAGTATAAATGGTAAACGTTTAAACCATCTGAGATTTGCGGGCTATATCGTAATAAGATCAAACAATCATGAATATATTCAAAAAATGCTTGATGAGCTCCACCACGTGTCAACCGACAAAGGTCTCAGAATAAACCTAACGAAAACCAAAGTCATGAACAACGCAACACCACAGGCATGTTAGTGTGGCCAGCACACAACTGGAACCGGTGAATGAATATATATATATATATATATATATATATATATATATATATATATATATATATATACCAGGGCCAATCAATTAAACAAAAAAGAGAACGTATCAACCGAAATAAAAAGAAGAATTAGAATGGGTTGGGCATCATTTGGCAGACTCTCTTTCATCCTGAAGGACAAGAAGGTTTCAATCGAACAACGACGGATGGAGCATAGACGGGGATCTTCACTAAGTCCAACCTTGATAAACTGACTAAGACACAGAGAGCTACGGAGCGAAGAATGCTGAATGTAACTCTACAAGACCACAAAAAATACGTAGGTACGACAAACGACCAAAGTTATAGACTTATAGGCATGGCGCCCATATGAAGGTCAAAGAAACAGAGGACGGCTACACATGAGATGGGTGCACAAAAAACGGCACAGGACAAAGATGAAGGGAACTGGAAGAGGCCCACATTCGGAGATACCTGGATGAATAAATAGGATGATGATGAACTTTACGCTTTTTTCGATACAACGCCATCTAGTACCAAAAATGCGAGGAACTCATGCATCAATGCAATAAAATTGTGATTCGAGCTATTATAAAGTATTTAGTTTTGGGGATTTAATCCTCGACATACTAAATCATTTAAATTCAACTTTAAAGGATTCTTCTCCCTTCTGTTTCGACGGTAAAAATGTAGGATGTTAAATTTCCGCTACAATTGTTAACAGTTCACCTTCTTAAGAGTGTTTGGACTTATTTAAACGCAAGTTTCCTCGACGTTTTATAATAGTAGATGAGACATTGATTCATCATTACAGGCCAGGTGAAAGTGTGTCAAAGAAAGCAGGAATGATTTCCTCTGCAGGAAAAGTCAAGGCTACGGTTCTTTTAGGATTTTCGTGTGTTGCTGCTCATTGACTATCTGACAATAGGCAGTACTATCACCGAGAAGGAATACTACTAGTGTTATTCAAGTGAAAACTTCCATACCTCATTCGACTGAGGGTATTTAACAGTTGAAACGTCGTTGATGTAAATGTAGTGAATTGCAAAATAACTAAAAAATCTCAAAAATCGTGTGTCTTTATTGTCACGCTGACATGAGCTGTATCATTAATTACATAGATCGACATGATTTTTGTAACCTTGATGAGAATAATCCTTTTGCGTTTCATTTAGGTGGTACCTTTTCCCAGAGATGGCCTAGCATGTCCCATTTTCAAGTAACTGCTTCTCCTTTATATCATGGGATCATTGAAATAATTTGTACTTCATAGGCATATTGCTAGGACTTCAAGGGGGTTTTTCAAAGTATTGCTGTTTTTTGTGTCTATGGGACAGTCGGGTACAAAAGAACATTACAGTACGAAAATTGGACTCGTAGAACTTTTTTAAACCTGATACTTCAAACATAAAATATGCTCTCCTTGTTAACCCAAAAAATGTGCTTGTTCCGCCTCTCCATATTAAGCTTAGACTAATGAAAAACTTTGTCAAAGTCATGGACAAAGAAGGTAATGGTTTCAAGTACCTAAAATAAATATGTCCTCAATGAAGTGATGCAAAACTAAAAGAAGGCATATTTCAACTCAGGACTTTCATTTCAGGACCTCAAATAAGGAAGCTTCTAGATGATTTCCATATTCAAGATAAATTAAATGAAAAGGAACTGGCAGCTTGGAAGTGTTTTGTAAGTGCACTGAAATTATTTCTGGGCGACAAGAAATATGAAAACTATAAAAAACTTCATAGATGAACTCTTGAAATCCTATGAAATACTAGGGTGTTGCATGCCCTTAAAAATGCATTTTTTCAACCTCATTTGGATTTTTCCGGAAAATTTGGATGCAGTGAGCGACGAATAAAGAGAGAGTTTTCAGCAGGACATCAGGACGATGGAAACAAGATACCAAGGATGCTGGAATCCATCTATGTTGGGCGACTAATGATGTTTTTTGAAATGAGATGAGAACAAAAGAGGAAAAAGTAACAGTTTTTGTCGCTGTGTGATATTTCATGAAATATATTTTTTATTCACATAATCCTCAGTAATGCCTTTACATATATTTTAACACGTTGTACATGTTTATTTTAAATAAATATTAGATTTTAAAAATATGTCGTCTCGTTTTTTTCCCACCACCGACACCCTGTAAAAAAACTGTACGTGTTACAGTAATTAGCTTATCATTTTCGGATTTAGGACTTCAAAATACTTCATATACAACTATTTTCATCAGTGTTACCTCAAAAAAAGGTTAAATTTGTTGACCTGTGTTTTCTTTTTCTTGCGATGCTACAGCCCCTTAGTGAGCCTTGACCTCCTTCAACCGGGTCGATATATTGAATCAATCCAATCTGAGGCTTTATACGAAGCGTGCTAACAAACAAAGTAAAGAGACACGATGGCGTATCATTCGATCAGACAATACTCTTGGATGCCTTTTTGTAGGGGTGGTAGGCGTTGGCTATCTAATGCGTTTTCAGTACTAGTTTGAAATAATTTTGCAAAACTTTAACAGGTCTATGAAAACATTGTTTTGTCAAGGGTCCAGTTGTTCAGGTGAATCGATGCATTCTCGGAGAATTCGGGGCATTCTTATTTTGACCAGTGAATTAGGCATGATATATATTTTGATTAAATTAAATCATCTCCTGATGATGCTAACATTGTTAGCGAAACGTGCATCGAGAAGTTTTCAAAAAGTGATTTGGTGTTTAGTGGTAAATCTCAATGACAATGATTGGGTATTGAAAATGATCCTCAGTTCTGGAACGTGTCATTAATGATGATGAGTCTTGGATTTTTAAATACGACCGAGGCTTTGTCAATTTAAAACATCATTGTAGCTTCACAGCCCCCTTATTCACCAGACTTGAGTTCTTGTGACTTTTTGACTTTCCCAGGATTGAAAATTCACTTTACAAGACATCGTCTTTGGAACATTGGAGACCATTGGGCAGCTAAAGGAGATTCCAGTGTCTAAGTTCCAGCACTGCTATGAAGAGTAGACAAATAATCTCCATGGTAACTACTTTGAAGAAGACAATGTAGAATTATACTTTCTATCGAATAAAAAAACTATAAAAAATTAATATAATTATTCTATTTATACACTTCGCATCAGGTTTAGAAGTAACAATTGTTTTCCGGGGTGGGACATCATTAATTATCTGTTATCTATATTGTCTATAAATTACTTAACATATATGTATAATCAAAAATGGAAAATGAATGTGACGCAGAATGACTGAATGATATTTTCCCAAGGAAAAGCGATTGCTTTTCCGATCAGACGAACCAGAAGTAACGCAAAGAAAAGTTATATTCTTCGGCGAATGGCATCAAAGTAAAAATAATAGGAATAGGACACGCCCAACATTCCTGCCGGCAAAAATCGATAAACATGTGGCGGCCGTTTGTGCCATAAAGGAGAGAGCCACGAGAGTTAGTCTAAAGGGTGCTCAAGACTAAATGTAATTCATTTTTAAGAGTGTGGCGGCTGATAGAAAATCTCGGCCGCGATAGAGGAAATGCACAATGTCTGTCAGTCGCAGACGTGGCGGGGATGCTGCCGATCGCCCGCTTAAGTTAATAAAATTGATAAAGAAAGGGGTGATTTGCATTTAAAATACACCCCCGGAAAGAGAGGAAAAAAAACTATAAAAAGTCGGAGAAAGGGGAAAAACGACGTTTCCGTCACCCCTCGATCTTTAAAAGCAGATGTTTAATTTTTTTCTCCGCTTTTTCCATGTCTTCTCTCCTTTATGTCCTTTCGATTTGTGACCAGTTTTCCTCTAAACAAAAATGAAGATTTTCTCTATACATTAGGTTCGCAATTGAATTCTCGTCAAATACACATATGTCCAAAAGTTTAGAATATTTACAAATAGGATATCAATGTCTGTGGTACTCTAAAAATTCTGATGGATATTTATTTTAGACATTATTTCCATTCTTTTTCAATCTTCAATACATCCGTTTAAAAATGCCTAGAAACATGATATCTCATTTTAACAGATCAAGAATACATCCTTTATTACAACAGCGCTTTAATCAGAGTGATATCGAGGAAATTGTAGTTTTCCAAAGTGCTGTATCGAAAATTCATAAAAAATTCCAAGAGACAAATGACGTAAATTATCGCCCCAGAAGTCATAGAAAACGATGTACAACAATTGCACAAGAGCGGCAGATATCAATGATAGCTTGAGGAAATTGTCTGGAATCTATGTGTGCTATATAAAGGGAGCTTGTTAGGCTTGAAGGTGTAAATGTTTCACGTCAAACGATAACACGCAGACTGAAAGCAGTAAATTTGCATTTTTACACACCTTTACGTTTTCCTAAAGAAGCCATTCAACAAAAAAATGTAAGATTGCAATGGGCTCGAGAAATGGTGGATCATAGTCCTAACTGGAATAACGTGATGTTCTCCAATGAGACGAGAATTGCCTTGGTTTCTGATTCACTCATATTCAACATTAGCTTGAACAGTTTCAGGTCGACAAGCCCGACTAGAAACAGCTCAATCACGAGTTCTATTTGAAGGTGGGAGTATGATGTTTTGGAGTGGTATTATGAGGGGTAAACGGACACCTCTACTGGTGCTGGAGAGAAGAGTCAGAGCTGTGTACATGGAGGAAGATTTAAATCCTGTTGTGCGTCTGTCCAAGGCGCAGTTGGTGACGGATTTGTTTTCACAGATGACAACGCACAGCAGCAGCAGTACAAAATTGTCTTGAAGAGGCGTGCATAACTAAGTTCGGGTGGCCAGCAAATTTCCGTGACATGAATGTCATTGAACTTGGGACATTCTAAAAACACGCAACAAGAAACAAAATAATCCTCCTTTTATCCTGAGAGAACTAAAATATGCTGCTTGTGAAGAATGAGAGAAAATTCCACAAGCCTAAATTGATAATTTAATCGACAGTATACCATATCGCCTACAGGCATGTATACAGACCCATGGAGGAAATACTGCTTATTCGTTTTACTGAAAGTTGTTACTTTTTATTTTAAAATTGTTTTTGAAGGCAATTGCAATGAAGGCAAGTATATTGTAATTATCTGACTCCAAAATAAAAAGACAATTTTATGCACATTGGTCATTTGGAGTCGAGTTTTATTTGGTACCAGTAAAAGTTGTAATAAAATGATTACGTAAACGAGAAAAAAAACTATCAATATCATACATAATCAACATATATATATATATATATATATATATATATATATATATATATATATATATATATATATAATCAACAACAAGGTGATATTAATATTGTTATATAAAATTATTTATTCTTATCTCTGTACCTATGAAGTAATATTAATTACAAAATAAACAATTATATTTGTGAATTAATTATATTGTTCAATTTTGCTCTGATTTGACTTCTTCATTGCTATTGTATTCCAAGAATGAAATAATAGGCTTATGGAAGCTAAAATATGTTTATTTAAATATCTGTTTATTTAAATATATGTTTATATAAATATAAGTTTATTTAAATATCTAAAAAAAAACTCCGTCAAGCGTTATTCCGTATTTCGTATTGCTTTCATTTGGATCATTTGACATAATTAAATTGCATTTCGATTTCAAATACACTGGTTACATGCAAAACGTGGCTAATGACGACTGGAGTCGAGTATAGACGATTCAGTTCGTCACCGACCCGAGAGCCCTTGATGTCGATTGCAGCCGAGTAAACCCGATTCAGCGTCAACGACCCGAGCGTGATGGTTCACTTACGTTCACTCCTCAGCAAAAATACGCCTAAAGAAGGTTTTACTTCAAAAAATTAGATGTTTGAATATTGCAAACTTTTGGACATATGTGTACGTTTCATCGACTACAGAACCAATTCCAATCAGAATGTTTTCTTGCCTTGCAATTAAAGCGCCATCATTTAACTTCAAAATAAGGCACAGCCTATGAGCGTATTGTGAATATAAGCTAAAAAATTACTTTCGTCTCATTTGCTATGTTGTTCACATCGTGTGAAATCAGGCGGATTTCAATCGCCGGGGACGATTAACTTCATTTCATTGATATGAAAATGGGCGTTCAGTGAAAAATGATTTCATGGTATTGTCAGTTTGCATAATGGTCCATCCGAAAGCACCATCAATCGAATTGTTCAAAAATTTCAAGAAGCTGTTTCGGTGGAAGATAACAGAAGGGCAATATATAGTCGTAGTGGTCCTTCACAAGAGCATATCGATTTGGTACGTGAAAGTGTTGTTGAAGACCCAGCAATTTCCATTAGTCGACATTTACAACAATTTGGACTCTATGAATCCACACTATGGCGTATTTTACGAAAGAATTTGGCTCTGAAGGCATATAAGGTTCAAATAACATAGGAACTAAAGCCACTGAATCATTCAAAACGTCGTGCATTTGTCGATTTTTCTTAAAAAATCATCTTTTCAGATGAAGCATATTTTGAAATTGGTGGCTATGTTAAACAAAATTGCCGCAATTTGGGGTAATGAAAATGCACGATTCATCATGATAAACTTTTACATCCTAAACAAGTCACTGATTGGTGTACATTATGGTCAGGAGATGTAAATTGGCCGTATTTCTTTCAGAATGTTGTTGGTGAAGCTGTAACTTTGAATGGTATTCCATATCGTGAGACGATAACTAGATTTTTGTGGGCTGAATTGAATAATATTGATCCGGAGGATATGTTATTCTCCAATTAACAATTAATTTATTGAAAGAAAAATTTCCTGGACGAGTTATCGCAAGAAACGGTGATGGCCACCAAGGTCACGTGATTTGACACCGCTGGACTATTTTCTTTGGCGTTACGTAAAAAGTCAGGCCTATAAGAACAATCCACAATCGATTCATGAACTAAATGATGCAATTATTCAACTCATTGGTGAGAGAGCCAAGGTTATGTTAAAATGTCATCCAAAATTGTTTTACCTATTGAGATAAAAAGTCGTCTAATGTCCGTTTGCCTTAACCGATTTTCCTCAATTTGGATTTATTTAAAAGGCAATTGCTGGGACAATCAGATAATCTGGGAGATAAATTATTTAGTTTATAAATGAAACCGCGAGGTGGCGTTACATTCAACAATAGTTTTTTTGAAGTTTTGTTCAGTTTTTGTTTCAGTTTAATATTAAGTTAAAAATTGGTGTTAATATTTAGGTCGCAATCGTAACCGCAACAATTTTATTTAAAAAATAAAATTATCTATTCAGTATCAATCATCATAAATGTTCTAATCGTGACCTTGATAATATTTTCTAATTTAATTACATAAGCGGAAAAAATGCCTTTCCCCAATTGTTGCATTTTCTCTTTTGTGATGCTTAAATACTACTTGACAGAATATTGAAATCAGTCATTAATAAATATACCTACTCTTTCTTTTAAACTAAATAAATGGATGAATGAAATTATGCGCTTTCGGGTTTCCAAATAAACGCATGCAATCCTTAGGTACATTACACAAAGAGTGTAAGAAGGGAACCATGGAAACAAGCAAAAACAGTCAAATTAACTTGTCAGTTTTGAAATGCATTACATTTTCAACATTGCATTTATTGATTATTAATAATTATTATAATAATATCTAACAATGCCTTTTACGAATAACGAGGCCTATGACATGTTGGCGGTGTATTTCCAATGTTTTGAAAATGCATGTATTGCAGAGCGGCAATATGCAAGTCAATATCCCGAAAGAAGCCATTATTCGAAGAAGGTGTTTACACGTCTAGCAAGACGCTTACGAGAAACAGGAATTGTGCATCCAGATCCAGTCCGCACCAGGTTACGTTCGATTCGTAATGGAGATAATGTCGTAAATATTCTGGCTTATGTTGAAACCAACCCCCATTTAAGTATCAGACAAATATCTGAAGAATTAGGTGTTAACAAGACATCCGTTCATCGAATCTTAAGAGATAACAAGCTGCACCCCTATCATGTTGTCTTACACCAAGCCCTTTTGGATAACGATTTCGACAGACGGTTAGACTATTGTCACTGTGCTTGCATTAACAATAGTTTTGATTGATTGCGCGGTTGGCTCTTGGTGAAACATAGTAACAATGATAATAATTAAAACACTTGGTATTTGTTTCACAATATATTCAAGATATTCTCTAACATGTTTCGGCCTCGCGACCATTCTCAAAGAGAAGTTAGTTTATACATAACTCTCTTTGAGAATGGTCGCGAGGCCGAAACATGTTAGAGAATATCTTGAATATATTGTGAAACAAATACCAAGTGTTTTAATTATTATCATTATTGTCACTGGTTAAAAAATATGTGTAGTGGAAATAAACAATTCTTAAAACGCATACTATGGACTGATGAAGCCACTTTTAGCAGTGATGGAGGCGTTAACTTACATAATATGCACTACTGGGCAGTTGCTAATCCACACTGGGTGTTAGAAATCAACCACCAAAATAGATGGAGTGTGAACGTATGGTGTGGTGTTTTGGAAGACAAAATTATTGGTCCCTTTATTTTTAATGGACATTTGAATAGTGAAACATATTTAAATTTTTTACAAAATGGACTGCCAGAACTAATGGAAGATGTTTCGTTGGAAACAAGAAGACAAATGTGGTACCAGCATGATGGATGCCCTGCCCACTTCTCGCAGGTGGTTCGAAACTTCTTGGATGCTTTGTTTCCAAATCGTTGGATAGGACGGGGTAGTTTATTTTCGTGGTCGGCGCGCTCACCGGATTTGACAGTCCTCGATTTTTACTTGTGGGGAAGACTAAAAGACCTTGTTTTTCAAACTCGTCCTACCACACGAGAAAACATGATTGAAATAATTCAAAATTCAATAACCAGCATTTCAAGAGCGGAAATTCAAACTGCCGTTTTTAGTACTCGTCCAATAATTAATCTTTGCATTTCTAAGGATGGAAGGCATTTTGAACATTTAGAAAGGCGTTAAAGTTCAGATTCTGTTAATTATTAGACTGTTGTGCTGTTAATTTTATTGTTATTATTGTTGTTATTATTATTATCTTCGTTGTTGGCCCGTTGGCCTTTAAACACGCTCCAAATTAATATGGCACGAAGAATTTGGACCAGTCCTAAGCCTGGGTAAAGTATGAAGGAAAGCAAACATTAGGTTTATATTTTTTTAACTGAATGCAGATAGTAGTGAAATAATAACCGATTTTTTCAGAAAAATCGAAATATCTCTTGACATGTCAGATATATCGATTTCGGGTTTTCACTGGATGATTCCTCTTTAAATTACTTTTCTAGCCATGTAATAAAAGCTGTACCATTCCATTTGAAAAAACTGAACAAAACTTCAAAAAACTATTGTTGAATGTAACGCCACCTCGCGGTTTCATTTATAAATTAAATAATTTATCTCTTAGATTATCTGATTGTCCCACCAATTGCCTTTTAAATGAATCCAAATTGAGGAAAATCGGTTTAGGCAAACGGACATTAGACGACTTTTTATCTAAATAGGTAAAACTCACCCCCACTTCTTTATTCGCGAAGTTACGACAAAATATCATAAAACAAAGTTGTAGGAGACAGTTTGCTAATTATAACTGAGAATTTTTCTTACTCGGTTAACACTTGAAAATACACACAAAAAAAAGATTTCTAAAAATGTTTAGCTCGTCACGCCCTCTTGCGGTCGGTTTAGAAGCTTAAAAATATTTTTGGTGAATTTCTCATGATCATTTTTAGTACAATTTTTTCCCCCAAAGCTGTGGGATAAATAGTTTTCAAGATAGGGCCGCGATCCATCCTTAATGGGACACCTGGTATATATATAAAACTATTATTGTCAATGTAAGTATCGTTGACATACACAAAAAATATATTTACTTCCTATCTTTACTTTATATATAGAAATTAATATAATTAATTTTTTAGATACGTTTTGAAAACGGGGGAAGAAGGCCCCCCGCAACGTTAACGTTAAGTTAGAACATTTTTATATTTTTAAAATTTTGTTCGTTAGGCAAACTTATTATAGAAAAGAATCACTGAGAGATTTGCCTCCGTTTGGTTTTTTGTTTTTACCCAATGATTTTTTATTTACATTAGAACAGATATTTTTGATATTTTTTGTGTTTTAGATCGTGGCGAAAAAAACCCAAAAAAAAAGAAAAAAATATATGAACACGCCACAATCATTCAGACATTAATTGTCTTTCATGTGTAAATGTCGTACACTATGCTTCAGTTATCAATAAAAAGTTTTTTGAAATCAACGCAATTTCTGGATTTTATTCAAGAATGAAAAAAAAACGCTCACTTTGAAAGACCCTTTATTTCAGTATTACGTCCGTAGATTTCTTGTTTATTACGAAGAAATACACAGTGCGTCCATTAAGTATCAGCACTGGTCCGGGAAAATATGATTAAAACGAAATACCTGGCCAGTATTCTCCTCTCGCTTCGATACATTTGTTACATCGATTCTATAGTGATTCAAATGGCTACTTCAACTATTTTGTGGAATAGCCTCCAAAGCATGCGTCGAAGCTGTTTCTCTGATCGTCTGAATGTCTTCAAAAAACACCCTTTCAACTCAACATTTTTCCCAAAGTTGAAATTAACAACTTTGGGAACAAGAAGTCACAAGGGGCTAAATCTAGTGAATACGGTGGGTGGTTGATCACACAGACTTGGTTTCGGTCCAAAAATTGACAAACAATTAACGATTTGGAACTTGCGCATTATTGTGCAACAAACTCCAGCTGCCTGGATCGCGATATTCTGACCGAATGCCACGAATTCTGTACATCAATCGTTTCAGGACTTTTAAGTAGTACTGCCCAGTGACAGTTTGACCAGTTCGAACGAACTCTTTGTGGAAGATGCTTTTGTTATCGAAGAAAACACTGAACATTATCCTGATTTATGAAGGAGTTTTTCGTGTTTTTTTTGCCTGTGGTGAGTTTCTCGACTTCCATTCCGCACTTTTACGCTTAGTTTCTGGATCGTATAGAAAGCACCAGGTTTCATTCCCCGTAACAATTGATTTCAGGAAGTTTTGATTATTTCTGACGACTGGAATCCTCTCTGGAATGATTGACATGAAGTGATTTCTGCTTCTCCGTCAACGTGTGTGGAACAAACTTTGCACACACCTTTGTTTTACCCAAATCCTTGTGAAGAATGTGTCAAATCGTTTCTTTGCTGATATTCAAAGTCTCTTCCATCATTTTTAGTGAAGCATTGCAGTCATTTGCTACAAAATCGCAAACTTTTTCGATCATTTCGGAAGTACGAGCTGAAATTGGTCTCCCGTTACGTTTGGCATCTTCTAGTGACACTCTGCCATCCAAAAAACGTTTATGCCACTGAAAAACATTTGTTCTGCTTAACCAACCATCGCCATACACTAGTTGCATCAACCGGAAAGTATGCGGCGCAGTTTTAGCGTGTTTTGCGTTAAATTATATTAACAGCTCTTTGTTCCATGATTTTATTTGTACGTCAAACTTTTTTGGCTTATAAACAAGGCGTCATAAAATCAACAAATGCCAACCGATCGTTGTGAAGTAGGTTTTGTTAGGTCTAGAAATGTTCACGTTTTTAAACGACACCGCTCTTGACTGGTTGCTGAGATATATATTAAATACTGATACTTAAGGGACGCACAGTGTATATTGGTGTATATTGGTAGTGTGTATTGGTATTGAGCATTGCCAAACAATTTTCGACCCATTGTCACGCCGGTAACTAGGCTAGATAAAGCTGGACACTTTTGGTGCTAGATAAAGCTGGACACTTTTGGTGCTAGATAAAGCTGGACACAGTACTTTCAGTGGTGATCGAACGCAATAATTTGTTGAAAATTATTACGTTTTTCTGCGATTTGTCTGGCTTTAAACCAGACTAATCTTCGTCACACCTAATGAGTCCGTAACGGACGGAATTGTACGTAAGTAACGGACAGAAGGAATAATCCGTTTTGCAACATACCTACCAAACTCTAACCCAAAAAATCACCAGACGCGATGTCGTGCAGAAAACAACATTTGAGGCACTGACTTCTTTTCGCCTTTCAACTGTAAAAATGCTGCGGGAGCTCAGGACTTGATTTGTGCGGTTTTGAGAGAATGTTGTTTCTTATAGTATTTAGCAGGTGTGGTGGTTAATAATTCTTAATTTTTTTATGAGATGGCGATGGAAACAAGGATCGGTTCACACTCTAATCTCTTATGCCATTTTGTTGCTACGACAGTACCTTTCGAAACGCCAAGTAAAAATAGTTATGATGGTCGCTAAACTTCACTTGAAGACGGCACGATAAGAAGAAGAAGAATAAGAGGAAGTAACGCGAATTTAGTTTATTAACAAATCCATTTCTTCGAGAAAATCAATAAAAATCTATTAACGTTGAAACAGACTATTGGCATGCATAGAAAAGTGTTAGATCCCGTAGTTAGCAATGTATTTTTAATAACAGTTTTCCCAAAAATAAAATCGTCAACCATTGACAGATAAAAACAGCTGATGAACTTGTACGGTTTTTGAACTCAACTCCGTATATAAAAAAGTAGTAATCGTAGTAGAAAAATACAATATCAAAACTGTTAGCTCATCTGAGCATCATTTTCGGTATTTGTCGTTTTCCATGATATGACATGGTAATAAAATTTTAATATTTCACCATGGATTACCTTCTTGATGTCTGCCATTTTTTCTCATTAATCGGAACAGGTTCTTTATATGCCTTACTATTGGGCAGAGATGGGCTTTCCTTGTGTTCTTTCAGCAATTTAAATGTATGGGATTGTAAATCATCTATATGTGCCCACGTTTTAACATATCCAGGATTTGAACTTTCATACACGAACTGCCTGTAGTTTGACACAGCAAAAGTTTCTTTCTTGGAACCAGTACCTCGAGTCAAAGTACTACACGTTTTTTTTTATAGTAGTCAGTTGCTTCACAGGAAATGGTTGCCTTTTTCTGGAAGTTACTATTAAGTCTTCATACTCTTCTGGAATATAGATTCGATCATGTTTTCTGAAATTCCGTTTTGCACAGCCAAAATCTCTATCGCAGGGCAAAAACGAATGGCCTCTTATCGAGAAGTAATGATATATTTTGTTGAATCTCTTGATTGCCTGCAATGTTAAGAGAAAACGGACGATGGTTTGGTTTGCCCTGCACATCCGTCGGAAAACAAGTGTAGTTCAGTGATTTCAAGGGGTATATGTTTCATTATGTAGTCATTAAGGAATGTACACACTTTATTAAGTCCTTTCTGACCTTAGCCTTCATGATAGATATAAAAATAACCAGCATTCTCCTTAAGATTATGTATTTGGAATGTGTGTACCCAGAGCTGCCTCAAATACAAATTCAAGTCAAATACAAGTCCCATTACTTCTGGTTTCAGTAGTTGCATTATCGTTAATGTTAACATCTTTAAGCTTCGTTCTATCTCTTCAACTCTGGATATTTTCCTACAAAAAGGCTATACATTTTCTTCAGATCCAAAAGATGCATCTAAATAAATAATGCTTTTGGAGGAATAATGTGAAACATTGACTGGAAACGTGCTCAATATGCTCTTTAGTTTTGAGTGCGTAATGCAATTGCAAGAGAATGAGTCTATTCATCGCATATTCTACGAGGTCTATTTATGCCTGCCTCTAAGATCCTTTGGACAGTCGCTAAATTTGCAAATGCGATATGGCATGAAGACTCATAAATGCCTGTTTGCACACGGAAATTCGCCTGGAGCGTCTCAAAACATAGTACGAAAAGTTTGATTTTCTTTCTTGTTTATTTTCTGCACTTCTTACGCGATGTCTTTGAAATGGTTTTACTTACATGAGTCCCTGTACCACCACCATCTTATGCTAAGGTGAAATCTAGGGCAGCAGAATTTAAACGTGGTTGTACCAGCTTGGTTGATCATGAACGTTTCAGACGGCCAAAAACTGCAACCACCATTGATAACATTGAAAATATTCAGCAAATAGTGCTTGACGACCGTTGAATTAAGGTTAGAGAGATAACAGAGGCTGTGGGCATCTCGAAAGAACGTGTTTATCATACATTGACTGAAGATTTGGGTATGAAAAAATTAACTGCGCGTAGGGTGCCACATTGCTCACTCAGGACGAAAAACGCATTCGAATGAACAATTCCTAAACCCTGTTGAAGCAGTTTAAGCTAAATAAGTCGGATTTTTGGCGTAGATGAAACTTGGATATACCATTACACTCCTAAAACTAAGGCACAGTCGAAACAGTGGATTGCGAAGGGTGAATCGACTTCGAAAAAGGTGAAGACTGTTCCATTGACCGGAAAGTGATGGCGACTATTCTTGGGGATATTCATGGAGTTGTGTTAATTGACTATCTGAAAAAGGGAAAAACAATAACTAGGGCATACTACGCATCATTACTTGACAAGCTGAAGTCAAAAAATGCGCAAAAACGGCCGCATTTGAAGAAAAAGAAAGTTTTGTTTCATCAAGACAATGCACCGTCTCACACTTCAATAATCGCCATGGCAAAAATCCACGAACTGGGATTTGAATTGACTCGCCGTATTCACCAGATCTGGCCTCCAGCGACTTTTTTCTCTTTCCTAAGCTCAAAGATTCACTCGGAGGACAGAGATTTTTTTCGAATGAGGAGGCCATCGCATTCGTAAATGATTATTTTGCGGAACAATATGTCAACTACTATTTGGACGGATTAAAGATATATGAGCGTCGCTGGGAAATCTATATAGAATTACAAGGAGACTATGTTGAAAAATAAAACTGAATTTGTCAAAAAAAACCTTTCTGTGTTACGCTGAAAACTTTTTAGGCTACCCTTGTATAAGAAAATAAATTATTTAGATGTAGTAAGTAAGATGTGTATTATTTTCCAAAAATTATTATAACATGTTTAAATGTGCATCTTATTAGAAAAGAGTTTTTAAATCAATATTTATTATTTGTCAGTTTAAAATGATTTCTGGTACTGCTTTCTTATTATGTTTAAAATTCAAAACAGTATGAATGCATTAAATAAAAAAAAACCCTTTGTGTACAGCTAATAAATAAAAAATCTCGATGTCTTCATTTATGAAAATCAAAAAAACTACCCTTAACGTTTTAACAAGATGATATTTAAATGAAACGGAATAAAAAAGACCCGAAGAGAGAAAAGATCACTCCTTTTCGTGATTGCTGGTGTGTGAGTAATACTGTTTGAGTTGGCGCGATAGGAATCAAAACATCGCTCGATTGCGGTATAAACAGTGATTCTGGTCAGGTAAATTTCCATTGTTGGACTTGTTTTCTTTCATTCTTTTGCGTTTTCTTCGTTTCGTTTCATTTCTTTTTTTTTATTGCGATGGGAAAGATATATTGTACCCGTAAGGGTACTATAACTGGCCTTTTAGGAGGATTTCCTTTTAACCTGAAATATTTCTTGAATTGTTTTTGAAAGAAAGTGAAGTTGAGAATGATGGAAGTTCTCAGGGTTGAGTACTTCGATACAGGTACTTATCGGTCCAATGAGTGAGTGTAACTTAGAGTTTGATTTTGGCAATTGTTTACTCTGATTCTAAATGGAGCTGTCAGTTTTATATTTAAAAATTCTTCCCCTATACATCGGTGGATTTCTAGTGTCAATTTTAATACTTAAGTATTTCTGCATTCATAATTGGGAATTTTCAGTTGATTTGGATGTATCTTTATTTGTGATTAAAAGGCGACTTTTATAGGTTACCTGGTGTGGCCGTTAAAAATTATTTTTTTTTATGAGAAGACGCTGGAAACAAGGGTCAGTTGCACGCCATGGGATAGATCCAGAAGGCAGGAAAATTATCAAATCAGCTAGACGACAGTCGGAAAAGCGAAAAACGGTGTGAGAAGTTTTGCTTTCTCAGCATGAAAGAAATACTTTTTTGCACCGGGTAGTAACTGGAGACGAAAAATGGATATATTTCGAGAAACCAAAATGCCGAAAATCATGGGTTGGTCCGGGTTGGAGGGGTGAGAGGGCTGGGGTCAGAGGGGTAACGTGTACTATGAGTTATTGAAACCAAGCGAAATGTTAATACCGTTCGCTACCGTCAACAAATGATTCATTTGAACCATGCATTGATCGAAAAGCGACCAGAATGGACTATAAAGTACGGAAAAGTGTTTTTGCAGCACCAGCGGTCAGAGACACCATTTCTGCACTTGAGTGGGAACTCTTGCCCCACCCGCCGTACTCACCAGACTTGGCCTCTTCTGACTACCACCTGTTTTCATCGTCTTTTTTTTCTTTTTCACGTCTCACGCACTTTCCATGAAACACTTCAACAATTACGGACATGTCGAAAAATGCCTTGATGACTGGACCATCTCAAAAGATCTACGGTTTATCTGGGAGGGAATCCATAAATTACCAGAGGTGGGAAAATGTGCAGCTAGCGATAGCGCATACTGTGAATAAACCATTTCTCACCTTTCGTCGAAATTAAACGTGTTTTTTAAGAAACAATTAAGTATTATTAACCGCCACAATGGATAAGCACAAAGTATTTATCTATTCATCCGAATTTATTTTGTCTCCTTCAAGGTAATTCCCTCTCAATTCAATACTCTTATTGTAACGAATTTTCCGGCCTTCGAAACAGTTCTGTATATTCTATTTTTGGTATTTCCTTCAAAGTGGATAGTGAACTTTCTTGAATGGCTTCCATGGACTCAATACGGCGTTCACGAAGTAATATCCTTAGTCTAGTGAACAGGTAGTGGTGAATTTGTTTGATTTTCGTGATGAAAAAGCCATGAATTGTTTTGCGACAAATCTTCCAGTAATATGTACAATAGGGTGGACCGAAAATCCGTTTTTTTTCGATTTTTTTTAATAATACCGAAAATATTTTTCATTATGCCAAAAAAAAAATGAAAGAATTTTAAGTCGATATCTTAGGCTCCTCAAAGTTAGTCAAAGTTCAAAGTTTTCAAAACAATTTTTTCTGAACTTACTTTGATCGGAAATTTTATTCACTACAATAGGGTGGGCCGAATATCCGTATTTTTCGAATTTCTTTTAATAATACCGAAAATATTTTTCATTATGCCAAAAAAAAAGTAACCAAGGAAAAAAATCTAAAGTCGATATCTTAGGCTCCTCAAAGTTAGTCAAAATTCAAAGTTTTTCAACAATTTTCTCTTTATTTATACTTAATTTGGTGTAAGGACTTTTATTGTAGAGAATTAAATTTCTGATCAAAGTAAAAAAATTTTTGAAAACTTTGAACTTTGACTAACTTTGAGGAGCCTAAGATATCGACTTAATTTTTTTTCCTTTGGCACAATTTTTTTGGCATAATGAAAAATATTTTCGGTATTATTAAAATAAATTCTAAAAAAACGGACTTTCGGCCCATCCTAATATACAAAGTCTTTATTACTTAATTATAGATTTCTTAATTATCGATGCTTTCTTCATTAGTTGACGTAAAAGGTCTTTCTGAACGAGGTTTATCTTCAACTGCTTCTCTATCATCACTAAAGCCCTTGTACCACTTATAAACATTTTTATGTTACATAGCTTCATCGACATAGTACTTTTTTTACACATCAGTACAAGAATTTTCTTTTATTAGACAAAATCTATTATTTAATATTTTATATTTATGCAATTACAGAAGACGTTATGATTTTTTAGCTTAACTTGACAAGAAAAATGATCTGAAACTTCTCTTAGATGTCATGGGCAGTCATACCAACCTAAAACTCAAATGGCTATGTTGATACCTAAAGCGAGCGATTACTTTTTGATTGTAAATGGAATATTGAAGTAGCAGATCCATGTGAACTAATAGCACTCCTATTTTAACGGTTGTTATAACCAAATTAATTGAAATATAATAATTATGAATGCTTTAAATACTTTATAAATAACATACAGTTTAATTATTTATAACTTTTAAAAGAAACAAGACAGAATATTTTTTTTATAACATGTTTATTTCGTCTTTAAGTTTTGTGTTAATTATTTTGAAAATCTTACTAATTTAGTCTTCACCTCTTCTACCCTACTGGCTGTAGAGCTTTAGGCTATCCATCAACCCCCTTGGTGAAATCTTCTCAATTTCCCTCTGTCTATGGCCATCACCATTGCTCCTTCCCAATCAATTCCCCGCCTCGCCAGACTTTCAGCGATCGATTTGTTCCAAGTTTTCCTCGGTCTTCCCCCTTTCAAATTCACTCATGGCCCACACTTTTTTTAACACCCGCACGTCTGGCATCCGCACGAGATGCCCGAACCATTGCAATTGGTTTTTCTTAATCACCTCCATTATCCATCTAAAGCCCAATCTCTCCCTTATCTCGGCATTTCTCAGTCTATCCCACTGTGTCACCCCTTCAGTCCTTCGCAACACTTACGTCACTATAGACACTATCACCGAGCTATAAACTTTAATTTTGGTTTCCTTAGTGATTTCCCTTCTACAAAAGAAAGGATTTGTACATTACATAAGGCGATCTAGGCGCACTATCTATCTCTAGGCGCACATCCCTTTTATTATTCGCTATTTCGATTTCAACTGCCATTTATCCTTAAGTTCACCAATCGCTCCGTGCTTGCGGCAACTCTGCTTCACCACCAAAAGGGCGAGCGTCCACTTGCACAGTCACAAACAATACCTTAATTTTTAACCTCATTTGCACTATCACTACGGCCAATGTTTATATCGGTGATTATAAGTATGTTTAGGAAAATTTCTGTTATACGCTGCGTTGAGCAAATCACTTTAACTTTACTATTTCGCGACGCACCAAACTTATTTTTCTCTGTACCGCCGGAATTTCGAATTTAATATATGAGAAAAATCACCTGATCTATCACTATTTTGAAAATGTCAATCAAATATGAGCCATTAGCAGCAATGTAACTTTGTGCCCTTTTAACACATTTTCCATAATTATCGTCAATCAATCTTTAAGTTGATGTATGGTGTGGGGCTTATTTATGTAAACGTTTTCCTTTAAAATTCCCCATATAAAATAATCCGAAGCCGTCGTCAAATCAGGAGATCTAATGGCATTACAGTATTTTAGTCGCTTATTATTATTTGTAGGCAACATATCTTGAACAATTACAGTCTTTTAGGGAGACATATCTACTTCTCAAAATTCGATGTAAACTGCATTGAAAAATTCCGAATTGTGCACCATGTCGTCAAATCGAAGTTTCTGGAAACTCCTCCACATGTGCAATGTTTTCAGCCTGGGGCGGTCCCAAATTCTTGAAATTGCTTTAATAAACGATATATTATCGTACGCAAGTACCACACTCATCGAACAATTAGAACATTTTCGCCTAAATTCACGTGGAGTCTGCACAACTTGCACGTCTGCACTACACACAAACCGTCACAAATATCACGAAAAGAAAATGACGCCGATACAGCTTCGTGACGTAATAATTGTCCCACCCTTTATATAGTTGATACTAGAAAGCCCTAGAATAAGTCAGTGTATATTAAGTGGCAGTTTCATTGAGATCACTTAAAATTTATGTTTGTGGGCTAAACTAACTGAAAAATCACAATTCTGAGTATAGAGAATCATTTGAAATTGGAAATACATCGTGCCTTATTCTGGTGGCTTTCTAGAATTAAAAATGTGAAATCTATGAAGCCACTCTTAATTCCGAATACTATTCCTTAGTCAGAACTGTAGCAAAAATGTGTAGCAACGAGGTTTCTTTGAGGATTAAGTTTAAATTCTTATTTTTATTAATAAATGCCAAAGGTGATCGAAAAAAGACGATACTTACATTGCGAACCTACCAGGTGTAACAGTTAATAATATATTTTTTTCAGTCATCAAGTCCTCAAGTTATTTTTGGACATCTCCGTAATTGTTGAAGTATTTCAAGGAAAGTGCGTGAGACATCGATGAAAACAAGTTGTAGTCGAGTCGGAGAGAGCCAAGTCTGATGAGTACGGCAGGTGGGGCAAGAGTTCCCAACCAAGTGCAGAAATGGTGTCTGTGATCGTTTTTGCTGTGTGTAATGGGGCGTTGTCGTGCTGCAAAATCACTTTTCCGTCTCTTCTGTCGCTTTTCGATCACGAAGCTGCTTCACCTGATTTCAGAAGCTTATGGAACTGGT
This sequence comes from Cosmopolites sordidus, assembly GCA_031761425.1. Taxonomy (NCBI): domain Eukaryota; kingdom Metazoa; phylum Arthropoda; class Insecta; order Coleoptera; family Curculionidae; genus Cosmopolites; species Cosmopolites sordidus. The sequence continues at coordinate 362,658 of JARFXV010000961.1, forward strand.
CACTCTTCTGGTCCCACCAAAAGCATAGCATTGTCTTCTTTCCAAAGCGATTGGGCGATTTGCGCACGATTTCCTGCTTTTTGGGTTCCCGAAATATATCCATTTGTCGTCTTCAGTCACGATTCGATGCAATAAAGTCGTTCTTTCATGATGAGAAAGCAAAAGTTCGCACACCATTTTTTGTTTTTCCATCTGTCTGTCGTTAGGCTGATGTGGTACCCATTTTCCTGCCTTCTGAATCTTTCCCATGGCATGCAGACGATCACAAATGGTTCGACCACCAACATTTAACCTCTTTGCCATTTATTGTTGAGTTTGCATATTGTCTTCTTCCAACAATGCTTTTAATTCACCACTTCAAATTTTTTCGGTTGACCTGGACGTTTTTTGCCTTGTAAGTCGAAACCACTCCTTTTGGTTCGTCTAAAACAACGTCCACAAGGATCTTGCGTGGGGACATTGTCACCGTAAGTTTCCACAAGTATACGACGACTTTCACTTGCGTTTTTCTTTTGACTGAACAAGAAAAGCAGTATGTGAACACAAGAAAAAATATGACGCTAACTGGAAATCCTTTAAACATCAATGGTGTTTTGAAAGGTACTGTCGTAGCAGCTGTCCTTGTTTCCAATGCCATCTCTTAAAAAAAAATAAGAATTATTAATCGCCACACATGGTAATAGATAAAAAATAGTTATTTTGCTACAATCATGTACGTAAATAAATTACACTTAACAGAGTAAGTAACATGAAAAATTAATAACGGTAATGTGTAGGGCATTATTATTGTATATATAATGAGACATCCTTTATCTTCCGCATCCATCCCCCGCAGTCGAAAAAGAATTGTCGCAGCCCGGAAAACCTTCAATTCCCGGCATATTCGGTCACATTCCGGTCATACCGTGGCAGAAAATTAAATTATACCGCCGCAGATACAGTGCGGATCCGACAATAAACTTGTGACTTTGCATGGAGATACGTGGAGAGACGGTTGGCTCGGTGTCGACAGTGAGACGCTGTTAAAACTCGAAGTTAGATTTTAATTAATTTTCCAGTTTCGCATATATATTAACCGATTTAGCCTGTTCAGTCGGACGAAATTGAAATTAATAGGTTTGCGGAGCTGAGTTTGGAATACGATTTAAGACGGTGTATGATTCACACGTATGCCTGATTCCCATTCATGTCTGCAACGAGTGTTTCCTCTTTGTCATGCAAATTTTATTCTGTAGAAATAGATTTTCCCGTTTCTGCAATAATTACTCAACATTTAGAACATTTCTCTTTAACCAGGCATTATTTAATTAACCCCAGTACCTTAATTTTTTTAGAAACAGTCGTAATTTTTTTTAAGGTGATATTTATAAAATATCTTTTGTAGCGTAGCGCATTCACCTAAATGTAGTAGATGCGCACAGTGAGACTGTCAATAGTATTCAAATATTTTCTTATATAGTTCATTCTGAATTCAAATATATACCACCTCAAAATTTCGATGTATCGATTAGTTTAGCCGTTTACGTTACTTTATATTCAAGATCTACATTTTGTCTTATACGAGGCGTGAAAATAAAGTAATGGAACTAATTTTTTAATTTGTTTCATTCAATTGAACCTGTAGCCTTGTTCCAAATTGGTGTCATTTGAGGTGAATAGCACACCGTTGCTCGAAGTTGTTGTTACTTATTTTCAGAACGCACTGGAAAAATCCGGTTCACGAAATTAACTGCTACAGACTACCAAGTGACTCTAGGGAGTTTGCACTGAATGCGCCTCAGATGTTTCGCCGCCTCCCTGCTACGTCACCAGTCTTATTATTTATTTACATATTTCATAACCCTATACATTCAGTGCATGCATTAAATAAAGAATTAAGTATTTAATTTTACGAAATTTTAAGTATTTTAGAAAAAAATATATATATTTTACACAACATGCTCCTATGTCGTTAATTTGTATTTCGTCATCAGATAAGGCTAAATTAGGAGAATATAGATAACATTTTTTTGATTTGGGGTAAGTCAATACAAGATTTGTTAAAAGAGGATGAGAGTTTTCCATTTCATATTTCCACAATTTTCATCCGAGATTAAGTTAACTGAACGTGGGCACATGAGTCGATCTTCCAGATCTGTTTTCTCATTTTTTCCACGTTTAAATTCGCGAATCAAGTTTTTAATGGTTAAATAGCAAGTGCCTGTTTCCACAGCAACGCCATTTAGTTTTATCCGCTTGAAGTATTCAAAGCCAACAATTTATCACATATCACTCGTATAATTCGTTGATATTCCAATCGATTTGTTCAGTTCGTTTTTATACATACTGTATGTATTGCTATATTTATCTTCATGTTCTATAATTTTATATTAATTACAAGGGTATATAACAAAAAAAATGTATAATAGAAGGATTTGTAGCTTAAGATCGTGTGTATTTTCTAGGTTAAAACTAATGCTAGGAGCATTGATACAGTACCATCTAATATATAAATAATGCATTACAGTAGTCGAATGATAATAGGTGTTTTTTTTTTAGAAAATATTCCTTTAAGTAGATATTTTTAGTTAACCCTCGTACCTTACTTTTTTTATAGGAAAAAACATTTTTTTACTACTGTGAAATATTGAAAAGCGCATTCGATGAAATGTAGAAGATGCACGCAATTAAGATCATGCGCTTTTTTGTTTAAAACTAACTCCAAAAAGCATTGATACAGTAACATCTCATATATAAATAATATATTACAGTAGTTGAGTGATAATAGGTGTTTTTTTTTTAGAAAATGTTCCTTTAAGTAGATATTTTTAGTTAACCCTCGTACCTTACCTTTTTTTTTATAGAAAAAACATTTTTTTCATTGCTGTGAAATATTGCAAATATTTCTTGTCGTTAGCGCATTCGCCGAATTGTAGAAGATCCACGCAATGTCGGCTATATTGAAAACAAAATTATTAATTATTTATTATTTTTATAACTTAAGATATATCAATCAACTTGAGAGCAGGTCAACTGAAAACACTGGGTGGGAGTATTGTGAAGGTGCGCCAAAGAAAGAAATAACGGTTTAATCTACTGGGAAAGCCATGGTTATGGTTTTCTGAAATTGTCGTATTGTGGTGCTCAATAGGACTTCCTGGTAAAAGATATGACAATTACCGGTACACATTTCGAGTTTTTGCTGCAATACTCCATGATCTACATTTCGAAGTGATTATATTAGGGGGACCGAAAAATTATCAAAATTTCTTTGATGAGCTCATTCACAGTTTGTGCCGAGACACGGCCCCGCAAACACAAAAGTTTTGTTGTTACGTTCAAGCTTGGTTGTAAATTGTATTTCTCGGTTAAAAAGTTTTTATTCTACCACGAAGGAAAGATGTCTAGGTCGACAATAGAAGAAGTACATTTACGTCATTGTCTGCTATTTTTGTTCGATCAAGGAATGAAGGCAAACGATGCAGTGAAAAAATTACCGATACTTAAGGGGATGTTTTGAAACTAAACAAGTGTCATAGATGGTTTAAACAGTTTAAAAATGGAAATAGGAATCTCAAAGATGCCACACGAAAAAGACGACCCCAAAAAGGCGATGGTGGATTCAGATTCTCGCCAAGCAATTGAAGAATTATCACTGAAGATTGGCCGTCCATGGTCTACAGTTCAGGATCATCTTCGTCGCTTAGGAAAATTGTACAGGCAAGGAATTTGGGTTCCTCATGAATTGACGGAGACGGCTTACCATCTGCGCGTCTCTTTTGTCTCGATATGAAGTCAATCCGTTTTTGCGACGAGTTGTAACTGGAGATGAGAAGTGGGTGCTGGTGCTAATAATCCTGTACGAAAAAAACAATGGCTTTCTTCCAGAGAAGCACCTGTTCCGACACCTCGACCATCACTAACAATAAAGAAAGTCCTTGTTTGTGTGTGGTGGGATTTTTCTCTATGCATACACTATGAATTGCTTAAGCCTCATCAGACCGTTACAGCGATAGTGTATTGTGAATACCTCGAGCAAATGAAGCAAGAGCTCATAAAAAAAAACGATCTGTTTTGGTCAATAACAAAAAAAGATGCTTCAACACGATAACGCGAGGCCTCACGCTGCAAAATTAACACAAGAAAAATAAGGGAGCTTAGATTGGAACTTTTGCCTCATCCACCCTATTTACCAGATCTCGCGCCGTCGTCGGATTACCACCTTTTCAGATCTTTAGAGCATACATTAAGAGGAAAAAAAATTAACAATGTTGGAAAAGTGAAAACGAAAATGATGGACACATCACATTATACTCAGGGTATTAAAAATATTGGAAAGCATTCTAAAAATCTTTTATTTTCTTTGTAAAGTTGAGAACTTTTCGAATAACCCTTGCAGCATTATAGTTTGCTTGTGTTGACCCAAAAATCCTTTTTTGACATTAATGCCTAAAAATGATTTTGAAGGGTTCAAAAATCCATTTTGTGATCAAGTTTATTGCTGATATGAATGAATTTGCTCATTTTTGGAGTACATAAAATAAAAAACAGTTTCGTTTTTCAAAGTTATTATATTAGTGCTTAATTTTTGGTCGTAAATGAAACAGCACAATCTAAGATACACCAATTTTTTTTATACAGAACGATGTAGAGGCACGGAAAAAACTTAACAATCAATACATATATATTTTTATACATCATTTTGGTAATAATAATAATAAAAGCTACACCTAAAGGTAATATATAAAGGATATTGTCATATGATGACGTTTTAGGTGTAAATGTCACGATACGGATAATAATTCAACAATTATTCACAAATAGGTCGATTCCATCTGTTTTTTTTGCACTTGGAGACCCAGAGAGAAGGCGAGAAAAAGGCGAAACAAAACAAAAACTAAATAAAGAAATATATTCCTCAAGTTCAATGGAAACAAGTAAATCGTCAAGAACATCAAAGTTTTTCGAAAAAATCTTTGCCGAATTAGAAAAGAAATAAAAATAAGTAAAAACTAGACAGTTTTTAACCTAAATAACAACAATATATACACGAAGGTGTTTTTTGTTTAAAACTAGCTCTAAAGAGTATTAATACAGTACTATCTAATATATAAATAATATATTGCAGTAGTCGAATCATGATAGGTAACTTTTTTTTCAAAAACGGTCATTGCTAAGTCAAAAACATTCACGCCCACGTTTTTTTTTGATAGTGAGATATGCAAATGTAACATGTAAAGCAACAAATATTGAACTAGTGTTTCTTTTTTTTTAATTTCGACTATTTGACAATAATTTAGCAAACTCAAAATTTCTCATTTTCGTTTACTTAGTAACAAACTACCTTTTTTTTCTCTAATTATATTTGTAGATAGATATTTACTTTTTTGCAATCAAATATTTTCGAATAACAGCTTTATGTAACACTTTATAATATTAAACGTAAAAGGGCCTGTAAAAAATTATATTTTTTCAAAAAGAGTCATATATGTTTTAAATTCCTGCCTTATTATGTATATGATTTTTTAAAGGAGAAACTACTGTAATTGACTTGAAAATGAACCAAAAAAAAAGACACTTTCAAGAAACAAAAGTCTATTCTGCAGTGTTCTGTTTTCTCTTGCAAAGAGCCTATAAATATACGCCTAAAATGAACCAGTAAGAAGATTAGTAAAGCTTCTCGAAGTAATCTACACAACCGCTAATATACTTTTGTTCCTTTGGTATTTTCCAGTGTAGAAATGAAAACGTTGAGACCCAAACAAGGTAACAAAACTTAGGATGACACATTTAAAATCACCGAAGTCTCGCGATTTTTCTTTCAATAACACAGACAAAGCTAGAGTTCAATCCCCACCGCGTCTTCCGTCAGCGTTTGTTCTGCTCGATCTTGCTCAGGCTGATGGCCATCGCTAGTTCCGCCTCCTCCCGTTGCTGGCGTTCTTGTCGCTCGCGTTCCACCTTCAGACTCTCTTTCGCTGCCCACGCCATCTGTTGATCTTCCGTCGGTATTCCAGCAATTGGCGCGGAGGAACGACCACTGGCGGTTGCTTTGTCAGTACCGCCGAAGAGGGGAACCGACTGACGTCCCCCTAAACCGAACGGATCGAATGCGTTCGCCACTGTGTCCAGGGATTTGTCGGAAACGGGAAACGCGTTGTTTGTATTTTTGTCCTCGGTGTCGTCTTCGTCATCGAACGTAATGTTGAACGGGTCTTCGTAGCGGTAGTCCTTGAACGGGTCGTCCGAAAAGTCCAAGCCTTTGGAAGGAGCGGCTGTGGTTGTAGCAGCGGCAGCTGGACCGGTTGGAACGGGCGGGAACTGAAGACGATACATTTAAAGTTATTAAGGCTGGAAAAAGAGACAGAAAAAGAAAACGGGTGTTAGTATTGGAGCTGCTTCCGGTCGCTGCGCCTGAAACTTTTCGGTTAGAATAGGCACTGCTAAAATGAAATAAAAAGGGAGAATACATCGAGTCTTTGTTGGTGTTCTACTGGTTCCATGCTACATCAGTGAGCTAAATAAATAAAATTACAAATATTAAAATAAAATAAAAATGAATCAATCTACAAAAAATAGCTGTACTATTTCTATATATACTACCATCCAACAAGAATCAGGACTAATAAAATTATTTTCAATATAACATTGTTTAAGGCACTTTTTAAGAAAAGATACAAATGTTGGAACGTTTATTGGTCTAAAGGTGGCTACGTTAACGAATCTGTATTGATCAATTATTACACAGTACGTTGGAAAAATATAATAGCAGAGTTTTTTAAATTTAAAGAATTTGATGAAAACAGTTTATGGTGATTATTGCTTATCCCGTACACCTGTGTTCGAGTGGTATAAGCGATGCCAGGACGGTCGTGATACTTTGGAAGACGACCCAAAGCCAGGCCGTGTTGAGTTGGTGGAAAAAGTGCCTGAAATGATCGTAAATATTATCTGGGTGTTATGGAGTATTTGTGGAAGAGAATCGTGCGAGTGAGGACTGAATATCGAGCGCCGGGAAGTTGCTTTTTGTTGCACGATAATGCACCACCTCATAGAACCATTGCTGATGGTGAATTTTTGGCAAAAAAAATAAGTCTGTGCTTCAATATCTTCCGTATTCGCCTGATTTGCCCCGCGTGACTATTTCCTGTTCCCGAAACTTAAACTGGTCATAAAAGGAACATTTTATGACAGTGTTACACAAGCCAAGTTACCAAGACCATGACGAGGATTTTCGAGGCGATTCCGAAAAACGACAAAAAATCTATGCAAACGTTAGTTGGATGTGTCCAGCGGTGTATTGATGCGGAAAGGATGTATTTGGAATAAAAATAATTCATACCCCTCGTATAACAAGTTTTTCTTGCAACATTTCTTAATCACATCACTTTTTTTTATTATTCCATGTCGTTCATGTTTTGTTTGTCGAACGTGTGGTTTCTTTTTTTTAGGTTATAGACTTATTTCTTTGTATTAGTTCTTTGCTTTGCATAACATAAATTCGCAATGATAAGTATTTAGGAATTTAACAACCGGATTATTCGGGGTTTAGCTGCAAAGTTGTGTGGATATATGGACTTCCATGCTCACAAAATCTGCCAGAAAAAGTCTGCCCGGACGTTCTGTATCATGAGTCAAAACTTCCAGTTCGGATTTCGGAACAAGTATTTTTTAGTTGAAAGGAGGAATGAAGAAAGTGCCTTTCGAATGACATCAGATCTACAACTAATTTTTCAGGTAATATTCACAGTGGGTTCGTATGTTATATCTAGTTTTTAAAATGAAAGATGCCGCTTTAAAATAACTCTACAGCAGGAATAAATTCTGACTCGAATAGGTTCTGCAATCGATGAAACGTAGGGGCCAAAAATTAACTTAAGGAATGAAAATTGTTTTCATATTGCTGATAAGCCTTTAAAGTTCTGAACATTTTATAAAACATATTTAGTACATTTGTGGACGGTAGCATATAATAAGCAAGGTTAGGTAATGCATTAATTCTGGACTTATATATTAAAATAAGTAAATATTAAATTTGCAAAAGGAAGATTCTCAACTCATACCTGGATAAAATTGAGGATTGTACAAGAGGAATGGATCGGGAAATGGAGTGTAAGGTCTGACACCACACCCAACGGAAAACTACGGTGCAAACACTAAAAACATTCGTGCTAGACAGCTCGCTAAAACAACGACGTTGTTACCTTCGAATCGAAATTAGCGAAGTCGGCGAAACCGTCTCCTTCGTTGCTGCTACCGAAGGGATCGCTTCCGAAGGCGTCCTGGGTCTTTTTGATGGCAGGCGGCTGAGCGGGACGTGGCGGAGCCGGCCTGGGGGGCGGTTGTTTACTCTTTTTGGGTGGTAGCGCGGGACTGGGGCTGGAAGGTCGTGGGGGAGGACCGGTGGATGATATTGTCGGCTTGTCTCGTGTGGGGGCGTGCAGTACAGCAAAGGGATCACAACCAAAGGCGTCTTTGTCAGGCTGTTAAATATATGAACCGTCAGAAATAAAACTTGTTCTCACAAAAAAAAACTCACCTCTGCGGAGGTTACAGGTGTTTGAGAATCATCGAAGGCGTTGAATGGATCTTGCTGTGTGCTACCGAAAGATCCTCCAAATGGATCATTAGAAAATCCATCCTGGAAGATAAATAATACAATCCTTCACCATAGTGCTACATGGTCGAATTGAGATGTTTAAGCTCAAAACACATAGTTCACACTAAGTCAAACACTTAGTTATTTTTAAGTTCACAAAATAATTGTTTGGAGTCTGGACCGAAAGGTTTTTCCCTCCAAGAATGTCCAGGAATAGTTACATGTCCAAGGAGAATAGGATGAAGATGAAATAATACTGCTTCTTTGGGACATTCATCAATAAGCAACATGGCTTTTATGCCCTAAATCTTCATCCAAGTCTCCCTTTTTAACGATTCTGTCTAATTTTGCAAATATTTTATTTTAACCAACTTCAATGTGTTAAATATGAACTGCACATCCACAAGATATTTCTTCTTAGGCTCCACAAGTCTTGATTGACTGATTTAATAATTCAGGCTATGTCATGAAAGCCTATAGGAATTTTGATTACTTGATATTTGATAATCATCGTAGGTCCAGCTGCTAAATAGCAATCTTCACTGACACGTTTTTAACAAAATTTATCAATAAATAATTGCATACAAATATTTATATTAAACCAGAATTCTCACAAATTGTACTTACAGTTGCCGGTTTTGTAAAGGCCGCGCTGAAAGGATCACTACCAGTCAGAGAATTTTTTGGTTTGAAAGGATCTGAAAAAAAATGACCTACAGTCAGCACAATCCTTTACTATATCCGGGAATATATAACTAACCATTCTGGAATGGATCATCTTCAAAACCACCATTGGAAGCACGATGTTCACCGAAAGCATCGCCAAATCCATTCTACAACAAGATTACAAGACAATTATTTTCAACTGAATTTGCCGCCTTAAAGGTTTTTATAAAATTATGATAATGGTATCACCAGAGAGTGGTCAAACCATCTGAAATATCAAAACATATCCTGGTGATCCACTATCCTTTCTTTATTGATCTTGATACCAAACTACATCATATAACTAAACTTCCAACATTTATTTCATCATTTAACTCGCTCTGGAGGGAAAAAAGGCAAGAAGGGAATTCATTTTGCTTCAGGATACCATACGGCCAAATAAGTAAATATGATTCTGAAACGATCATCGAGTTGGACTGGGAGATTTTTCTGCATCTGGAGTATTCTCCAAACTTGGCCTCTTCAGATTTTCCTATCCCTACAACATTACCTGATTGACAGCCGCTTCACATCACTTCAGAAAACCGAAAAAAGCCTCAATGACTTTATTATATGAAAGCCACCAAGTTGGTTTCAATCTGGGATTCATCACTTGTATGAAAAGTGCTGAAAATGCAAGGCAAGTGAGGGAGATTACTTCAAAGATTAAGTTTGTATTACTTTTTATAAAAAAAATGTCCAAGGTAGTCGAAAGGCCGAAAATTAAGTTGAGGAATAGGTAAAAAAAGGTCAGTCAGGGAAACACGTTTCTGACAGTTTTTTTTAATTTAGCCAGATTTAGTGTAGATATTAAAGGTACCTGTTTCGACTCTCCGTTGGTCAACTTTGAGTATTCTGTATCTCTGAATTCTGGTTTGATTCTGAGCGCTGTATCCGGAGCTTGGGTGCCGTCTCCGGATTCGATAGCCGCGTCACATAACGTGATCGCGTCGTTAATCTGTCTAGTTTGTTCTTGTAGTTGGGTAATTAAAGCTTTGGCCTGTGGAAAAATAAGTAAAATTTCACATTAATCTGTGAAAAAGAAATAATCTTTTCTTAAATCTTTACTTGGCTTATACTCAGCTGAGTTTCCTGTAGGTTGCTGGTAATCGAATCCAGCTTCTGCAGGCTTTCGCTTATTTCCTGTTCCAAGCGTTGCTCTTCCTGTTTGAGTCCGTCCAGTTGTTCCTTTTTTGTTTTCAGTTCGTTTTCTTGAGTTGACACTAGTTCGGCCTGTTCAACAGCTTGTATGCGCAACTTGTCCACCTACATCAAAACCATCGGTTCAACTGATTTCAAAGGAAAATAGCCAGAGTCCCTCACCCATTTAGAAAAAAAAATAACCACCACAGCATGCCCTAGCATAGTATAAGTTTAAAAGAAAAACTAAAACCTACCTCTTGTATACTGAACTCCATCTCACAGTTAAATTCAGTTTCTTTGGTAACATCAGTACTCTGACAAGAAAATAAAATAAAAAAGACAGGACAAACAAGCCAAACTACCATAAACCGCTATTCACTAATAAAAAGCAAAGCAGAAAACCACCAAGCTAAAAAGTAAACAACGAGAATCTTACCTGCGCTTTGAGGTCGTTCAGTCTTTTTTGTGCTTCGCCTTTTTGGGTTTCTAATTGCTTCAGGGTAGCTGATAACGTGTCTAATTCGCTCTGCACAAAATACAGAATCACAGTTTATTTCAGTAATATAGGGTGGGGCAAGTATCACGCTACTATTTTTGAGTTTAGCTGTTTTGTAATACAGACATGCAAATTGTATTATGGATACTGCTAAAAGAATGCAGAGAAATTTTTGTAGCTTATATTAAAAAAAATCAATTATTGGAACTCAACGTGAATTTATGCGAAAATATCTTGATCAGGCGCCTCATAAATAATGAGCAGTTGGAGAAAGGCCCCATATCAGAGGTGCGTAGGTGAGGTGGTAAGAACAGTGCGAAACGCCGAAAATACTGCATGTATGGACCAAAATGTGGAGAGGTCTTCGGAAACGTGTTGTACAATTGCGAATTTATTTACGCCGAATTTTGAGAAATGACTTGCATATGTTCACATGCTACATGTCTTTAAGATTCAAATTGCTCCAGACCTCCTTATCTCAGGCTTTGCACTATTTTTTATAGGGATATTTGAAGGAACAGGTTTACATAAATAAACTCCAAACCATACAGCACCTCAAGGATAACATTCGTAACTGCAATCGCTGCATTAACAACAGACTTGTCTTGTTTCTTTTAAAAGTTATAAATAATTAAAAGGGTACCGTGACAGTTGCTCCACCCGTTGTTATTTGAATTCAAGTACCTGTAAATTTTTTATTTCTCCCACTTTAATTTTGATGTCGGCTTCTTTTTGTGCTATGTCGGTTTCTAAAACTAGTTTTTCTTTGCACATTTCTTCGATGTCTTTACTGATCATGTCCAGTTCTGGATTTGAATATCTGGTATTATTATTTTCCTAAAAAAAAAAAAAATGTTCATTGTAATCTTCTGCAATAATGTAACGGCCATAGCGGTTCTTTCTGATCCTGTTTTGGCTCTTCTTTTGAGTTTTTCAGTTTTCTGCTTTGTTTTTGTAATGAGCCCCTTTCATGGAAATTTGAAGTTTGGAGAAAAATAATCACTTGAAGCAAAATCGGGCAATAGAGTGGGATGGTTAAAGGCTACAAAGCCTTTTTAATGGATCTCTAAGGAACTATTATGGGGCATATTGTTCAACAAAATATCCAAATTATTTTTCGGGGTGTCTTTTTCCGAAGAGGGTCGTCAAACAATAGCTATATTTCACGATACACAAAGAAATGTTATAAACCATTTGAAAAGCCACTTTGCATGATCAATAATAAATTTTGCCTGTTAAAATTACATGTCTACGTTAATTTTTTTTCGTTTAAAATTTAACTTAATTTTGCATTAACATAATGTGTATCTCATAAAGTAAACAAAATAGTTGTTACATCCAAAAATAAAATGTCTGATTTCTAGGTATTCAGTATATTATTATGATCAAAAAAATTTTATACTACTCAACTTCTTGGATTTCCTTCAAAGCGATTGATCTAAAACGGCATCCACGAAATTCTTTAATTAAGCGAACAGAAAAAAGTCACACGGTGCCATATATGTTGAATATGGTGCTTGTGGGACGGTATTTATTTGATTTTTCGTGAAAAATTGACGAATAATTGCGGCATGTGTTGGTGTTTACAAGATTTTTGATTTTGATAATGTTTTCTTCATTAGTCGACGTGGTAGGTCTTCCTGAACGAGGTTCATCTTCAACTGCTTCTCTACCATCGCAGCACCGTTAAACATTTTTTTGAGATAGTTTCATCGCTGTAACCCTTTTTTTTATTTTTAATGCACCAGCATGATAAATTAATTTTTTTAATACAAAACTTAATCCAAATTCTACTTTCGATAAATTTATCTATTTTCAAAAATTTAACAAGCAAAATGATTGAAAGTTCTGTCAGATGTCAAGAACTATCATACCTACCTAAAAACAAATGTATCGTATACATAAAGCGCGCGAATTTTTAAAACTGTCACCATATTTTTTGATTACAATAGTGACATAAACAATATTATGAATTTGACATCATGTTGTCAAGTCTCATCATAATATGGATGATTCTATACCAAACCTTAATAGTAGAGAGTGGATTTTTTAGCAGTTCTTTGGATAAAATAAAGAAAAGAGCTAAAGCAGCATACGGGAAAAAACAAAAAGGTATAACAAGTTGAAATATAAAGACTGAAATGTCACAACGGTGACTTTTAAGGTGAAACATTAAATTTTTATGGTTATCCCAAAAACGAATATCCATACTATAACAAAAAATACAAAGACGAAAACAGAGCAAAATGGTCGATGTATTACGACTGTTTACGCCGTCAGAGCGAAAGTGTGGGACCACAAAAAACCGCCGTGCCAGAAGCCATTCTCGGCTTTGAAGGATCTTTCGTAAAGTCAGTTTGTCTTTAGCCAATTTACATTGTCCATAGTTAGATTTATAGGATGGATTGCAAAATTTGTCTTAATCCAGGTGAAACTGACACTATAGAATCGGTGATATGGGAGTGGGCATCTCCAAATGCTCAGGTTTTAGCTCCTCTCGTGTTTACCGAGCATATTCTGGTCACCCCCGATGATAAATCGCTTCAGATTTACAATTTGGGCAGTGAAAGCACTGGCCAGTATGTCTGTAAATTAGGACAAACCACAGCAGCTCCTTATTTTATTACTGTGATCAACATGACTGAAACCTCAATCAGAGAGGTAATATTACTCAAATTATAAAGTATTGACATTGGTTTGTTGAAACAGTTCTCTTTATTATGTATAAAAAGTTTTTCAGTTTGTATCACTAAATTTACGCATATAATTGTTATAAAAAAAAATCAGGTTCGCAATACAGAAGCACCAGTGGGACCATATCCAAAGGAACCAGAACCATTTGGTGAACATTTAGTATTGGATACAGAATGGGGAGAATGGTCAAGTTGTAGTAAGTGCGACACAATCGGGAGGAAATACAGATTAGGTTACTGCGTAGTTTTACGAAACAATTTAAACGAAAATGTAAATAACTCTCCATTAAATCGCTCACATTACTCAGGTATGAAAATTATTTTTAGAAAAACGCATACGAAAAAAAAAATCGAAAAAGTCACGAGAGTAATCACGAACAATTATTTAATATATTCAAGTATGGCATTCCGTGTGAGAGTCATATTCTCCCTCAAAATCTCAAAATTTCTCCATCGATAATCGATAGAAAAAACGAAATAATGAGTGGTTACTGCAATGTGACTTCAACCATCGTTCTACAGAGCATTTTAAACAGTGAAGGAATTTTAGGTCAAATGTCCCGAGACGAAAGTTTTTGAGATCAAAGATAAGAGTGGAAAAATTTTGGAAAAAGCAAATAATTCAGCAGGAATTTTCTCACTGTCACAGGGATTGCCTCCGATGGAACCTGCTGTAGAAAGACGTGTGCAATATGAAGTGAAAGGGACAGATATTGTTTTGATATGTCCAGGGTACTTTATTTTTTTGGCTAAGGGTTTTGCAAGGATGCTCTGTTGGTTTCTTCAGCACAACCTCTGTTGGCCCCCTCTCCCATGTTTGTTGCCCAACAAAAATTTAAAAAATACAAAGTTTTTACTGAAATTCCTTCTGCCAAGAAACATCAAAACTTTGCACTTGTGAAATGAATAACACTTCACTTTGGCGATGCTATGAACTTTTGCATTAATCTTATAGCTTTACAGTTGAATGAATCAACATTGTCTCCATGTAGCAACTTTCACAAAAAATTCTTGTATTCTGGGTTAAGAGGTTCAGTTAAAAAGTTAATTTGTCAGTTTTAGCTAAGAAGTTGTCATTTATTAGTATTACTGCTTCGAACAATTCACGTGGACACAACAGTTCGTGAAGCAATACAATAAATAAGACCACTGCATTACCATCCACAATGCTGGTTTTAAAATCTTTAAAGGTCCTCCCTACTTCAATTTTTCTATTGGAACCTTTGGTGTGAAACACTAAACTTGAAGAGATTTACCACTAAAGACTAAATCACCGAAATCATTGACAATTATTAATGAAAACAATTTTCAATTATTAATGTAATGCTTAGTAAACTTCATGGTTCATGATAATTACACGCTTCATTAGATAGGGTTTTCATATAAATAGAACATAGTTTAGTTTGAGAATTAGATTAAATCATCTCCTGATGATGCTAACATGGTTAGCGAAACGTGCGCCGAGAAGTTCAAAAAAGTGATTTGGTGTTTAGTGGCAAATATCTTCAAGTTTAATCCTCCCTACTGTCCAGAACTATCTTCTTGTCATCATTTCTATTCTTGAAGTCCAAAGAACATTTTTTCGCAACGCTTTCCAATTCTTTATCTTTTTGTTGACTATTCCAGATGAACTGCATCATTTATGCCAATATTTCTGGTTCAGAATTGCGTGAACTACTTCTACGAAACCGCATTGTTCTCCAAAGCCGTATGAATCATATCCCGAGCTGCCGCAGCATTATTTTTCAGTTGAGAGGCGAAAAGAAGACAGTGCCTCAAATGTTGCTTTTCAACAACATTGCATCTAAAATTTATTTTTCAAGTCATATTTACAGTAGGTTCGTATCTTATGCCTTGCTTTCTAGCTGAAAGATGGTGCTAATAACTATACGGCGGGAAAAAATCGGATTCGAGTAGGATTTGCAATTGACGAAACCCAGTCGCAGATAATAGTGATAAGGATCAAATAAGTTTGGGTTTTCCAGAAATCTCAACAGTGATGTACCAATCCAGTGGCAAATCGGAGACAAAAATCTCATTCCAGAAATAATATCCAAGGAATCGAACGGTCGAATTTATATCAGTATCACTGATCGTATTCACATTAATAAAGCTAGACTTGCAGATTCGAATATTTACAGGTAAAAATTAAACCAACTTGACTGAAAAAAAACACTGATGATGAAAATTTGTAGCTGTTGGCAAGGAGACTTGGCCGGTACTATCCGATTGGTTATCGAAAAAAAGTTTCAACTAAATTTCAATCACACCATAATGCTAATGGGAATTGTCGCTATTATGGGCACATTCCTTTATATCTTCATTAAAATTATCGCTCAAAATCGCTACGATAAACAATAATTACAAGAAATAAGACTCACCGTGACTCCTTCTGCCGGTTTGGTGCTCCTGAAACTCGGAGGCACCATTTCGGGGGCGAGAGTAGGCGGAGGTTCGACTCCCTTCAAACATCTGGCCACGAACCACATGGCCAAAGCAAACTGTTCATTGTTTAGTTTACCAGTTTGTTTTATATCACACAACGCCCTATAAATATAGAGTGTTTATGAAGAAAAACTATTTTCTTTTTTTATTTACCAGATGTGAGCCAGGATTTGTTGAGGTACTCCGCTTCGCAAAAACACATCCTTAATTTCACCCCCTGAAACAAACCCATCTTTGTCCACGTCGCTTTTGATGAACAGGGCGTCGGATTTTGCTTTTTCTTCCGAGGTTACCACCCAGGGTATGGTGGGTTGTACCGTTTGAACAGGTTTCATTGCAGGAAGCTGATTTAGAACAACGTTAAATACAGAGTGTTTATTGAAATCGAATATCGAAATTTAAAACTCACGATTGGTGGTACCGCCGGTGGTAGTGGGGGTACTTCCGGTTTAACGCCATCTAGCGGATGATTGATCAGTGGAGTATTCCCGAGAGGAGTGGGGATTGAGTTTTTCTTTGCGGGCGGTAACAATTCCGGGGGAAGTGTGTTTGGAATGGCGTATTTTTCGAGAGCTTTGTACACTAAATGCATCGCCTTAAATAAACAATAAGAAAAAAAAGCTCCCAAGTAATTTTTTGCCATTTCTTCATGAATAATTAGGTGTACAAGTTGGGTGCCTTTAGATTTCGCGCTTTAAGACTATTTTATATCAGAATATTTTTTGCTTCTTGCTAGTTTGTGGATATGTATGGCTAAGTTCGCAAAACGGTATACAGGGTGCAAAGGAAAAAACTTTCGTAAATTTAACCAACGATTCCTTTATATTATTTTTTATAGTCATCCCATAAGTTTTGATCTGGGTTGTTTTTTTGCAAAAATGCGTAAAATTACACATTAATGTAGTTTAATGTCAAAGTTGAAATTACCAGAACTAATTTTATACACTTCTCAGCTATATATATATATATATATATATATATATATATATATATATATATATATATATATATATATATATATATATGGCAGCATAGTTTTTCCCTCAGCCCCTAATTGGGGCTCTTGGATATCCTTCAGAACTCAACTATATGATTATCAATTTGGGCTTTTACTACCAGTCTAATTCCAAGCCTCTATGGTCACAGGAATAGAACCTTTTAGGATTATCAGGAGATATTATTTATTTCTGAAATATGCGTTCAGTTTGTTGGCAAAACCTTTCATTCCAGGCCACTCTAATTTTTTTTCGTTCCTCTCCAACACTTTCTCACATATCCATTTCCTCCTCTATCCCCAGTATTGGTTATCAATATCGAAATATTTTGGAGCAACCTGATTTTACACTATGTGACCCACTCCCAACTTAAATTATCTATACATCCTCTTTGGCTTTCAAACTTTCCACATTTCCACTTTTCTCTGATGAGATATGATAAATCATATAGTGGCAGCATAATCTACTGTACATATATTAATTCATTAATACAATATCTAGCACATTGTGAAATTATTTTTAGACAGTTCCAAATCCAGATTGGGTGTAGGCTGCAGTTTTATTAAGACAGTTTTTGATTACCCTTGGTTACAAACTACTTACACTAGTATACTGACTGCAGATCTAGTGGCTATCGATTATGCACTCAAATATATCACCTCTTGCTCCCATCTATTCTGGATAATATTTAGCGATTCTCATAATGCTCTCAAATTGATAGAAGGCCAATATCATCCAATTTTTATTCCAGTTGTAATCAATAGTCTGGATTTAATTGAAATTATTATCGCAAGAGGCATTTCTCTGAGATTTGTCTGGTGCCTGGGCCACAAGGGCACAAAGGAATGAAGATGCTGACCATCTTGTTAAGCGCTCTGTGACTGACGGCGTGTGTGTGTGTGACGGCTCTGTGAGACGGATCTTTCCTTCCATCCACTTATAATTACTATTTAAACTTTTTAGCAAATGCATATCTAAAAAACGACACTCAGAACTATCGCAACAACCTTGATAGACTAATAAGTCTCCAATATAAAGCTTTCGTGAAGTGGCGTAGGCTTAAAATAGGCCACTGTAGATTCTCCCATGAGTACATACCCAAAAAGACTGAACCTCTCAAATGCGACTTTTGCAACGCCCTTTTAACAGTTAAACATCTTATTGCCGAATGCCCTTCTTATATTTCTTAAAGACATTGTTTTGGCTTAAATAATGATCTAAAATCCAATCTTGATTTCGGGAAAATGCTGGATATTGTCTCTTTCTTGAAGAAAATAGGATTCTAACAAAGATTTAAATCATCTATCCTGCATTTATGAATTTAATCTCTATCTCTCTATGACTATTATTAACCTCTTACGGCACTCATTTGCCTACATTAAAAAAATATGTTTCTTCCTAATTGGACTGTGTTATCTCAGGAAATGAATACTATTACCGTTTATTGTTGGAATAGTCCTTTATTTTTTTACTTAAATTTCACTAATCGACAATTTTATTCGTATATAATTTATATTCATTTCATTATCACCTAGTTATTTTTCATTTTATTTATTTACCATTTATTACAATTATTTACACAGTAACCTGACATTATAATCTATTCTTTATTATTTGTCTTATATCTGTTTTGTCCTATTATTGTGTATGACTAATTTATTGTGTATGAGTATTTTTCGTCGCTAAATGGCCTCTGCTGTCTCTCTCTATCTCTCTATGCATGACTAGCACAGTTCTAACCTATTTTCCCCAACAGCAAACTAACCAAAGTCATGGTTCATTTCCAATCTACTTGCTGCTTCTCCGCAAATAAGAAGCATATTGTGATATTCGTGTACAAAATACAATTTTGATTTGGAATGGAATTTAAATACACGATAATATAAACAAAATAATTTTATTTTTATACTACGCTGGCACTTTCATTTTTTGGATGATGTATGGCTGATTTTGAATTTTCAAAAAATTGTTTTAACAATATTCATTGGTTTATTTGTAGTTTATTCGTTAAATAATAACCGTTTATTATTTGTCAAATATGTTTTTACACATATTTGTTTAAATGATATATCTTATCATAGCTCTTCGATCGATTGGCGATTTAATAACTGTGAATTTTTTTTCGAGGAAATCCTTAGTTTTTTGGCCCTTGTTGTAAGGAACTTTTTTTTCCAATGATGCGAAGAATCGTTGGTTAAATTTACGAAAGTTATTTCTCTTATACCCTGTATAATTTGGAGAAACAGGCAATATAATGTTACAAAACATTACAAAAGAGTATAAGCAATATTTCAATATGTAAAAAGCAGTTTCAGAAGATCCTGATTCGGACTAAACATTTTAACGTTTAAAATTGAGAAGATTCTCGTCTCGAACTCTTGAGTAATTGTAAAAATTAAATTCTGATAACATAAGACCCCATACTGCCAAATTAACACGTGAGAAAAAAACACTAAACAAATCAGAATTTCGTTTTTACAGACCAGATTTATCGTTGGACAAATATAAGTATGTCTCCTTTTTCCCTTCAGATAGGGACTAAAAAAATGTAAGCTATAGGGAATTTATGTTTTAAAATCAAGTTATCGACCGACACTTTCAGTTTGAATCAACTTGATTAACTGAACGCAAACCAAGGTAAATCTGAACATAAGCATACTACAGGTAAAATATGAAAATAAATGTTACAACACAGATTTTTGTTTACAAGCGTTAAAAAAAAAACCAAACTTTTCAGAAAAAGCAACTGAAAAACAACATATTCATTTTGCACTATATACTGATCAAATGGATCGGGGTTCACCCTGGGGTTCATCTGATTCACCCTGGTATGTTACAGTGAAAGAAGGCACACATACTCAAGTTAAAACACAACGGTATAATGATTAAGAGCGCCATCTACACCTATTTGGAAAGACTTTCTCCTACAGTTCATTCAACAGACCTCATGCTGTTTGATTGTCACCTATTTTCCTCAATGCAACACAACTTAGCTGATGAACATTTCCGAAAAAAGTGGTTAAAAATATTTAAACTAAGTAACAATTAATTCTGATAATAAACACTGAAGCTGAAGTAATGAACTGAAGCTGAATGTAAAATCGTTTTACGAAACTATAGTCACACAAATTTTGTTTAAAAATAAAAGTGATAGATAACAAAGTAAAAAATTGTTTTATTCCTTTTTTAAAAAATTAACTATCACAAAGTAATGGACAAATCAATCAATAATTTAAACATTGAAGCATTGATAATTTTTACACCTAATACACAACTTCTAATACTCACAACAACAAATTCATGTCGGTTTAACATGCCATCTTTATCCTGATCAGCCAAGTCCCATATTTTCCCCAGTGTCTCAAATGGCAATTTTGATTGCATTAAAACATTTTTAACCTGAGAAAAAACAATAAGCTTGAAAACTTACCCTATGGTAAAGCAACCAAGAATCTATATACCTTATTTCCTGGTATCAGACCATTTAAAGGTTGTAGGGAATCAAATAGTTTATCATATTTTTCTCTTTCAGTTGGTTTGATGGTCCAGTCCACTGCTGATGGCGGAAGTGAGGTTATAAGCGGTGTTGAAGTGGGTCTTGGTGGTTGTGTTTTGGGAATCGGTATGTCTCCCTATGAGTTACAGCCTTAAACACCTAATATTTACTATATATATTTTGTACATACCATTTTTGGAGGGGCAACCACTTCATTTAGATTATTGATGCTTAAATCTTTGCCATTTTGTACTAGAGCCACTAATTTCAATGCAGCAAACATTCCTGCTTTATCTAAACTTCCTCTACCACCAGGATCAGACAAATCCCATATCCGAGAGAGAATCACATCACTTAATCCTGACCTTTTTAAAAATCTGGCTGCATCCATACCTCCAACAGTTCCAAACCCATTTGGATCCACCTGATAAGTTAATCTTCAGCAATTATGTCCTATATTTTCTATAATTATTTAGACCCTTACCATATTATAATAGGCCTCATAAACCGTCATGTGGTTTCCAGCAACCTAAAAATATAGTGTTCATTAATAATTGCTAATGTTGGTTATACATCAATGTTACATGATAAAATATACATCAACTTTTACTATGTAAATATTAAAAACATCTAAAGGACAGTTCGATATAGGTCAAATAATGTAGCTCTCCAGTCATTGTGGATTTGAATAGGGCTCTAACAAGCTCGCCTTTTAATCCAAAATATATGCATTAGCCAATTATTGATAAAAACGATTTGAAAAACTAGACCGCCCTCTCAAATGTCAAAATCAAAAGAGGTTTCACTCGAAATTCCGTGGTAAAACAACACAAAACACCAAACTTTTTCAATTCACAACACGTCAAAATAACTGCAGAACAGCGGAGAATATGCAAATATAAAAAATAAATATTATTTTAATAATTATTTTTTAACCTACCTGCGTTGGTGATGGTAATGCAGCCATCTTTACTGTGGATTTAAACCAGTTCATTATCATTGGATGTTCGTCAGTGGCAACGTTTCGAACTGGACCAATCAGAAGAGAAATCGATAAGAAGTGCTTTCAGAGCTTTCAAAAAATTTGCTTAAATAATAAAAAAAAGATAAGAAAGTTCCTTTAAGTTAAGTGTATTCATATTTGCGTGTTTAATATTCAATAATATAAACTACTATTTAAAGGTATTATATTTAATCTATCTCGGTGGCACCATCTGTTTTTTGAAAGATAAAAACACCGGATGTAGGTGTTTTATTGGTTGTCTATCTTCAGAACTCCATAAAAGATGTTTATTTTTCAAGATTATGCACATTGTAACTAAACTCGAAAAGATTTACCCCTAAACACCAACTTACTTTTTTTAAACTTCTTGACGCGCGTTTCGCTAACCATGTTAGCATCATTAGGAGACATTTTAATCTGTGTTAGACTCAATCATCTAATGATGTAAATACAGTTAGCGAAACGCGCGTCGAGAAGTTTAAAAAGGTGATTTGGTGTTTAGTAGTAAATCTCTTCGACTTTAGTGTTTCACATCGAAGGATCCTATAGAAAAATTGTATTGGGCCTTTTTTTTATTCTTTTGAATTATTTTTCAAGTTTTAAAGAACTGCCCAAAATATATCTGTCTCTGATAATGTCCTGTTTCACTTTCTGGATAAATAGAACTCCTCGGAATATCTAGTCCCTGGCCAGATTTCCTTCCTTTTCAAATGACTAGTTCAACTGGCACCTCGTGCTTAGCCGGATGGTAGACAGACGGGAAACTTCATATCTCAGAAACACCGTGTTTCTCCTAAGTAAGTACTAGTGATCGTTAAAAGAGCAAAGTCAAGGAGATTACAAATATTGGGAACACTTGCCAAGTTCGTGGAAGCACACTCGTAGAATCACGGGTTTCCAAAAAGCATGTACCAGTTTCAGGGCATAGGTCAATCAGCTTTATAGAGAACCCTTTCCCTGTTGCTGACAGCAAGATGAAGTGTTAACGAATATTTCAGACTCGGAAGGGGACATGTTTTTATTTTTAACATTTCCAAAGACTCTGTAACTTCTAACTTACCAAACGAAATGATGGGAAACTTCTGTCAGATATCAAGGCCACTTATATCAACTTGAAGAAACAAATTGTTATATCGATACATAGTAGAGGAGCACGGGAGAATTGGAACCTGTTAAGGAAAACTGTTATAAAAGTCACATTTGTTTCAATTATAATTTTTAATTAGCACATTAACCTTGTTTATTTGAGTATTAGATAATCACAGTCTATATCAACTATAGTACATTTCGGTAAAATAAGAGATTTGAATCGGAGCGTGTCCTCTCTGATATGTTATCTTATAGTTTTACAGAGGTCACTGTACTCGACCCTGCCAAAAAGACTACCTGCATTTCTCATTGTCCTTCGTTTCTTCATTAAATCAATGGTCTCCCTGGATATTTTTGTCTGTTTGAGACATTTTTCTTGTGGTGCTATTGAAGCAGCCGTTTGAAGCACATTGTTGGTGATTTCTTCATATTGAACGGATATCTCCATCTCCTCCGTATCTTGTAACACAGCAAAGCGGTTTGACAAAGCAATCTCAAAATCTTTGCCTCTCCAGCAATTACCCAGAATCCACTTTACCCTTCTTTGACCTTGCCATTCTTTCGCGCTCTCTTCGACAGATAATCCTAACTTTTGCTCGTACCATTCGGTGGTCACTTCCAACATTAAAATTATTAAGGACCGTACAATTGCAAAATATTGTTTTATCGTTGGTCATGTTGTAATCAATTTCACTTGTGAGTCTAGATGGACTTTTCCATGTCCATTTTCTGTTGATATTTTTCTTATAGAACGAATTCATAATATAAAGTTCTTGTCCTTTAGCAAAATCAACAGCCAATCTGTCAGCTCTACTGTCTCGCTCACCAGTTCCATTAGGGCCATTTTCACCTGTTCTTGTTGTTCCAATTCTGGTAGTAAAATCACCAATCAGGACTTTGTGCCTACATTTCTCCTTGTATAAAAGCTGGGCCAAATCATCATAAAATTCATCAATTTCCTCATATTTATGGCTTATAGTTGGTGCATAAGCTTGGACGATTTGAAGCCTAAACTTTTTATTCAGCTGAATGACGCATTGGGCTAGTTGGTCAGATGTACTTTCAACTTTTACTAAACTCTTCGCCCTTTCTTCGTGTTTCGCAGAGCCCAATAATACCCCAGTGTATCCCAAGTTCGATTAACAGTTCTTGCAATCGGGTCTCCGTTTTCATAGTCCGTATATTAAGCGTAGCAATGTCAATAGTCCAATGGCAGCCTGATGTAACCCGGTGATGCTTAGCATCCTCTGCCTTGGGGGCAGGTCTTCCCGTTGCCGTAGGTAGTTGCCCCTTGGCCTCCGGGGAATAAGGGCCGTGTTTGAGGTTGTACACTGTTATATTGAAATACTATGTTGAAGGTATGGACCGTAAACTGACACGCTGGTCCAATGCGGTTGGCAGATTTTGGATCATGTTAGTTTGAGGCCTCTGCCTTGACCTCTCCGCCAGGGGTGACCTTCCAAGGAGCATAGACTCCAGACGGCATAATTCAAAACTTCATTGCCCTACTCAAACGCCTTTACCACGACAATGTCTGATTCACAAAGGGGTTACCACAAAGTGGTTAATATAAATAAAGAAAGTTGTTAATATAGGGAACTATATATAACATAAATAAAGAAATCAAGAAAAAACAACGAAATAAACATTTCAAGGATCCAAACAAAAAGCACAAATATGAAAAGCTGGGTTATCACTGCCAGAACATTTTTTACCCGCCCAGTTTCCGCAACATCTGCAACGGTACTACTTCTCTCCACTTTCGCCCGTGCCTAAACAAATCGCACATAGAATTTTTTCTTTTGAGTATTCTGACTCATCATCGCAATTAAAATTTTCACTTAGAACTTCAGTAGCTGATTCTTCATCGTTACTCTCGAATACATTTTTCTTTGCTTTTTTAACTCTTTGTGTTTTGATTGTAGTCCGGTTTCGTTTAACACCTTTATCTTTGGTACATTTCCCTTTGGTATATTTTCCTTCGGGACAATTTTCTTTACTACAGTTTCCTTTGTTTT
Organism: Cosmopolites sordidus; assembly: GCA_031761425.1. Classification (NCBI taxonomy): domain Eukaryota; kingdom Metazoa; phylum Arthropoda; class Insecta; order Coleoptera; family Curculionidae; genus Cosmopolites; species Cosmopolites sordidus. The sequence continues at coordinate 387,319 of JARFXV010000961.1, forward strand.
TTCTGATTCACTTTTGTTTTACTCTATTTTTCTATGCATTTCTTTTTTTTTCTGCGAATACAGTTTTTGTTGGTGTTTGTTAAGATTTCAGAATGCTGTTTGTTTTTCAAGATCTTGTTTTTGTGGTATAGACCCGTGCGACTCATTTTTGAGTATTCTTTCTGATCTTCCGCACCTCTCTCATCTTCTTTCCGTGGGTCGTCTTTCTCTCCTCCGTCCACCTTGTCCTGGGTCTCCTTGAAACTTCGCTTTCTTATGCGACGTTCCACATGTGTATTTTGTTTCTGTACTTGCTTCTGTCCTCAATATCTGACGGATCCCGGATCCCAGATCAGTTCTGACTTGTGTGATCCATGGTACTGTTGACTTGACTCCTTGTATGTATATAAGAATTTTGTTGGTGACTCTTGTCGGTGGGAGTCTACTGATATGTCCACAGAATTTCAACCTTCCTTTTCTTATATCCGCCGCTACGTTGGACATTCTCTCTGTGGTCTTCCTGGAATATAGTCTGTATGCTTCCTCTGTTAAATTTGGGTCGAGAATTTTGCTCATAATTTTGTGTACTTCTTTTAGTATGTTTTCTATGTCACTTTTTGTGTGGAGTGTAAGTGTTTCGCTTGTGTATAGTACCTCTGGTTTGATTACTGTGTTGTAGTGTCTTATTTTTGTGTTTGTGGATATGCATTTCTTATGCATCGTCTTGCCGTATGCCCTCTTCACCTTCTGTAATCGAGTCATCTGTGCTATCTTCTCTTCTCCTGTGGATCCGATGATCTCGCCCAGGTATTTGAAATGTGTGACCCTTTTTATCTTGTCGTATTTGGTGTTCAAATTTTGGACATCTAATTTTGAGCAAAATAATTCGGTTTTTTGAAAGGAGATTTGTAGGCCCACTTTCTCTACACATTCCGTTAGGACTTCTATCTATTTGATTGCCCATGTTTCATTGTCTGCTAGTACGGCTAGGTTGTTCTCGAAGACTAGGCATGAGATTTCTATATTGTTTTTAGTTCGTCCAAGTCATATTGGTTTCCAGTGCCCTTGATTTTTCAGTTCCTTTTCCCATTCTCTTATGACTTTGTCCAGAATCAGGTTGAAGAGGAGTGGGGATAACCTATCTCCTTGGCGTACTCTTTTAATCAGGAAAAGTTCGGAAATTTCTCCCATAAATTTCACTTTAGAGACAGTGTCTGTCAGTGTCTGCTTGATCAATCGTAGTGTTTTGGGGTTGAGTCCTTGTTCTTCTAGGATGTTGAACAGAGATTTTCGGTCCATGCAGTGGTATGCTTTCTTGAAGTCCACGAACGTGCAGATGATTAGGACGTTTCTGATAGCTTTGTATTTCAGTATTGTTTTTAAGTTAAAGGTTTGTTCAGTGCATGAGCGGTCAGGGCGGAAGCCTGTCTGATACTCGGCAATTTTCTGTTCTAGTTATTCCTGTGTTCTCTGGAGAAGGCATGCTGAGAGGATTTTGTAAGTGACTTGTAAGGAGATTCCTCTGTAGTTGTTCACATCTGTTCTATCTCCTTTCTTGTGCAGCGGGTGTATAAGAGCACATGTGTATAAGGTCCATTTATCTGGTAATTTTTTGTTTGCCAGATGTTCTTGATAATTTGCGTAAGTTCCCGCAGTGAGTTTGGTGCGGTTTTTCAATAGTTTCGCGGTGATACCATCTTCACCGGATGTCCTGTTATTCTTCAATTTTTGTATGTGTCTGTGGATCTCTTCCTGTGGGGGTGGTGATTCTGAGTGGGTATAGATACAATTTTCGTTGGGGAATCTTGTGTCGCGTTCGGGGCAATTGAGGAGATCAGAGAAATAGTCTGCCAGCTCTTAACAATTCTCCTGATTGTTTAGCGCTAACCCCTCATTCAGCTTTCTGAAGCAAAGATTTTGTGGTGTGTACCCACGGATTTCTCTTGCGAAAGTCCTATAAAAGTCTCTCGTGTTATAATTGCGGAAATTCTCCTCTATAGAGTCTAGTTGTTCCTTCATGTACTTCCTCTTAGTTTGTCTGATGCCTTTTGTGGTCTGTTTTCTAGTCTCGTTAAAAAGCTGTTGGCTTTCTGGGGATGTTTTACTGTTGTACTGCTGAAATGCTCGTTTGCGTCGCTGCAATGCACTTTCGCATTCTGAATCCCACCAAGGGTGTTTTGAGTTCTTTTTCAATGGGATCAGTTACTGTGTTTTTTGTGGAATTTTTTCCATGTATCTGCCTGTTCCTTTTCCCATTCCTCTGTTATACGTATGATGTGTATGGAATCGTGGCTGGGGTTACAGTAGTTTGCGGTAGTATGACTGGTTGATGTTGTGTATCACTTAAAATGGATGGCTTTGTGGCAGAGTTAACATTATCTGGTTGCTCAATAACTGGCTGCTGTGGTGTATCATTTGATGTTGATTGGATCGTAACAGGGTTGACGTTAACTGGCTGTTGAACGATAGGCTGCTGTTGTGTACCATGAGATATGGACTGAATTATAACATTCGTACCCACAGAATCGGCTTCCTCATCAGTAGCAATGAAATTACCATCACTAAAAATTGCAGGGTTCATAAGGAATATTCCCGTTGCTTTAAAGCCTGAAACTCATTTTTCTAAACACGCTACTCTCATATAGGGTTTATTAAACAGTCCTGCAATTTCATATAGTGTAATTTTTGTCAAATTTTTTGGTTTCATATACATGTCACATTCTTTGTTGTAAGCTCTTTAAGGGGGAATAAAAAGTAACCTCAAGGGGTTGTAAACGGTGTAAATCCTGGTGGTCCATCTCTTTCCAACTGTGGTGAGTGACGTTGTAGAGGAAACTTCAACGCGTGTTTGTGCTTTGAGAGCTATAATTTTTAAGTTTCTTTGACAGTCGTCACATTAGTCTCATGTACATTGTAAATCCTTTGTGGTTCAAAGTTATGATTCATCATCAGTTTCTCGAAATTAACAATAATAATATTTCAGTCTTGTTAAATCCAAGTATTATATTGATACCCTTTGCTTCGGGCTTTCTGATACTAAGATCAGGATGTCGCTGTAAAAAACCAGACAGTCAACTTTGCCAGCAGTTTTATGGACTTTATTAAACCTTTCTGCAAAACCTAGTCTTTCAGCTATAGTGTAACATATTTTATAAAATTGTTCTTTCGCAAGACCATAAAATGTACTTGACATCGTACGAACATGACCAGCCAGAACCCTTTCTTGCTCAAAAGTGAAGATAGGATGTCTTTCCAAATTCCTATTATTAGCTTTAGCTAAATTGTACCTCCTCTTCAAGGTGTTGTGAGGTATATCAGTTTTCTGAGATATTTTGTACACCGAACTGCCTCGTCTTCTAAGGGTTTTGATTGCATTATCTAATAAATCTACAGTCCAAGAAGCTTTTGTGGTTATAAGATCTCTTTCACACAGCATCTGAAATACAAATAAAAATACCTAAACTTAAAAATCTATTAAAAATACATTATTGTAACTATCCCGGGGTAATGGGAGCTATGGCAGGTAATGAGAACCATGTAAGCTCCCATTACTCGCAAACCACCATATAGAAAATTATTAACATAAATATTTCATTCGACTTTCGATCATAATTTAACGAATGACACTTAAAAGAAGACAGATTTGGGTATGCAATTATCATACACACAATACAATAAGCATATATCTTCATGCTTACTTGGAAGGTGTCAATTCGTAATTTTTTATAAGCGCGGAGCGAAAAATCAACAATCATCCCTTGTGACTCAAAGCGGGGCACTGACGATTCGGGCACGTTAGGCGAACTTTCCCGATGATTGACGAACATGCCGGAGTGCTCAAGCGCGCACGAAAAAGCATAGGTTCCGTCCAAGCACCATCGCACTCATTACCCGACTGCTCTTATTACCCCACGCTCCCCTACGTAGATTTTAAAAAACAAAAGTCATCGCACTTTCTGAATATTGCAGGAAATAAATAATGTAGACACAGGTTCTTATCGAGTGACTGTGTAGCTATCTTTAAAATGAGGGAGACTGGGGGTTTAGGGAGTTGAGGGAGAGTGGATACGTTTTACAAAAACACTTAACGAAACCATCTTTTGGTAATGCAAGCCAATGTTATTTATTACTAAGCATGTTATTGTCGTAAAATATAACAGTCCTATATTGATTTCAAGTTTGGTCTAGGTTATATTTCATTCCCTGTCCCAAAAAGCTTCAGATGTGTTACAAACAAAATCCCACGTGTGGTTTTTAATAGATTCATAGTAAAGTCATAATTCATCATATTCATTATAAAGTCGGAGTTTGATCTTGAGATGGTAAAATCATAAGTTTGAAAAGAGGGTGTAGTGGAAATAGCTTTCGTAAATTTATCCAACGATTCTTTACATAATTTTGAACAAAAAGTTTCCTTAAAACATGTATCCAAAATGGAAACATTTCCGTGGAAAGCTAGTCAGAAATTTTTGAAATGTTCTTAAAAATCGGCAACGTCGTATCGGTGTTTTTTTGATATACCCAGTTACGCGTTTTAACGGAATTCAGTTTTTTGTCTGATTTGAACTTTTTTGAAAGTAAAATGTAATCTTTTTATGGCCCTTCTATTTCATATGTTTCAGTATAAACTTATACTGGAATGGAATAGCTGGAATTGAAATATATGGAATGGAAATATATGGAATGGAAATATATATAAAGAAAATCGTTTCAATTTGTTTTGTTTTGTTACAAAAAAGGGAAACTTACACATTATTGTAGTTTAATGTCAAAGTTGAAATTACTAGCACAAAATTTTCACACCATAACACGTTTTAAACTATTCACGTCACATTAAGAAACACTTGATTAATTGTGATATTAAATTAAATGTTCAAAATTTCACCATTTGAATCTATTCAAACCTGGCATTGTTTTAACCTATTTTCCCGACCATGTGGAAAAAGTCCTTGTATATTTCTAATCTGGATGGCAGAAGCTTGTCCGAAAATAAGAAGCATATCATGATATTTCCGTACAGAATACACTTTTGGTTTTAAATGGAATATAAATACTTCTGAAACATCATTTCGATTGGTTAATGCGATTTTATGGCATCGATTTTGGCTGAGTATGGCATGATTCTAAATTAAAAAAATAAATTGTTTTAACAATGTACATCAATTTATTTGTATGAAAATGCATAATGGGCAAGTGGAGAATATTTAAAATATTCAAAAAACAAGGAAAACATAATTTCCTGTGATCCACGTAAAATTCTCAATCCTTTAGTCGCCATCAAACGCCAACAAGCATCTCCCGAGATCGGTTTCTGGCCTTAAGCCGTCATCAGTCGGGCTTCGACCTATCAGTCTATTATCAACATATACAAAAAGGATTGACCAGGGTCCTTACCATATTAATCAGCCAAATCGGATGGAAGCAGCATTTAAATGCAGCTCCGCTATCCGGTGGTTCGTAACAGTACTACTGTCTGAAACCGTTCGGACCCAAATCCGTTTATGCATATCTGGTACCTGAATATAGGGCCTGGGTTTGGGTCCGAATGGTTTCAGACAGTAGTACTGTTACGAACCACCGGATGGCGGAACATCCAAGCTTCCATGCGATTTGGCGGATTAATATGGCTAGGACCCTGGTTAATCCTTCAGTTGCTTTAGAACGTACAACTCGAAGCCCGACTGATGACGGCTTAAGGCCAGAAACCGGTCTCGGGAGATGCTTGTTGGCGTTTGATGGCGAGTGAAGGATTGAGAATTTTACGTGGAGCACAGGAAAATATTTTAATTTATTTGTAGTTTATTTGTTAACTTCGGCCCCACGGAATCTGGGGTGAGAGCGCAGAAATTCGCTTGCAAAAACAAAACATAAATCAACACGAGTACTACAATGAAGTTCCTGCAATGCTAGAACTTTGTTATCAGATGATATAATGACGGAACTAGAGGAAGAACTGAGAAAAATAGAATGGGACGTTATAGGTATCAGCGATGTTAGAAAGAGAGAAGAAGACCAAATTGCACTCCATTCTGGGAAGTTATTCCACTACAAGGGTCACGAAAGCAAATCTGATAGCGGTGTGGGTTTCATCGTTCACAAGAGGCATCTTGGAAATATAAACGAGATAAAGAGCATCACCTGAAGAATCATCTACATAATATTTAAACTAAACACAAGATACAGTTTTAAAATTATCCAGGCTTACGCCCCAACATCTGAGTCCGACAAAGAGGACGTGGAGGCCTTCTATGACGACCTTAATACAGCTTTGCAAGAGAGCCCAAACCATTACATTCTTATGATGGGCGATTTTAATGCAAAGATCGGGAAGAAACCGGATGACGCGGAAAGTTCACTCGGTTATTATGGTTATGGAGAGAGAAATGAGACTGTGGTAGATTATTGAACTATTTACAACAACACAACCTTTTGGCGATGAATTTCTTTTTTGATAAAAAACCACACAATAAATGGACGCGGATAAGCCCCGATAGCAAACACAAGAATGGAATTGACTAATATGATCACAAATATGAAAAAAATAGTCCATGACGTCTCTATACTTAATACATTTACAACTGGCAGCCATCACTGAATGGTGGAGCTAAGCTAGCTCTAAACAAATAAAGAAAGAACGAAACTCATAGCCAAGACCAAGTACAGAAAGTCGGTATCACCTGAGAACGTAGGGTTTTATCAACATAAAATTGAAGATAATTTGGAAGAAATAAGATACATGGAAAATTAAAGTTTAAGCATCAAAGAACTGAATGCATTTACAAACAAATATTATCAAGGAGACTGTAAAAATCTGCTGCTTCAGCAAGAAGAAGAAAGATGAAAAGATAAGACTAATATACTAAAGAGCTTATGAAGAAGATAAATTATTTAAAAATGAAATATGTAATAAACTATTTACGACTACGACAGTTAAATAAAGAAATTTCGAAAACTGTGAGAAAGGACATAAGAATGTTTAACTCGAGAACGCAAATAATATCATAGAGAAGAATGAGAGCCTAAAAGTTCCCAGAGGAAAACTTTCTCAAGGCAAGAAAAACATTTATAAGCTGGTGGACAAACAGGGCAATGTCAAAACTAACATAGAAGAAGTTAAAATGGTAGAAATGTTTTATGCCGAGCTATATAAAAGACAACAGACCTTAGATAACCAAACTACCAGAGTTTTAAATCCAGGATCAGAGGACATCCTAGATATCACACTTGGCGAAGTAAAACGAACACTAACTGAGATGAAGAACAAGAAATCTCCAGGAGATGATGAAATAGTCACAGAAGATATAAGAATGGGAGGAAACAAAATATTATAAGTATTGAGATTTATCTTTAATGAATGTTTTTCAAAGGAACAACGGCATCCCAATGGAACAATGCAGTGATGATATTACTACGTAAGAGGACAGAGATACGAATGTCGAAAACTACCGACCTATCAGTCTATTATCACACATATACAAAAAATAAATGATTTAATAATAATAATATTTAATACAACAAACTTAGTATTATAATAGTAAACATAATAGTTATAGATAACATAATAGATATAATAGTAATATAATAGTAACATAGTAGTAATATATAGTAACCAAATAATAGTTAATACCTAAGAAATATAAGATTTAAAAGAAAGGATCTATTATGTTGTTGAGTACTCGTGTCCAGCAGATATCAACATCTCTAGAAAAAGCAGAAAAAATAATAAAATACCAGAAATTCCTTTACAGTCTATATGAATTGTATCCAAAATACAAAGTAATTATGATCCCCCTTGTGATACGCGTTCTTGGCAGCATGAAGGCGCACTTTGTGACCGAGCTGAAAAAAATAAAAATAATTTTATCACAGTAAGCAAACAGTATTACAAATCAAATTCAAAATACTACAATACTTGGGTCGTTACGTATTCTACGAACTCACGAAGCTAGCTCATAACATAGCTAGATTTCCATTCTTGCTAGTCACCTAGCAACTTTATATTTGGGTAACTGGTGATGAAATAGCAGACACGTGCATCGCATCGCAGCACATTGCGAACAGCACGAATGTATGCAAAAAAAAAAAATAATTTAATGTTTCTGGAAAAATTAATGATTTGGGATGGTTAAAGATGGACTTTTTATTTAAAAATAGCGTTTTATCGAGTTTTGAACGTTTAATGATTACGTCCTCTCCACTTTGCCTTAGGGATAAATTAGGTTTTCGACAAATTATTTCATGATTCATACCTTTGTCACAGTGCCGTTCTTATGGTGCTATGTTATAGCACAGCTATGACTCATGGTTCTATCACCTACAATGCTGCTAAATTGTTTAACTCTCTAAGTAGAGATTTGAGATGTCCATTTAGATACATTTAATGCTCAGAGATTGAGATGAGAGCCTTGTATATTATTTTATGATTATCTTCACTATTCATTGATGAATCTTAGTTACTTTTCTTTATATCATTGTTTTGTAATTTTGAATAATAATAATAATTTTTGGGCTGATCTATTAATTGTTATTACCTGTTTTTGTTTGTGTGTTTTATTTTCGCACACATAAGTTGTCTTCTTTTTATTTTTATCTTCAGAATGTTAGTTTATATTTAAATACTTTATTTATGTCTAGTACTATGTTATTATATTGTAATTGGTTTTTGGTTTACCAAAAATTAAATTAAATTTATTGGTAAGTTGTTTACCAGGATTATCACAAATCAACTCTGCAATAAGCTAGACTCTCACCAACCCCGAGACCAATAGGACCAATAGGGTATGGCACTAATGACCACATCAAGTATTGAAAAGCGTTTTTCAGTTTCAAATAAATTTGCAACAGTTAGGTATACATCGAAACTAAAACGTTCATGAACCTGTATTGTTAAGGTATCACATATTTCCTTGCATATCCTGACATTCGGATTGGGGCCCTCCTTGCCAGTAAATTTCCGTTTCTTTCTGCGATTCTCTATAATCTCTGTAGATTCTTCACCAGTTAAGTTACCAAATTCTTGATTAATTTGTATTTTTATATTGTCTCTAATATTTTAAACGACTCTTGAAAAAGTTACCAAAGTCTTCTTAACTTTGAGTTCATGTAGTTATCTGCTTTGCAGTTGACCAAAGAGAATGTCGCAATGAGGCATTATTTTATTGAAGAAAAACAATCAAAATTTAAAATTATTATCCACCAAATAATTTATTAACCCATGAGCTTGATTAATAGAATTTTTATCCGACTCGGTGTCCATAATTTCTTCGAGACATGTTTGCAATTCTTCTTTTTAAATGTAAACAGTATTCACATATTTAGACGTAAAGTTTCATCTGATAGGGACCGCACGGGGTTGACTTTTTTTCCCGACGCTGTCCGCAGAACAGTTGTCCTTTTGGATAATCAAGAAAAGAAAACGGAAAATGCAGACAGATTTGCAAAAAAAACCTTTACACCTTATTCTATTGTACAACACCTTTCAATTATTAGATTTAATTAGTGATTTTTGACGACATTTTAGTCGTCAAATGTTAATATAACATTATTTCTATTCATATATTGCACTGAATTCATCTTCACTTCACTTATTATTGTAATCGTTCAAAACATTCACTTTACAACCACTCCAAAAGTCGAAAAGTGCGATGGAGAATAACATCTGACTATTGAGAATGGGGCAGCGCCCAAGATATGACGTTATAAATGAGTTTAATCTCCGGGTTACTAGCGAAGCGATGCATTGCTGTATTTGTTTTTCGCACTCAGTAGTAAAGAAAATAGTAGCGGCACAAATGGTCTGTGCCCAAAGCACGTATCCTTTAATCGGTGCGCTTCGGCAACCCACGATCTATTTCGTTATCGCGAATGACATTACGGATCTTATACTATAGAAGTCGCTAGAAGCGTGATCATAGACAGAACAGAGAATAAATGAATATTAAATCTGAAATTATTTTTTCATTTCATTTTTTAATCTTTTAGGTAGGGCATGTGCCTAGGGCTTTTAGGTAGGGTTATGGACTAACCGCCACTGAAGTTGGACTCAAAATCAATTTCGCAAAAACCCAAATTATAATAAACCTGGTACTTGGTGAGGGCGTCTACATCGATAACATCAAAGTAGAGGAAACTACATCTTTTAAATACTTGGGTCACAAGATTAATATCAGGAGAAGCAATCAGACTTGTGAAATCTCCAGAAGAATCGGACTTGCGTGGGTTTCTTTTGGAAATCTGAGATATTTATTAGTCAGAGTTGCCGGTTTGTTTGAGGAGAAAAATTTCATCAAATCAGTGTGTCCTTACAGTTCTCATATATGGTACAGATATTTCAACAATGACAAAACAGACAATTAGAATGATACTGGAGACACAACTAGCTATGGAACGGACAGTGCTGTGCGTTTCCCTCAGAGATCGAATACCAAATACAGAAATACGCAAACGAATGAAAGAGATTGATGCCGTAGAAAGAATAGCGATGTTGAACTGGGCGCGTCATGCTGCGAGAGCGGTTGATGACAGGAAGGTAAAACGAATCATCGAATGAGAACCAAGACCGGCAGCTTTCAGAAACAGATGTCCCCCTCCCCCCAACAGATGGACTGTTGACTTAAAATGCATCAAAACAAACTGGAATCAGGCGGTGCTGGACCGAATCCAGTGGAAGCTCATCAGAGGGTTGCTTACCATACGTCCAGCAGTGTACTTCAATAGGCTGATGATGGACGATGGATGGATACCTTAAATATTTAACCAAATAATATTTGCCAAAAATACTTTAACACGTACATACTTAATATTGTGATTCTTATTATAGCTTTTCGATTGCTAATTTAATAATTTTGCAATTTTTCGCGGGAACTCATAGATCCTTGTTGTAAGGAATGTTTTCTTTCAAATTAGGTGAAGAATCGTTGATTAAGTTTACGAAAGTTATTTCCCTTACACTCTGTATATAAAAACCGCACGATCTTGATCGCATTTATTATTAGAGTAAAATTTCACTTGAACGCCGATTATGCATAAAAGTGTTTTTGCATAATTATAACGAAACAAACGTTAATTTAGAAACATTTTCATTAGAATATAAATTTAACGACCAAAATGAGAGTTGCGACCATTTCAAACATTCCCTCGAATCAAGTAAATTTTGATTCTCGACTGTTTTTGCGTTTATTACGTCCAGAATACTCAATTACCCCAAAAAACAAATACACATTTTGTGTATACTATGTTACAGAAAAATTATATATTTTTGTCTGATTTTCATGGGAAGGTTTAGGAGTATAAACTTCCTTAATATTTTCTTAACTTCCTTATTTATATATTATATATATATATATATATATATATATATATATATATATATATATATATATATATATATATATATATATATATGCCAGGGGCTGGTACACCCCGATCTCCTCAATTGGCCTAAATCTGATCCTAATCTCCTCTCAATTACCCTGAACGCAACACAAGATTTCTCAAGGAAAATTGTATTTACACCCACTCAGAATCACCACCACCAACACAGGAAGAAATCCTCAGGCACATACGCAAACTAAAGAATAACAGGGCATCCGGTGAAGATGGTATCACCGCGAAACTATTGAAAAACTTCGGCCCAAATTCACTGCAGGAACTTACGGAAATTATCACGAACATCTGGCAAATAGGAAAATTATTAGATGAATGGAAATGTGTCGTTATCCACCCGCTGCATAATAATGGCGATAGAACAGATGTGAACAACTAGAGAGGAATCTCCTTACTACAAGTCACTTACAAAATCCTCTCAGCATGCCTTCTCCAGAGAACACATGAACAATTAGAACACAAAATTGGCGAGTACCAGGCAGGCTTTCGCCCTGGCCGCTCTTGCCCTGAACAAATATTTAACTTAAAAACAATACTGAAATACAAAGCTATCAGGACCGTCCCAATCATCAGCACGTTCGTGGCCTTCAAAAAAGCATACGACTGCATCGATCGTCTTATCGAACATCCTAGAAGAACAAGGACTCGACCCCAAAACACTACGATTGATCAAGCAGACGCCGACCGACACAACCTCAAAAGTGAAATTTATGGGAAAAATTTCCGAACTCTTCCTGATTAAAACCGCCAACTATTATTATTATTAACGCCAAAGAGATGGGTTATCCACATTCCTCTTTAACCTGGTCCTGGATAAAGTCATAAGGGAATGGGAAAACGAACTCAAAAATCAAAGACACTGGAAATGAATACGACTCGGATGATCCAAAAACAACATAGAAATATTATGCTTAGTCTTGGCAGATGACTTAGCCATACTCGCAGACAATGAAAAAAGGGCAACCAAACAGATAGAAGTCCTCAAGGAATATGCAGAGAAAGTCGGCCTACAAATCTCTTTTGAAAAAACCGATTTTTTCTGCTCAAAATTAGATGTCCAAAATTTGAACACCAAATACGGCAAAATAAATACGGTCACTCACTTAAAATATCTGGGCGAGATCCTCAAACCCACAGGAGGAGAGAGGATAGCACAGAAGACTCGGTTACAGAAGATGAAGAGGAATACGACAAGACACACAATATTTATAATAAGAAATGCATATCCACAAACGCAAAAATAAGACACTACAACACAGTAATCAAACCAGAGGTACTATATGCAAGCGAGACACTTACACTCCACACAAAATGCGGCATAGAAAACATATTAAAAGAAGAACGCAAAATTATGAGGAAGATTCTCGGCCCAAAACTAACAGAGGAAGGATACAGGCTATATTATAGAAAGACCACAGAGAGAATGTCTAACGTAGCGGCGGAATGTTATATTCTTATGAAAAACAAGGTTGAAATTCTATAGACATATCAGTAGACTCCCACTGACAAGACTCACCAATAGAATTCTTACATACATACCAAGTCAATAGTACTATGGATCACACAAGTCAGAGCTGATCTGGAAAAGGCTCAAATGGCCCCGACAGAGATTGAGAACGTACAGAAACAAAATACATATGTGGAACGTTGCATCAGAGAGCGAGGAGATCGGGAACAAAGTGGACGGAGGCGAGAAAGGATTAGAGAAGTGTGGAGGATCAGAAAGAACACTCGAAAATGAGTCAGCATGCTGTTCGTGATTCAATCGGGTCTATACGCACCTAATTATATATATATATATATATATATATATATATATATATATATATATATATATATATATATATATATATATATGAAGAAAACAACTAAAAGAAACAACAGAAAACGTAGGACTTCAAATTTTCTTTGAAAAGACACCATACATGACCTGTAACAGACTAATAACACTATTTATGAAAATAAGATATGTTAACATTAGACGAGTTTCTCAATTTAAATATTTGGGTGAAATAATCATGGAAAACGGGTTGGAAAAAGCGGCCAATAAGGGCAGTCAAAAAATGGAAACTGCATTGAGACTTGAGAAAACTGAGACATTACAACACAGTTATTAAGCCAGAATGTCTATATGGCGCAGAAGCACTTATTTTGAATAGAAAGAAAGATATCGAGGAGACTGAAAAGAAAGAAAGAAAAATCATAAGAAAAATCTTAGGTCCCAAACAAATAAATATCACAGCATACCGAGTTCGAGAAAATCAAGAAATCAAACAATACACATATATACATAGCGATATGAGCAAAAGAAGTCTTAAATTTTACGGACACATAATACGAATGAATCCGAGTAGGCTAACTAGACAAATAGTTGAATTTCATGAAAATAGGAGTAGAGCTAAAATAGAAACAATTAAATGGATTGCTGCAATTAAAGAGGACCTTAGATCAACAAATATTACACAAAGTGAAATTCAAAATAGAAACTGTTGCAGACATAAGGTTAACGTTTGGGAGGTTGGCCAGAGAGAAAAATGTAGGAAGACCGAAACAACTTAGTCTGACGAAAGGAAAAGAGCTCATAGTGAAATAATGGAACCAGTATGGGCACAAAGGAACTAACAACAACAAACGCCTCTAACTGTACGTCGCGTGGTCTACCAAGGCCTATACGTAATATAATATATATATATATATATATATATATATATATATATATATATATATATATATATATATATATATATATATATCCAAATTTCAATAAATTTGTGATCGTTTTGTGAATTTGTGTTTTTGTGAAAAGCTATTGGAAATGTGTAAACAAAGTAAAAATTTGTTTTTTTTGTTTGTCTTCTTGCACGATTATTGAAATTAATTGTCGCACGATTGCTTTCTACTCACCGATGATATCTCATTCGATGCATATCATCTTCGTCTGCATTTTCTCTTTTTTCTTGTGTACGTGCTGAACGTGTTTGTGATAATCGATTCCATTCAATTTCATTTCGCTCTGCGTGTTGCTCTGCAGTTCGATTAGGTCGAAAATTTGTTTGGTTTGTTGCATTGCGAGTTCTGCGACTTAAATTGTTCCGTCTTATTGGTGGTATTGCAATGCGATTAAATTGTGTCAATTCAATCCAATTGTGTCGATTGCGATACAATGTGCGATAACAATTCAACTGAAAATTGGCTATTGATTCATTTTGCTGTTACTGCATAACCATTTGTCACTTCAAAACTCATCGTATTTGTAATAATATATTTGTGTAACCCATATTTGTAATAAATTTGTTTTAGATAAAACGACGAAACTTAACGACTGCGATGAACTTACAACAGAATTACAGTTCAACTGAAAATAAACAACTGAATCAATGTTTCGTCACTATGTAACCGATTGACTTGATTCACAATTTGGGAATCAGCTGTCAAATGACATTTGCGCACGTACCGTAAATAAATTGGAATAGAAATAAAATAACTTCATTTGTTGAACAGATCGCGAAACAACACAAAAGCATGAACGAATAAAGTTAATGCTTCCCGCGTATGCTGTTTATTTGGTATAAATTTCCAAATTTTCAATGAAATAAAAACATATGTTTACATGTGAACTCACGCTCATATATATATATATATATATATATATATATATATATATATATATATATATATATATATATATATATGTATATATATATATATATATATATATATATATATATATATATATATATATATATATATATATATATATTCTCGGCTGGCCCTGAAGAAGTATTCCGTAAACTGGATTGGGAACAGGATGGTGCAAAGATCAATGGTACAAACTTAAACCATCTTAGATTTGCAGATGATATTATTCTCATTTCACAAGACCCAGAGGAGCTGAGAAGACGCATACAAGAACTGCAAAGGGCTGGCCAACCATTTGGCTTGAAAATAAACCTGAAAAAGAGTCAGGTTATGTTCAATAAGTTCGCTCAGGACAGAAGAATTTCAGTTTTAGGAAGGGATTTAAAGATTGTAGGCAGCTTTATATATCTTGGGCAGAGGATTTCAATGGAGGGGAATACCGCCCGGGAGGTAGAACGGCGTGTTAAATGTGGCTGGCAGGCATTTGGTAGGCTCAACATAATGTTTAAGAAAAGTCTTCGATCAGTGTGTTCTACCCGTTATGACATATGGAAGTGAAACCTGGACACTCACATCGCAAACAAGTCAAAAACTTCGGGTGGCACAGAGGGGAATGGAAAGGTGTATGCTTGGCATTACAAGACGAGACAGAAAGTCCTGCGCATGGATCAGGGAACAAACAAAAGTCTGTGACATCATGGGAATAGTAAAGCAATTGAAATGGACATGGGCAGGCCATATAGCGAGGCGATGGGATGACAGATAGACCAAGGCAATCCTGGAGTGGATACCGCTTGATCGCAAACGTCCGCAAAGAAGACCGAAAGCACGATGGATTGATGACATTGTTAAGTATATTGGACCCGAGTGGCAGAGGAAAGCCCAGGACCGTGAAGGTTGGAAACATGCTGAAGAGGCCTTCATCCTGCAGTGTATCGATACAGGCTGATGATGATGATGATTATTATTATTATTTTTTATAAAATAGCGGCTCAGTAATTTTGTTTCAGGTGTCTCTGGTGAGAGGTCCGAAAGTGCTACATTCGTCACTCTTTTTCTATTCATCTGAATTACAAGAAGACATTTCTTTCTGATATATGCACGGGAAGGATAAACTTATAAAACTATAAAAAAGTATTAATTTAAAAATTAAGTAGGTTTTAAAACAAAAAATATTCCAAGTTTGTACTATTTTTTCGACATTTTTATCCCAAAAAGTAGTTTATTTACATGAAATCATTAAAACTTTAGGTATATCCTTCCAATGATGATATAGAGAAAAGCCAGTTTTAGCCAAATCAATCAATAACTTTTTGAGTTACAGAGCGAGCAGTTTTTGAAAACACAGTTTCGAGATAATCGCATTTAAAATTTTAGTACGACAAAATGATTAGTTTTAGTGACTTACCGATGAATCAGCGATCCCAAGTGCATATAATTGACCTTCAGCTTCTTCAAAAAGCTGTTTTTTTAACCTGCTGCTGATTTCCGGAAAAACTTTGGCATAAGTGCTAATAATTATACTTGCACTATACACACAAGTACACTTGCACTATCAGTTGTACTTGGTCCGAAACTTTCTCCGTACTTATCAGTAAATTGATTACCTTGATAATGTATTTTTGTAGATTTTTTTGTTTATAGATATAAACAATGTTAAATTATTATATTTAGAAGAGAAAATTAAAAAATTAGGGTTACTAGAAATATTGGACATACAAATATCCTTAAGAAATGATCATATAATAACCACGAATGGTCAGTTAAATTTCAAAACACCCCGGTAATAGACAATATCATATTGTAATTGCCCGGTTTTTACCTGCTGATATTTACAGCTCAGTATCTAAGGTTTGGATGCGCAGTAGCCTAACGTCTCAAAGCTCATTCGAGGCAGTATATTCGTTGTGCTAACATCGCTAAGTACTATACATTAGCAGAACTCTTCGTTCTCTGTCTCTGTTAGACAGTGACTCATCCTTTCGTTTGGGCATCTCAATGGCCAAGATGCTGATTAAGCTGTCTGAGTCGCGATATGCGGGCTTCGGCGCGCTCAATTGTATGTGTGAAAACTCCGTAAATATTTTTATTTTTCTTTTTGCTAGTATACTCTCAATATAGTATATTTTCAAAATATGAAAAAAAATCGATTTTTAAAAATTTCTCAAGGGATTTTCCCTTTAAGCAGGGTATGCGACTCCCAATGTACTGCGACAGTCGCTATGCAATTTCGCGCAATTTTGTCCTTAGGTGTGTACTAGGCTTTTGAATGATCGCTTCGACAAGTGATTTTTTAGGTTATATTGAAGCTGGTTGTTTGATGATCGGTTTGACTCTGAAATATGTCGCTTTAACACTAGTACACTAATATGCTTTTGACGAACGTAAATACTAATATGTCCTAAATTATACAACATGTTTTGAAAAACAATAAAATTGATATCAAATATTTATTTAAACAAAATTCCATAGAACTGAAACTTCTTCTCTTATTTTCTAAAGACTAAAGTAACGATATGTTTATATAATAGTGCAATTATATTATACACTCAGTGCAATAGTTACCGCGGTGCTCACCGTATATCGAATGCCCGCACTTGACACAATGTGGTGGTTATACGCTTTAAATAACTTGAGCAATAATGATACTCCTTACGTTTCTTCTCTAGTAGAAACACGTGCTCAGGTTCCTCAGTAATTTTCAAAATAGCGCGGATATCCTGACCAAGATCTTTTCGTAAGTTTGGTATGGAAAGTATTACCTCTATCCATTTTCTGGCAAGTAGATGTGTTAAGTCAATCAAGTAGTTACGTCGGGAAAGTGGTTTGACATTTGTCTTCAATTTATTATGGCAGTACACAATATATGAATTAATGCCAGCTGTATAAAATTTTTAAAAATTTGTTAAAAACGCCGTAAAATATGCATAACGGCCACCTGCGTGTTTTTCTATAGCAACTCATACTTCTACAAAGTTGATCAAATGTATGAACAGCGGCTTTAGTTTGATTAAAATTCAAAACTATGGCTGGTTTGGCCAGTCTGTCTGCAGACTTCTGCATCTTCGTGAATGGTTGGGAGAAGCAAAACAACTTTTCCTTTTTTTTTTGGAGACTATGATAATAATGTTTTCTTTTGGTCGAAGCAAGTAGCAAGTAGCAGGGCGCCTTTTCTTGGTTTTTAATAATTCTGCAGGAATCTCTTTTTGATTTTTGCGTGAAGTTCCTAGAATGGTTAACTTGTAAGGATTTTCTAGTAATTCATCAGCAAGGCAAACTGAAGTGAATCAGTTATCCATTGTAACATTGCGGTTACTTCCATGAATCGTCTTCGTCAGCTCATTTACAATAAAACTGGTGAGCGGTGAATTATTTGTTTTGGTACTTTGGCAAGTATGGCATCGCATCAAACATATACTTGGATAACGTGTCACAAATATAAACATCCTAAATGGACATCTACCTCTAAAGTCTAATAGTTGTTCGTCAATTGTGATATATGATGTTTTACATATTTTGATGAACTTGTCCCATATCTCACGAATGGGTGCAAATTCATCAGCTTTTTCTCTTTCTTTTCTAGTTTGTTTATCATTGAATCGCAGGCAATTAGTAAGGAATGCAATACGCTCAGAACTCATGCAAACTATGTAGAACTTTCTAGAAATAGTAAGCATACTTTCGCATTTCTCGTGCTGCCACATATAAAATGAACCAAATTTCTGGCAGCTGTTTTTGTTGTTCTTGTAGGTAACTTGTAGGTTTTTTTCCCTTTTGCCTGAGTTTGTTTGGGATTACAATTGACTCGTGTCTTCTTCTAGTTTCTCTTACAAAAGTGGATATTGGAACGTCATCATCAGAATCCTTGTATTCAGCAACATTATCATTATTTTCAAATAGAGATTCAGCTGTATTAACACCTGAATTGAAAAGACTGGATATGGCTACATCATTTTTGTCAGAATCAAGATCACTCTCTGAAAGTTCTTCTTCAAAATTATCTTCCACCCAATCACTCCACAATTCACAGTTAATTATTTTTTTCGATTTTTCGTTGTACATATTTTTCTGTCAATGGACGGTTTTTACCCCTCTTGGAAGACATTTTCTTGAAAACAAACATTATTGCAGGTTGTAATAATAACTAAGGTTAAATAACTAATAGTTTATTTATCTGTTATTACATTGAAATATAATGAATTAATCAACTAAAATGTACGTTCGTGAAATAACTGGAACCTCGCAATAATAAATATCAGGGATCACAAATATGTCGTAAAATTTACGACGCGGGGTTCAAAATATAACCATACAAAACAGTGGCGGTTCGTGAGGGAGGGCGTTGGGGTGCCGCCCCTCCGGCATTTATCACAGTAAACAAATGTTCAGAGCAAAACACCATATTTTATTTCCGTTCAGTTTATTTCCTTTAGCTCATTTTAAGATATTATTACACCCATCACACATAATAATGCGGATAAAAATTCCATCCTCTCGCCACAATTTTTACATCGCTGGTCGAATGTTTACCTCCAGTGACCGTACGCTACGTCATCTTATCTCATCGTTGGCGTTACATGTTTTGTTGGTTGCCAGAATTTGGGGGTTTAACTGCTTTCTTAAACATGCGATTTGGACGTAGATTCCCTGAGACTGAGCGTATCGGTAATACGTTTTAAATGCTGATTTGATGGGTACGGACCGTTTGATATGTCTCGCGTCGCGTATTTCGTTCGCCTCGCGAATACTTATATTTGATTGTACTGAGTAGTACTTTTTAAATAAAAATAATCAATTTTTAATTGCAAACATGAAGGGGTCTAATTTAAAAGAGGTTAATAATGGTGGTGTTAATACTGGCGAGGTGCTATTTATCGACAAAAACGTGTATAATAACCCTTTTTTGTCATAAAACTTGGATATTTTTTTCAACTTTTCGAACTTCTCATGAAATTTTTCGAATTTTCTCTATTGATTTGGTTACAATAAACTGTTTGAATGGTTCACTTTTCGAGAAACGGTAAGTACCTACTTATTCATTCCTTTATCTGCGCAATGATATAATACAAATATTAGCTTGCTAATTCAACAGGCCCTAGATTACGACTAAATACGAAAATACTAGAGAGGTGTGACTATTACGTTTTTCGAAACAGCCCGAAAATAACCGAAGCAGTGCGAGCATCGTAATATCTACGACGCATTAGTGTTCTAGGGTTAAAATAACTCTACGTGGCAAAAAGTTCTGATTCAAATAGGTTCCGCAGATGAGAAACGTCGGGGCCAGAATACTTAATATTATGGAGGGAGATGTAGACATTTATAAGTGTTGGCAACAGTCTAAATTTGGCAACACCGAGATTGACCAGTAATGAAGAAAATACAGCAGCTTTCAAGTAAAAATGAGAGTCGTCTTAATCGGCCGATAGGTTATAACTAGAGACCGGAGTTGTTGTGAAAAATGGTTGAATACGTCGTTTCATGCAATGGCGTGCGCCATCACTTCAATTTATGATATCCATATCCTTACAAATCCGTTCCCTAGTTATAACTATGGAGCAGATTTTTGCCCGAACTCGAGCAAGATTACTGCTTATCAGAGTGTTTAGTCATAGTCGTGGACTGCTGATTGGTTTTATAGAAAAATGAATTAATTCTAACTTTAGTTTTATCGTTGTGTTTACATCACACTGTTGTAATTAAAATTAATTTGTAAACATGTTGGCGATATAGATAATTTCATAAATTGAAATAATGGCGTTCGCCATTGCATGAAATGATTTATTCACTTGTCTTTTATAACAGGTCTAGTCTAAAAGAAATAAACGTAAAGGAACTTGTTATTAGCCTTTATTGTCTTTGCGAGAAAACATTTTCTACTATTCATTCGTTTTATTTTTGTTACATAGTATATTTGGGTTACATTTTAATCGTAAAATGTTTATGATGATTTCAAAGTCGTCAATCTCATCTTTAGGTTAGTAAAACGAACATTTACATAGCCATTTCCGTTCGAAATAAATAAAATTTCAAGTGGTTTTTGAAGGCTTTCTGGACGTTTTGTCGAAAATAAATAATTACCGAAAATAAATGCAAGGACACGAATTCAAAACGGATACTTGAAAGAGCGCCTCGGGCTGTAATTTTTACGTTGTGTATTTGGGTAAATGTTTGTTTTGACATTGAAATGACATTTTATCAAAAAATCTTGTTATTTATGTGTGGTTTAGACACCTTAAGATAGTGTCCATCATCGATTATACTGATACACACAGAATTTGTGATAGTCATCTCGTATATCTGCAGTAAGCACTAGCGAACATACCAGGTTATATAGGAATATACCAGGCGGTTAATAATACTTATTTTTTCTAAAAGTACACATTTAATTTGGGAAAATGGTTTATTCAAAGTATGCGCCATCGCCAGCTGCATATTTTCCCCATGTCTCTGGGGGGATGTCCTCTCAGAAAAACTGTACATCAAGACATTTTTTGAGATCGATGAACATCGATGAACAACAATACTAGCGTTTCGGCATCTTCAAATTTTTCGAAAAAGTCAAAATCACCACTTTTGAATAATCTAAACCAGGGGTAGCTAACCTTTTTGGAGAGTGCCACTATCTAAAAAAAATATGTGTGCCACTTTCAACATTTCCAACATACTTAAAAATATAAAAAGGTGAAACGTGTTATTTATGGGCTGATTATGGGGTTTTTACACAAATAGCACATCTTTTTTCATGTTAGTCTTAGTAGTGAAGATTTAAAAATTAATATAATAAATAAAACAAAAGTACAAACTTAGCTGTTATTATTAAGAAACATTTTTAAAGGTTCAGTCAGTTCGGTCAGTTATGTATAAAATAAAAATGAATAACTTGAAACATTTAATTCTAAATAATTATTGAAGTCAGTACTTAATTAATGTGGCTTTTGAATTTGTAGTTTTTTAACCAAGTTCTATCTATATTAAGATTAGTTCTTGAAAATGCTAACGAAATTAGATGTTTTAGGTAAATATTAGTTCATCTTGAACGATTATTATAGAACAAAATCTAATTTTGTCCATTCTACTTTGTTAACTTCAATTATATTTTTAAGTTCTTTAAAAATGCCCTCACCTGTAGTTAAAACTAGTTGGCGCAAATCAAGAACTTCTTCCACAAAATATCAAAATTATCATTTGTGTAACGTACAAATATGCTTAACTGCGGATTGTCTGTGATGTCACAGCTTTCATCCAAAGTCAATGAAAAGTATAGGCAATATTGCTGTCCAGAGGCAATTTGTATGCCAACATCCTGGCCCATGTCATCTATACTACTTATGATGGTATTGCTATTTTTGACGTTTATATCACCGACATGTTGGGCAAATATTAACTTAAAAGCCTATTTTTGTATTATCTTTTCTCCGTCAGAAAAGGGTTTTTCCTTGCGGTTAACAACAGAGAAAGTTTACAAGAAGCCTTCATCACACTTTCCATTTCGACATTTCTTTTCTGGAACAAGAATTATTGGCCGGCTAAAGAATTCTTTTTTTATTGATAAATTTCATTCCCAAGTGTGATTCGATAGGATTTTTGCTGTTGAAATCACTATGCAGTTGTTTGAAATGTCGGCCCAGGTTAATTTTTTTCGGCACTGCTGTACAAATTCCACATATCAAACAAACAGGTTTGGAAGTATTTTGATGCGTAAACAAAAATTGTATTACCAAGACAGTTTTAAAATCGCGAAATGCATGTTCTTTTCGATGTCCAAGGTTTGCTCATGGACATAGTGAAAATAACATTTTTAAAACAACAACGCTCAACGCCAAAATCTAAAAACAGTTTAGCATAACGTCTTGCTCGGTAGTTTAAAATCAAATGAGCCAAACAACCAGAGTGTCGCACTAGCTCTCGCTCGAGACCGACAAGCAGTGCTGCTTTTCGGCGCTGTTGTATTCAGTAGCTTATGAGTAGGGTTTTACCAATTTTGACAAAGTTCCTGAAGACGACATCATTATTTTTTATTTTTTTAAAAATTTTGAATAAGTCTTCACGTGCCACTGTCAAAACTCCGCTGTGCCAAACTGCGGCACGAGTGCCATGTGTTGCTCACCCCTGGTTTAAACCTACGCCCATAAGCGTTTTGCGTTGAGACATTATCACCATAAGTTTCCACGTTTTACGATCATTTTTTGACTGGTCTAAAATTCACAGTACTTTTATTGCGTAAAAAGCATGAACCTCTGGGTGAAATTATCCATTTCCGACAAAAAATGCGATACATTTTATAAAATTGTTTTTATTTACAACCGCTTCAATTACCATTAATTTATTTAACTATTTGACGAATGGTCTCGCTTATAATTGAAAATAATTCATGGAACTATTTGAAACCAATTTATTCTGGATTGTTTCTTAACACCTCTTAAAAATATATACACTGCTGGTCATAAAAATGAAATCTCAAAAAAGAAATGTGTGTCGTTTTTCATACAATAGGGTGATTCTTGAATTATGGTGTTTTTCCTTCTATAGTATTTCTATCCCTCCTTTACTCTATCTATTTCTTCTATTTTTCTCTTTGTCTATAAGGAAAAAGGAGACTTTTGAAAGAACGTCGTTCAACTCATTGTCCTAGTCCATTCCTAAAATAATTAAATTTAAGGGCAGTATTAATCTTAGACGGCAAGAATTGGACTAAAAAATAACATATATATTTATGTTTTAGTATATCTCTTTCAAAAGACAATAGAATCGCCCTGGATGGCACCGATTTTTCAAGGTAGACAATCTCAGTGTTCTGTCTTCCTAGTTAGTCGGTGGTTTTTCTTGGTTGTTCAGAGGTTCTGCTACGATTTTTCCTGCCTTTTCGAAATCAATATCCCTAACAACAAATTGTTGTAAACGTTCAAACCAATTTTCACAAATTCTTTCGGTAGGAGCATGTTCCATAAGTTTCTACAAGCAAACGATGACTTTCAGCAGCAGTTTTCTTCTTATATATATATATATATATATATATATATATATATATATATATATATATATATATATATATATATATATATATATATATATACTCACTACTTGACTAGAATCAAACTTAGCTTAAAACCTCGAAAACTTATTTAAAAGGGGCTGGTAATACCAAAGTTTGACCCAACGAAAATAAAACCAGCCCTAACAGAAGAGCTTGATAAACAAGCTGCACAGAACTGGCAAGAATTAAAACAAAAAATTATTAAAACAACCTTAAAGTTGGTCCCTTTACAAAAACGTAGAAAACATCCGTGGTGGGATGAAGTTTGCGAGCAAGCAGTATTAAGCCGAAGTAAAGCATTCAAAGATTGGAACAGTCAAAAAACAGCAATAAACTATAACATCTTTTTGGAAGCAAGAAAAGAAACATCGAAGCTAATTAGACAAACTAAAAGAAAATATGAAAACAATCAACTTAATGAAATAGAAAAAGATTTCCAAAAAAATAACACCCGAAACTTTTACAAAATATTTAAAACTAAATTAACAGGCTATCAACCGCAGAGCCTATGCTTTCAAAAGGAAAACGGACAATTAGCTCTAAATAAAAAAGACAATTGCAAAGAACTTGCGAAATATTTTGAACAAATCCTAAACTGTCCTGAGCCCTTAAACAAATTACCAACACTAAACCCTAAACAAACAAACCCAGAATCATTACCACCGAATGAAGAGGAAATAATTAGGCAAATCAAGCGGCTTAAAAATAACAAAGCTTCTGGTGAAGATGGAATCACTGCTGAACTTTTGAAATCCGCTGCTCCAGGTACAATCAAGGAAATAACCAAAATTCTACAAGAAGTTTGGCGAACCGAACGGATTCCGGAAGACTGGAAAGATGCTCTAATCCATCCACTACATAAGAAAGGAGATAGAACGGATGTAAACAACTATAGAGGAATATCTCTTCTCCCAGTTTGTTACAAGATTCTATCTCAATGTCTACTAGACAGAGCACAGGGACAGTTAGAACCGAACATTGGTGAATATCAAGCAGGTTTTCGACCGAGCAGATCCTGCCCTGAACAGATCCTGAATCTAAAGTTGATTCTAAGACATCAAAAACTGTACAATAAAAATCTCGTCTGTACATTTGTGGATTTCAAAAAAGCATATGATTTTATTGACCACGAAACTTTATTCCGAATCTTGAAACAACAAGAACTAGATCTGAAAACGCTGGCAATTATTAAAGCAACGTTAACTAACACGAGATCAAAAGTTATATTCATGGGTGACATCTCAGAGCCCTTCGAAGTTAAAACTGGTGTGAGACAAGGGGATGGACTTTCGCCACTCTTATTTAACTGTGTTCTAGAAAAAGTAATACAGGAGTGGCGTGAAAAAAAGTCGGCACTGAATATTGACCAGCCCATTAAACTGGGGAGAACCAACATCAAAATTGATTGTCTGGCATTTGCTGATGGTTTAGCAATTTTAGCTCAAGATGTATTAACGGCACAGAAACAGATTGAAATCCTAAAAGAAACAGCAGAAAAGGTAGGACTCCAAATTTCCCTTGAAAAGACACAATACATGACCTACAACAGACTAAGGACACCATTTCTAAAAACAAAATATGGTAACATCAGACGAGTCTCTCAATTCAAATATTTGGGTGAAATAATCATGGAAAGTGGGTTGGAAAAAGCGGCCAATAAGGGTAGATGTCAAAAAATGGAAACGGCATTGAGACTTACACAAAATATTTACAACAAAAAATGCCTATCTAAAAACACAAAACTGAGACATTACAACACGGTTATTAAGCCAGAATGTCTATATGCTGCAGAAACACTCATTTTGAACAGAAAGAGGGACATCGAGGATATTGAAAAGAAGGAAAGAAAAATCATAAGAAAAATCCTAGGCCACAAACAAATAAATACAACAACATACCGACTTCGAGAAAACCAAGAAATCAAACAATACACAGATATACATAGCGATATGAGAAAAAGAAGACTTAAGTTTTTCGGACACATAAAACGGATGATTCCAAGTAGGCTAACTAGACAAATAGTCGAATTTTATGAAAATAGGAGTAGAGCTAAAGTAGAAATAATTAAATGGATTGCGGCAATTAAAGAGGACCTAAGATCAGCAAATATTACACAAAGTGAAATTCAGGATAGAGGCTGTTTCAGACACAAGGTTAACGTTTGGAAGGTTGGCCAAAGAGAAAAATGTAGGAAGACTGGAACAACTTGGACTGACGAAAGGAAAAAAGCTCATAGCGAAAGAATGAAATTAGTATGGGCGCAAAGGAAGGCTAACAACAACAAACGCCTCTAATTGTACTTCGCATATATATATATATATATATATATATATATATATTGGAAATCAATCTCCCTAAGAACAAATTGCTGTAAACTGGGAACTCCATTGACAAGGACTC
Source organism: Cosmopolites sordidus (assembly GCA_031761425.1). Classification (NCBI taxonomy): domain Eukaryota; kingdom Metazoa; phylum Arthropoda; class Insecta; order Coleoptera; family Curculionidae; genus Cosmopolites; species Cosmopolites sordidus. The sequence goes on from JARFXV010000961.1 coordinate 413,759, forward strand.
ATGTCCCGTTCTCGATTTATTTTGGTATATAAATGTTGATAATTTTGAATACTTACGCGCGGTAGTGTAAGCTGCAAAGATAATTTGTGGTATAATTAATGTAATAGTTCTCGAAATGTGCCATGTATACACGTCTGTTTTATAAATACTTAATTATTAGACCTTCAATAATTGGGGTTTTAATGAATGTTTTTTTTTATATCAAACCAGAACAACCGTTATTTTTTTTAATTGCAAAACGTTATTTGCAAAGGGATTAAAACACAATTAATTTAACATAAAATGAGTCCATTTAATTACATTTTCAATGACTGAACATTTTTGATTTATTCGAAGAAAATTCGATACATAGTCAAAGTCAAAGGAAACCGAATTATAACTCTAGAAATGACATTAGTAGCGCCATCTAGTTATAATGGGCAAATTTCAATAATATTTTTAATGCGGATCTTATGACCTCCGGGGCAAAATCGCGATTGATCAAAATATTTCGGAGTGATACAGAAATCTGAAGAAATACAGATTTGAATTTTTTTACAGTCATACAATTAATGGGTCGCATTTTTAAAGATACTCAACTGAAATCTGAACTTTAAACTCAGCTTACTATGAATTCATAAACAGAGTTAATTATCGATATTTTGCTTCGCGTTAGAGATATCGAAAAAACTTATCAGAAAAAGTTGTTCAGAATATTATTTTAGCCTGACACACCGAGTTTCATGACAAAATTCGCTTTTTTAATGTTTTCTTCATTGTGTTAAACAATTATTACAAGTTTACTTTTTTAATTTGATAATTGTTGTACCATGGAAAGTAAAAACTTGACACATTGTCAATTTAATAGTGTCATGTATTCAAATATTTCAGTAAAATAAATATGGGAAAGAATTTTTGGTAAATGATTGAATTTAGGAAAAAGTTTACAACGATAATTTTTATAATACAAATAATTATCAAATGTGATCTCTCTCAACTAATCCTCCGTCTATTCGAATACATTTTTCGATTCTCTTTAGCTACTCGTCTAAGTTCCGGGATGCTGATTTATTGACAGGATACATATCCTGTCGCAAATTAAGAGGAATATTTTCAATTGCATCGCAATATTCTTCATCCAAGTAATTAACTAAACGACCAGCATTCAGTGATTCATTAAAGAAAAAAGGACCAATTATTCGGTTTCCTAAAATTACACACATTGAGTTTTTGGGAATATTAGCCTTTACAATTTATAACCCAGTGAGGATTACCTCTGGCGCAGTATCTACAGCTTTTAGGCAATATAACTCCATTAGCGATGAATGTAGTCTCATTTGTAAACATAATCTTCTTCAGGATATGTCTGTCATTTAAAAAATTATTTTGGGCCCATTAACAATAGTCTAATCTTTTATTATCATCACCTTCTTTCAATGTATGTAAGAACTTCGGTTTATAGGGCTTATAGGGTTTATAGGGCTTGATTTTGTGACGATGGAAAGATCTGCTGATTTTCTTTGCTAATATTCAGTTGAGACGATAAACCTCGAAGGCTCATGCATGGATTTGCTCGATTAGAAGCCAATATATCCTTATCCTCAGGATGAAGGTATATTCGACGAGGTTGACCTTTTTGATGGATTTTAATAACACTGACAGTTTCATTGAAAAGAGCATTTACAGCGATTGCTTTTCCATGAGTAGTGGGAGCTCGTTGAGGTTCTCTCAGGTTAAACTTTGCAGCAACTTCTCTGCTACTACGAGCAGGATCATCAAACAACCGGATTAATTCGATTTTTTCTTTTAAAGACAATGACATTTGAATTCTTTGATCACTGACTAGAACTTAACGTAATAAACTCAAAATTAATCTGACTGACATTTAACACTCGTGTCAAATTATTACTTTCCATGACATACTAATTATCAAATTAAAAAGAAACTTGCTATAATTTTGTGTATAGACCAAAATAAGGAAAACATTAAGAATGCTAATTTTATCATAAAACTCGGTGTGTGGGGTTTTTCGATGTCTCTAACGCGAAGCAAATTATCTAGAATTGACTCTGTTTGTGAATTTGTAGGAGGCTTTTCAAGGAATACGTGTTTAAAGTTCAAATTTCATGTCCACTGCAAGAACACCGCTGGTGGCTGGTGCACATTTTTGATGAATTTTTACATCCAATTGATCCAAAGTTTTGAGTAATACTGTCCTGTTATTGTTTAAGTGTTTGAAGGTAATCAATTAACAAAATATCTTGCTTTTTGCATATCTTGCAAACGTGTCAAAACACCAATTGATGTCAAAATCTTTTCCTCCACTCCATTCTGCGGTTTGTTGACGTATTACAGGATCATTGTGGTAAACCCAAGTCTCATCCATAGTTGCAAACGACGTTTAAAATCTATTTTATTCTTTCGAAGAAGATCTAAATGTTGGTTAGAACGTTTTACTCGAAATCGTTTTTGATCAGAATTTAACAAATGTGTCACCCATCTTGCACATAACTTTCTCAAGCCCAATTCTTTTTTCAAAATATGAAACACCCAAAGTCAATTGTTTGTCAATCATAACCATATCATGTATGGAATGTAGCAGAATAATATTATACCGTGTATAGAATAGGTGTCGCTTTGCGAACTTTTCAATGAGCCTAATATAATAAAGAAAAACTGCAAAAAGGAACAAGGTGGCAGAAGTATTGATATATATATATATATATATATATATATATATATATATATATATATATATATATATATATATATATATATATATATATATATATATATATATATATCATCATCAGCCAGTATCGATCCACTGCAGGATGAAGGCCTCTTCAGCATGCTTCCAACCTTCACGGTCCTGGGCTCTCCCCTGCTATTCGGGTCCAACATACTTAACGATGCCATCAATCCATCGTGCTTTCGGTCTTCTTCGCGGACGTTTGCGATCAAGCGGTATCCACTCCAGGATTGCCTTGGTCCAGGACTTTCTGTCTCGTCTTGTAATGCCAAGCATACATCTTTCCATTCCCCTCTGTGCCACCCGAAGTTTTTGAATTGATTGCGATGTGGGTGTCCAGGTTTCACTTCCGTATGTCATAACGGGTAGAACGCACTGATCGAATACTTTTCTTTTCAGGCAAAGTGGGAGTTTGCTCTTAAACACTATGTTGAGCCTACCAAATGCCTGCCAGCCACATTTAACACGCCGTTCCACCTCCCGGGCGGTATTCCCCTCCATTGAAATCCTCTGCCTAAGATATATAAAGCTGTCCACAATCTATAAATCTCTTCCTAAAACTGAAATTCTTCTGTCCTGAGCGAAGTTATTGAACATAACCTGACTCTTTTTCAGGTTTATTTTCAAGCCAAATGGTTCGCCAGCCCTTTGTAGTTCTTTTATGCGTCTTTGCAACTCCTCTGGGTCTTGTGAAATGAGAATAATATCACCTGCAAATCTAAGATGGTTTAAGTTTGCACCATTGATCTTTACACCATCCTGTTCCCCTTTACACCTCGTTCTATATTAATTCCCACTTCAAGATCATCAAGGTGAATTGTGGCTGTAGCTCCATCATATATCGATTCTAATAGGTTTACATAGGCTCTCTCTACACCTTGGCTAAGCAGTGCATCCATTATCGCATGCTTTGAGATGGAATCAAATGCTTTTTCGTAGTCGATAAAAGCCAAGCACAGTGGCATGGTGTATTCGTTGTGCCTTTCTATGACCTGCTGTATAACCTGGATGTGATCCATTGTACTGAATCCACTTCTGAATCCTGTTTGTTCTCTTGGTTGTGCGTCATTCAGTTTTTTTAATATTCTTTTAGAAATTATCTTAGTGAAAACTTTGTACATCACTGATAGGCTTATTGGACGGTAGTTCTTTAAATCTTCCTGTGCTCCTTTTTTATGTAAAAGGATCACTTCTGCATTTTTCCATAAGTCAGGTACTTTTTGTTCTTTGAGGCATTTTGAGTATAATTTTGCCAGTGTTTTATGTAACGTCCGACCACCAGCTTTTAGCATTTCGACAGTTACACTATCCTTTCCTGGAGCCTTGTCGTTCTTCATCAATTCTATAGCATTTGTTACTTCCTCCACTAGGATATCTGGCAGTATATATTGTTCTTCCGTGGGTATTGCTGTCCCTGACTGGCTCTGATCTTCATATAACTGGGAATAAAACCTTCTGACAATCTCTAACATTTGGGTGCGCGTCCTGCACACTGTGCCATCCTCACGTTTTAAAGTATATATTTGCGTTCTTTTGTTTCTCAGCTTCTGTTTAGCTTTGTTAATTCCTTTGTTTTCTTCCAGGGTTTTTTGCACTAGCTGCATATTGAATCGGCGCGTGTCCTCTCTGATACGTTTTCTTATAGTTTTGCAGAGCTCAGTGTACTCGACCCTGCCAAAAGGACTACCTGCATTTCTCATTGCTCGCCGTTTCTTCATTAAATCAATGGTCTCACTGGAGATTTTTGTTTGTTTGAGACATTTTTCCTCTGGTGCTATTGAAGCAGCCGTTTGAAGTACATTGTTGGCGATTTCTTCATATTGAACTGATATTTCCACCTCCTCTGGATCTTGTAACGCAGCAAACCGGTTTGACAAAACAATCTCAAAATCGCTTCCTCTCTCCAGCAGTTTTCCGGAATCCACCTTGCCCTTCTTTGATCTTACCATTCTTTCGCGCTCTTTTCGACAGTCAATCCGAACCCTTGCTCGTACCATTCGGTGGTCACTTCCAACATTAAAATTGTTTAGGACAGTACAATTGGTAAATATTGTTTTATCGTTGGTCATGATGTAGTCAATTTCGCTTGTGAGCCCAGATGGACTTTTCCATGTCCATTTTCTGCTGATATTTTTCTTATAGAATGAATTCATAATATATAGTTCTTGTCCTTCAGCAAAATCAACTAATCTGTCACCTCTATTGTCTCGCTCACCAGTTCCATATGGGCCAGTTGCATTTTCGTCTGTTCTTGTTGTTCCAATTCTGGCATTAAAATCACCCATCAGGATCTTGTACCTACATTTCTCGTTGTATAAAAGCTGGGCCACATCATCATAAAATTCCTCAATTTCCTCATCTTTATGGCTTATAGTTGGTGCATAAGCTTGGACGATTTGAAGCCTAAACTTTTTATTCAGCTGAATGACGCATTGGGCTAATCGGTCGGATGTACTTTCAAATTTTACCACACTGTCCTTCAGCTTTCGATTGATGAGGAATCCAATTCCGCCACATCGGCCATTTTCCGTACCTCGAGTGTAGAGTAGGTGTCCAGTTGGTTCCAGTTTGATTAACTCTTCACCATATTCCAAATATATGTCCAAATTCTTACTTAAATGCATGATACGCATGTATATAACTTAAGCTATTTTTGTAAATATCAGTCCAATAAAAATGTGCAAAATTAAAGACACTGTCAGAAAAAAAATATAGAAGAAAAGACAATTATTGAAACAAGTGCTAGGACGATAGAAGCACATACAGAGTCATTCGCAAACGTATAATAATTGAAATTGTTTTTCGAAAAAGTTGTTATAATAGGTGTTTCGGTTAATTATGTCGATTTTTTCGCAATAATTGGGGGTTTATTTGCATAACAAAATAAACTACCTTAATAATCAAAGTATTGGCCATCGTTAGCTATTAGTTTTTTTCCATTTTTCTGCCATAGAATGGATTCCGCGCGCTAAAAAATGGTTTTTTGCTGCCAACCATTCATCAAGCCCAATTTTCAATTCTTTGTAACAATGTAATTGTTGTTCTGAAAGTCCCTGCTGCATCGATCGAAATAAGGAGTAGTCCGAAGGGGATAAATAGTTGATAAATAGTCCGGTAAATACGGCGGGTGAGGTAGGACGTCCCATTTAACGTTTTCCAAATAGTTTTTTATACATTTTGGGCGCATTGTCTTGTCAATTGTTGTCGGTGTCTTTCACCAGTAATTGTTTCATTAGGTTTCAGCAGTTCATAGTACAATGCTCCTCTACTATTCCACAAAATACACAGGAAAACCTTTTTTCCATGTATATTGCGCACTGGTTATGATGTTGAAGGCTGGTCTGGGTCTACCCATGACTTTTTGCGCTTTGGGTTGTTGAAATAAATCCACTTTTCGTCACCTGTTACAATTTGATGCAAAAAACCTGTTCTTTTCTGTCTGGCAAGCAAAATTTCACAAGTGGTTCTTCACCTTTCAATATCTTTTACCTTCAATTCATATGTAACCAATTTCCCTTCCGGCTGGATCTTTCCCAATTCATGTAGACGTTCGGAATGTCTACGTAGACGTTCAGAAGCATTGAATGTGATCCAATCCACCATGGATCACATTCAATGCTTCTGTCAATTGTTTCAACATATGAGTTAAGTTTTCATCCATTAATGCTTGCAAATCTGCATCATCAAACTTTTTCGGCTGTCCTGAACGCTCCTTATCTTTTATATCGAAATCATCACTTTTAAAGCGTTTAAACCACCGTTTACCAGTTTTTTGGGTTAAAGCATGCTCACCATAAGCTTCAACCAATAATCGATAACTCTGAGTAGTCATATTTTTCAAATGAAAGAAGGTTGTTATACTTCACTGACATTAATAACGAACTGGGTTTTGATGGCGTATGTTTACCCACCTAAACGCCATAGACGTCATAAGTCTCGAGGTTTGTTCTAGCAACGATTTCAAACGGTTCCAAACCGTCCGGAGTTTTAGCCGGACCGAAACATTCGCATACATTCGCTTGCGAAAACTCCGGACGATTTGAAACCGTTTGAAATCGTCGCTTATATCAACCAGACCTTATATCAACAAGTGTATTAATAACGCTATCTCTTAGCAAAATCGATGTTATTAACCAGAACATTTATTAAATTGATCAGAATTGAGGGATTTATTCTCATGAGAAATATCGTTATATGTATGGAGCGGATTTTTGCCCGATCTCGGGCAAGGTCTCTGCTCATCAGTGTGTTTCACTATAGTTATACACTACTGACTCGTTCTATTGAAACATTAATGCATATTAACTTCAGCTTTATCATTGTACTTATTTCCTACTATTACTTTTTTACCATACAACAACAAAAAATGAAACAACAAATAATTGAAATTAATTTAAAATATTTTGGCGACATAGATATTTTAATAAATTGAATTGACGGCGCCCACCATTGCGTGAAACGATGAATTCAGTTTTTTTTTTAACAAGTCTGGTCTCTAGTTACAAGGATTAGTATAGATACTTCTACAGAAAAAAACGATTTTCGAAATTGTGTAGTGGACATTTTTATAATTGTGTATTGATAGTCGACTCCTAAATCTAATATTCAAATAGGGTACATCCCATCGAAATCTAATTTTATTATAGAGATATGGAGGGCTTTCGAATTGTAATATGGCATGAAATAAACTCTCAGCGTGGATTTGCCTTCTGAATAGCGTAGGAAAATGTTTTGATTACATCGATTTATAAGCTATGTAGATAAAGTAATAATACTGGGGTGTAGAGTTCGATTTGGCAACACTATTGACTTTCCCTTTAGAAGGATGGCAGACTGATATCTGATGCGTTTTCTGTGCCAATGTTCTAGTGCATTTTGAAAATGGTTAATGTAAGCGGCGGATTTTTGCCCGAGTTTGGTAGTTGGTCAGTGATTATCAATGTATATAGTCATAGTAGCACACTTCAGATATTCCGTTAGACAACATATCTTTTGAGAGTTGATTCCCTGCAAATGTGGCAAATTTTATATAGGTGTGACATCTTAGATATTAGAATAAAATCGTTAGATGTTAGAATAAAAGAACATAAAAACCTTCTTAGAAAGGGCAATTTTAATAAATCTAGAATTTGTCAACACGCATGGGAATCGGGACATAAAATCAATTGGAATAATTCCAAAACGGTATTAAAAGAATGGGTAACAAAATATAGAACATTAAAATAATCGGTACCAAAATACATAAGATTAAAAGAAACTGCTATAATTAATTTAAATAAAAATAACATAATATAACTATATTGCTATGCCTTCGGTAGATTTAAATTCAATATGTTTCCCAATTCTAAAAAGTACAATTAAAAACGTTTAAGTATTTCAATACACAATAATCACAAAGTAAACCTCACCTATATATATATATATATATATATATATATATATATATATATATATATATATATATATATATTTACATATATATATATATATATAAATGCCTTATATCGGGCAAAAATCAGCCCGTACCTAATTAAAATGATTCAATCATACCTCTCAGACAGATATATATTAACCCAGTGGGGGGACAAAATATCAATAACCTGCGGAGTACCGCAAGGATCGATCATCGGACCTTTACTATGGAATATTTTCTATGATCAAATCCTGAGAATCAGCACAGAGAAAGGAGTTACCATGGTGGCGTACGCTGATGACTTGGCTGTGGTGGTAAGAGCAAGGACCAGGTCTGTTCTGGAAGAAATGGCACAGCATATTGTTAACAAAATAGCCCTGGAGATGGACCAAATGGGCATTAAAATATCACCAAAAAAAACTGAAATGGTAATATTGGAGGGGAGAAGAAAACTCACAAACCTCCAAATCAATATTCAGGGTGCCACAATAAACAGTACAAGAGCAATTAAATATATGGGGATTCTCATAGACAAAGATGCTAAAATGACCACTCACGTCAAACTGACATGTGAAAAAGCAAATAAAACATTGATGATACTAAATAAAATAACCCCAAAAACAGGAGGACCAAGGGCCTGGAAGAGGCGTATATTGGTGGAGGCCACTATATCAACCATTTTGTATGGGGCGCCTATTTGGGCAAAGGGATTAAGGTATAAGCACTACGAGGCAATGCTCGAAAGAGTAAACAGAAAAATGGCAATACGCATTACAAGTGCATATAGAACCGTGCCCACAATGGCCATCCTAGCCGTTGCTGGTCTACCACCAATAAGACTCCGAATCATGGAAAGCATATCAATATTCGAAAGCGGAAAGGAATCAAAAACCCAAGCAAGACAGAAATTACTGGAAGCCTGGCACAAAGAATGGAACGACTATGAGGGAAAGGCAAAAACATTTATCCGAGACGTGAGAGAGTGGCACAACAGAAAATTAGGGGAGACAAATTTCTACACAACACAAGCAATAACGGGCCATGGATCCTTCAGATATTATTTACACAGAATGGGAAAGTCAGAGGACAAGGATTGTCGCTATTGTGGGATGGTGGATACAAGGGACCACACAATCTTCCACTGCCCGAGATGGGAACCGCTCCGGATTGCTACTGCTGCCGAATGCAACGTAGAAGTGACGGAACACAACATCGGCGTTCTGCTTTTGGAAGGAAAAAGACAGTGGGCAAGAATAATGGGCATGGTGGAGAAAATAATGAGGACAAAAATAGAGGACGAGAGAAGACGTAAGGCAAATTTGGACTGACAATCTGTTGTGTGTCCTGAAGTAATGCCTAACGGCGGTTTCCAGGCCACGAGCAGATATCCTTGAGGGGGAAGGGTTTTAGTCGGTAGGCATGACTCCAACAAGGGCATGAATCCGACATTCCCATGTCACTGAACATCGAACACATGGATGTCTTTAGAAGATTTCCCAATCCCCTCAAAAAAAAAAAAAAAAAAAAAAAAATATATATATATATATATATATATATATATATATATATATATATATATATATATATATATATATATATATATATATTTACATATATATATATATATATATATATATATATATATATATATATATATATATATATATATTTACATATATATATATATATATATATATATATATATATATATATATATATATATATATATATATATATATATATATATATATATATATCATCATCATCATCATTCAGCCATTGTCGATCCACTACAGGATGAAGGTCTCGCTAGCATGCTTCCAATTCGCACGGTCCTGAGCTTTCCTCTGCCATTCGGGTCCAATATACTTGATGATGTCATCCGTTCTTTGTGTTTTCGGGCCTTTTTCGCGGGCATTTATGATCAAGCGGCGGTATCCATTCCAGAATTGCTTTGATCCATCTGTCGTCGCATCGTCTCGCTATATGATCTGCCCAGTTCCATTTCAATTCTTTCGCCTTTCCAATGATGTCACATACCTTCGTTTGTTCTCGCATCTATATGCAGGTCTTTCTGTCCCGCTTTGTAATGCCAAGCATACACCTTTCCATTCCCCTCTGTGCAACCTGAAGCTTTTGAATTGACTGTGATGTGAGTGTCCATGTTTCACTTCCATATGTCAAAACAGACAGCACGCACTGATTAAAAACCTTTCTCTTCAGACAAAGTGGGAGTTTGCTCTTAAATACTACATTGAGCCGGCCAAATGCCTGCCAGCCACACTTAACCCGCCGTTCCACCTCCCTGGCGGTATCACCCTCCATTGAAATCACTTGCCCAAGATATATGTAGTGGTCCACAACCTATAAATCACTTCCTAAAATAGAAATTCTTCTGTTGACAGCAAATTTGTTAAACATAACCTGACTCTTTTTTAGGTTTATTTTCAAACTAAATGGTTCTCCCGCCCTTTGCAGCTCTCGTATGTGTTCTTGTAGCTCATCTGGGTCTTGTGAAAGGAGAACGATATCATCCGCAAATCTAAGATGGCTTAGATATGCACCATTGATTTGTATTCCCTGCTGTTCTCAATCCAAACTACGAAGTATCTCTTCAAGGCAGGCTGAGAAAAGAACAGGCGATATTGAGTCACCCTGCCGTACAGGACGTTCTACGTTGATTTTAACTTCGAAGTCATCCATGTGAACTGTAGCAGTAGCTTCCTCTTACATGGATCTTAGTAGGTTCACATAGGCTCTGTCTATCCCTTGGTTAAGCAATGTATCCATTATGACCTACGTTGATACTGAATCAAATGCCTTTTCATAGTCAATAAAAGCCAAGCACAGTGGCATGGTGTATTCATTGTGCCTTTCTATGGTCTGTTGGACAACCTGGATGTGGTCCATTGTACTGAATCCGGTTCTGAATCCTGCCTGCTCTCTTGGTTGTGTGTCATTCAGTGTTCTTAATATTCTTTTAGATATTATCTTGGTGAAAATTTTGTATATAACTGATAGGAGCCTTATTGGGCGGTAGTTTTTTAAATCCTCCTGTGCTCCTTTCTTATGAAGAATAATCACTTCAGCATTTTTCCATAGACTGAATTGATTGGCTGATTAGGCTTTTAAATATTCCTGTGCTCTTTTTATATAAAGATATAATAATATCTTATATTCTCTTTTTCCATATGTTGGATATATTTTGTTATTTTAGGCATTTTGAGTACAATTTTGCCAGTATTTTATGTAGAATTCGACCACCAGCCTTCAACATTTCAACCGTTACATTGTCCTTTCCTGGAGTCTTTCCATTCTTCATCGCTTCTATGGCATTTGTCACTTCTTCCAACAGGATATCTGGCATTTGCTCTTCCGTGGGCATTGCTGTCTTTAACTGGTTCTGATTTTCATATAACTTTGAATAAAATCTTCTGATAATCTCTAACATTTCCGTACGCTTCCTACACACTGTGCCATCCTCACGCATTAAGGCAAACATTTGTGTCCTTTTATTTATCAGCTTATGTTTAGCTTTGTTTATTCCTTTGTTTTCTTCTAGTGTTTTCTGCACTAGCTGCATATTGAACCGACGCGTTTCCTCTCGAACACGTCCTCTTATAGTCCTGCAAAGCTCAACGTACTCGACCCTGTCAAAGAGACTGTCTGCATTCTTCACTGTCATCCGTTTCTTAAATCGATGGTCTCACTGGAGATTTTTGACTGTTTGAAACCTTTTTCTGCTGGTGCTATTGCAGCAGCCGTTTTAACCACATTTTCGATGATTTTTTCATACTGTTATTTCCATCTCTTCTGGGTCTTGCAACACAGCAAAGCGGTTCGACTAGGTAATCTCAAAATCGTTACCCCTCTGCAGCAGCTTCTCATAATTCACTTTGCCTTTCTTCGATCTTACCATTCGTGTACGTTCTCTTCGACAGTTTATTTTAATCTTTGCTCGTACTATTCTATGGTCACTTTCAACATTAAAACGGTTAAGGACAGTACAATTACAAAATATTTTTCTATCATTTGACATGATGTAGTCAATTTCAGTTGTGAGGCCAGATGGGCACTTCCATGTCCATCGTCTGCTGATCTTTTTCTTATAGAACGAGTTCATAATGAACAATTCTTGTCCTTAACCAATCCGTTATCTCCATTGTCCCGCTCGCTATTTCCATATGGGCCAATTGCAGTTTCACCAGTTCTTGCTTTTCCAATTCTAACATTAAAATCAGCCATCAGGATTTTGTACCTGCATTTCTCGCTGTCTAGAAGCTGGACCACATCATCATAAAATACCTTAATTTCCTTAATTGGTGCATAAACTTGGACGATTCGAAGTTTAAATTTTTTATTCAACTGAATGACGCATTGGGCTAGTCGGTCAGATATACTTTCAAATGTCACGCTTACGCATTCTCCGTACCCCGAGTGTAGAGTACGTGACCAGTTGTTTTCAGTTTGATTAGCTCTTCGCCTTTTCTTCGTGTTTCACAAAGTCCTACAACATGGCAATGTATGTTCGATCGATCAACAGTTCTTGCAGTCGTTCATCCGTTTTCATTCCATTCCATTCAATCCAAAAAATTTAATAGTTTAGAGAGCCTAGAAATTAATAAAAGGAAAATTTTAATATTTTGCTAAATGACCAGCTAGACTTGAATGGTTCACCGTTATTAAATTTATATTGCTCTTCTAGACGTTGAAAAAAACGGGTTTCGTCACTATCATTTTTTATGTATTATTAGGTCGATAGACAGTTTAGGTTGTAATTACTTTTTTTTATTGTTAGTTTAATATAGTTTGTATTTGGAAAAGGTACTATGTGTCGAAACAATCGTTATATATACAATTTTAAATATAGTTAAAATTTTAGATATTAATTTTTGCTTATTTATATAACAAGTAGATATATTTTAAATCCAGCTTCGAAACGTGCACAAATTAATCCCCCAACCATTAGTTGTTTTATTTTTTATTCTGGTTTAAATTTGCAATTTTATTCTCCATAATTTATTTCTCTCAGCTGAATTTACGACTGGCCCAACATAAACTTTCTAATTGGCGGTTTTGCTTCATATATACCTTTACAACAAAAAGAGGATACGATCTGGTTTTTGGCTATAATTTTCTTGTCTCCTTAGTAATTAAATTTAGTTAATTTTGACTCAACCTATACCTCAACAATTTTTTGTTGCACCACTAGATGATATATAAAAAGAATGTAGGTCACTAAAAATTTTGTGTTGTGTCTTTTTTTTTTACTTTAAAATAACAAAAGATCGTAGTAAGATAGTGCCCTCTATCTAATTTTATGCCACATAACTTTGAATCCTATGTCATTGCTGTTAAGTCTTACAGGCAATAAACAAATCTTCCAGTTACTCTGTTGTACCTAAATTTTATGTGCGAGTGAACAGCTACTTATATAACAACAGATAAAATACAATATAATGTTAAGAATTTATTTTACAAATGTTTTCTTTGGTGTCTTGAACAAATTAACAAAGTTATATCATTCCTAATCCCACACAAACATTTCATATGTATTTTACGACATTTCAAAAAACTTATATATAATCCGCACACTAAAACAAACGTAAAACGTTTTATATCATCATAACTTTAATTTCGCATAATATATTGTTTTTTTTACTGTTGAATTGATTTTTGCTTTTTATTTTTCTTTTTTTATCTTAATACTGTGTCTCTAACAGTTTATTACATATACTGTTAACGATAAGAATCGGTAGACAATTTTTTGCATTCAATAATTTATCATTTTGATGGTAATAATTTTTTTACGAAGTGAAAAGTGAAATACAGGGCTTTAATATGTCTAGTCTATTTATGTGCTGGGGAACAAAAAAAGTGTAATTTCCAGTAAACATGTTTTAATTAAACTGAAAATACAAGGTGTTTAAATAAAGTGTTGGGAGTGATTTTTAATAATTTTTTTATTCAATTTAAATTTTAATTCTACATTGTTTACATTAAAGTAGTTGCTTTAGGAAAACACCCAGCACTGAAAAGGGCACAATAATGTTTTTACTTGCAAAAAAAAATTGAAATTGCAGTGTGGCGAGGAGCATTGTCTCGTGATGCAGCACCCACGTTTCCATGTTCAATCTCACACGAATGACGTTTTTTCGAAGTCTTTAAAAAACACTTCGGTAAAAATGCTGGTTTACCGTTTGATCTTGAGGAACAAATTCGCTGTGGATCATCTTTTGGCTATCAAATAAGTAAATTACCATGTTTTTGATCTTTAACCCTTTGACCACCATTTTTTTAACTCAAATATAAAAACAGACTAATTTGTTTAATTAATCAAGCCCAAGATGTAGCTGAAAAAATATAAAAAAATTCCATTACCCCGGGAAACTTAGGATAAGCGGGAAATGTAATGGGATACATTGTCCTAATTGTACTTATTAGTGGGATAATATGTCCCAGAAGGACATAGGTATTCAGAAGACTAATACGAAATGTAATAAAGAGATAAAAAAGTCATTTATTTTCTAGGTAAACAAAACTCAAGATAAAATAATTAATTACATTAATTACGTTACACCATATCATATTTTTAATACGTATTACAATTAAGTATGATATGGAGTAAAGCAATTTGTACACAGCAAAATGTTATATGCTGAACATAAGTACTTGGTCCCAGTGGCGGTTGGTCTATAAGTCTTTTTGGTTGCGACGCATTTCCCTATCTCCATTTTAAAAATTTGGTTATACGTGCCCCACCTGTTTTTCCTCCCACGAACCGCTGCTGCTGGGTCCTCTTATCTTTTCTGTCCAGGGTACATTTGGTGCATCTTCGCCGGCCAGAAGTTGGGAGTCGCATATGATGTCCAATGTTCAGTAGAAGTTTGACCCTCGTTGATTGAGGTCCGCTTGATCCACTGAGCTTTCTTGTAATTTTAGCACTCTGATGTCCAGTCAGAACAAGTTGTTCTGCCAGATTCTGAGAAATTTTCCCTTTTTTTTTTAACCTCTTGATGTTCAATATGGGCATTTACAACCGCTGCCATAATAGATTTATAAAAAAACTTCTTCCACCACTTAGTGGATCTTCTATCGAAGTTGTAGACCTGTAGTCTGTGATCTGCAAAATCTACCCCTCCCATTATTTTGTTATGTATTACAATAGGGGTAGGGCACCTGACTTCTTTTTTTTTACCACCTTTTTGTTTTCTTTTTATAACTTCAGTTTCTGGGTTACTACTATTACTGATCACCCATAGCTCTTTAGAATCCAACCACCTAACTGCAAGTAGATCATCCTCAGTTGCTAAAAACTCCAAATCCCATTGTTCCTTTAGTTTAGTTGCAAAAGTCAGTATATTTTTCTGTTTTTCATACATGTTCTAACTGCTGCGCACGCTAATAAATCGGTCACAAGCAATTAGTACATTGTGATTTTGTAGACCCTCGCATAGTTTGTATTCAACTCATTCCCCTAATGCGTTGTTATTGTTGATATTTGTCATGTCTTTACCTGAATATATATCTAAATCGTAAATGTAGCCATTCAGAGAATCGCACCGCTGCCAAACCTTTATTCCCTGTTTTACGGATTTCAGTGGCATATATTATTTCAGTATATATCTTTGAATTTTGTTATTGACTCATCAACATATTGATAATTACCTTTTCTAACATCCTTCTGAAAAGCGTATTTAAGCACTTTATCAGTTCTTCTGCATAGTATAGCTTCTCAGCTCCATCAGGTTTCTCTGAGCGATTGAAGTATAGTTTTGATATCAAAATTTTAAACCGATTTCTCCACGAGTATTTCTTGATGAATGGATTTGATCCATTCATCAATTCCAATTCCAATGAATGGATTTGATCCATTCATCATATTTCTGGATGAATGGAAAATTGACTTATTTTTTGACCAATAATCGCTATGACTGGGAACATGATTGTAGGACATAACCAACATCAGGCCAATCAACACCATTATTTCGCCTTTATCTGTTAGTAGAATATTTTCATTTTTCACACTATTATTAATCATCAGTTTTTCGTTCGTGCACTCAGCGATAAAAATAAAAGAGGCTCTTGGAAAACATTAATTTAATGACTGTAACTTGATTTGCGATTCATTGAATGATATTCGTTCTTCTAATTTAGAATGTTCAGGAATCGTATGTTTTGGAATATAATTTTCAGAAGGCTTTCCCCAAATAAAAGAATTTCTAATTGACGGTGCTTTGGTTCACATTTGGCGGTGCAGAATCTTCACCTCTTTCTTCATTTTCGACACCATCAACATCACTTTCTCCGTTTGAACTTTCATTTATCTCGTTATTGGTTGGTATTCGATTCGGTCGCTATTTCGATTCTGTTGTTGAAGGAAAATCCGAATCTTCTTCATCAGTCAACTTTTCTAGCGCTTCCAACATTTTATGGTTAGTCATTGTTCTTCTACTCATCCTAAAATAATACATAACACTACCCTGAAATTTGTTTTATTACCAGTGGGATATAAAGTCCCAGTAAAAAATATCACTGGGACATTATATCCCAAAAACTCTAACATAACAAAATGTTTACTTACCTAAGTCAAAAAAAACGCTAAAACACCCAGTAGAAATACGCCTCGGATGTCGGACGGATATAACAGTAAACGAAAACAGCAACGGAAATGGACAGTGAATTTAGGTATATGGAATATACAAGGTATAAGAAATAAACAGAAGGAAGTTATCATGGAATTCATCCAACGTCACATTGATATAGCAATCCTCTCGGAAACAAAGAAGAAGGGAAGCGGAATCGAAAACATCAACGATTTTATACATTTGTACACTGGAGTGGAAAAACACGAAAGAGCACGTGCTGGAGTATTTATTCTAATCCACAAAAAATTGAAAAAATACATTAAATCTTGGGAACCAATGAACGAACGCATAATTAAACTGACGATCCAAATAAGGGGAAGAACTATGACAATTCTCGGTGTGTATGCTTCTAATAACGATGCTACAGCTCACGTTAAAGATATGTTTGAAGATACCCTCAGAGATATAATCGATCAAATTCCACGCAGTCATGAAGTCATCATAGGAGGAGACCTAAATGGTCGGGTCGGAAAACAGAGACATAGTAGAGTAGTAGGCAGACACGGGGAAGAAACCATAAATGACAATGGTGAAAGATTAGTGAATCTTTGTGAGCAGTTCGATTTGAGAATAACTAACACCTTTTACGCTCACAAAGATATACATAAATACACTTGGTACCAACAGACAAGAGGACTAAAATCGATTATTGACTATCTCATTGCCCGACAAAACTCCCAAATTAAGATACAAGACGTTAGGGTAAAGAGAGGTGCCGAGTGTGGATCTGATCACCGCTTACTGGTGGCAAAGATACACATTCCCTTTTTAACATCTTTTCAATCGACCACCAGCAGTCTCACTGAGAATAGATTGACAACGACAAAATATAACTTACAAAGTTTTGAACATGAAAGTACTAAATATTTATATCTTAGAAGACTGGATCAAAAACTAATCGAAACTCAACGAACAATAGAAGAAGAGTACGAACATATAAAAGCTTGTATTCTTGAGGCTGCGGACGAATCTGTCGGAAAATTACGGATGAATAACAAACCTGACTGGTGGGATGATAAAATAGAACAACAAATTAAAGAAAAGAAACAACTCTACCAGAAACTCCTTCAAAAGAACGATGATGCGACGAGACAAAAATACAAAAGAGCAAATAGGGAGGTTAAAAACGAAGTCCTAAAGAGAAAGAATCAGTCTTGGGAGAAAAAATGTGAGTACATAGAACAACAATTAGGAGGAACCCGAAGCTCAGAAGCCTGGAAGACCATAAAGTCGGTAAAAACATCAAAAAAACAAATACCTAACTTAGGGGGCATAACAAATGAAGACTGGGTACACCACTTTAAAGACCTTTTGGAAGAGAGACATGAAAATTTTCTAGGAAAACAACACCAAATAAATAATCTAACTCCTATAGATCTCCAACTAAAAGAAGTGCAACAAGCTGTGAAAGACACAAAAATAAAAAAATCCCCTGGACCTGGAGGGATCCACCCGGAATTCATAAGGTATGGACCCGAAAAACTTTTAAGAATGTTGAAGAATATGTTTCAACGATGCCTGAATGGGGAAGAAACGCCGATCGAATGGAGAACATCATATATATCAACCATTCACAAAAAAGGCTCAAAAAATGATCCTAAGAATTACCGAGGTATAGCGGTAATCCCAACAATAGGAAGAATATATTCCCGAATCCTTAGAAATGAAATAGAAGAAGACATCAAGGATAAACAAGCGGAAGAACAAGCCGGTTTCCGGGCAGGGAGATCCACCACAGACAACCTTTTCACTCTAAAAATAGCCCTAGAAAAACGAACCCAGCGAAACAGGGAGACGCATATAGTTTTCATAGACCTAGAAAAAGCTTATGACAGTGTACCAGTATCGAAATTATGGGAAACAATGGAAACTCTCAAGATTAGACCAACATTGATTCGGGCCGTCCAACTTTACTATGAACAGAATTCTGCGGTTATTAAAATTGGAACATCACTATCTGAATCATTCAATACAACAAAGGGGCTAAGACAAGGATGTTGTCTATCTCCCACCTTATTCAAACTATACGTAGACCAATCCATGAAAGGCTGGGCACGGAAGTGTTGGAACATGGGCCTTCGGGTGGGGGATGACACCCTATATACTCTTTATTTCGCCGACGATCAGATAGTGGTTGCAGAAGACCAACAGGATTTGAGCTATATGGTGAGGAAACTAAATGAAGAGTACACACTAGCTGGTCTCACAATTAACTTAAATAAATGTGAATACTTAGCGGTGAGTAGTAATGACAACGACGATTTACCCTTGGAAAACGGAACAATAAAAAACGTTGACAAGGCTAAATACTTAGGGGTGATCTTCAACAGGCAAGGTAATAGTAATGATGAAATTCAAACAAGAATAATAAGAGGTAGACAAATCATTGGAGCACTCAACTCTGTCCTGTGGGAAAGAAAAATTAGGCGAGAAACAAAACTTCGCATATTTAGCTCAATCGTAAAGAGTGTTTTGACTTATGGTTCAGAAGTGTGGGATTTAAATAATACTAATAGAAGAAAACTACTGGCCACGGAGATGGATTTTTTGAGAAGGAGCTGTCGGAGATCGAGACTTGAGAGAATAAGAAATATAAACATTAAAAGGGACATGAACATCGAGAGAGATATTGTGGACGACATAGAGAGAAAACAATTGACTTGGTTCGGACATGCAAAAAGAATGAATGAGACAAGATGGCCACGAAAAGTGTTGGAATGGATACCTCCAGAAAGAAGAAAGAGGACGACCAAGAAGAAGTTGGAGAGACGGCGTTGACGAAGCCATGGAAGCAAGAGATTTGCAAGAGGACATGTGTCACGACAGAACGAACTGGAAACTGGGGACGGAGAGGCGGCGACAGCCGTAGATAATCCGAGAATGACGACCTAAGTCAATTTATGATGTAAATCTACAATATACTGTAAAACACAAACATTTCAGCCTATTTAAGAAATGAACATATAACAATAAGGCATACAAATTCAGAAAAAAAAACACTTATTTTGTACAAAATGGACAACCGGTTAAAAATGATAACACAATAATGGCGGATCAAGGTCAACAGCTGATTTTACGTCATTGAATATACTTTAAACTACCACTGGGTGGAAGAGAACCGCAGTTTGAATGGATATTTGTCCCACTGGTGTCTAATTATATTTTCTCTGGGATGCATTGAACCATTAATAGTCAAATGGTTAATATGGTTTACCATATGGTTTTTGGTCGTGGTGAGGTTAAAGTGTTCCATTCCTGGCTCTGGTGCTTCATTTCTGAGTTGTATTGAAATAGCAAAGATTGGAAATAGGAGGAATTGTGCTTTTGATTCTGCGAAATGATTTTCGAAACCATTTTCCCACAGATTCTCTTCACCCCTAATTCATTGATCAGAATCTGATGAACGGTTGTGTGAGTTGAATTCAACTCTTCCTCGTTCATTCTGACCGGCAATTGATGATCAGAACGCACAAGATCTCGGATAAACAGTTTTATCGCTTCTTACAGTTGAAGGTCTTGCACTTCGAGCTTCTTCAATCGAATCTCGACCTTTTGAGAATGCGTTAAACCACCTGTTGAAATTTTGCAAAAGTTTCCATTGCACTTTGCTCATGTCTGAACGTAAAGCTTGCTAGAGCACCGTTGCTCGAAATTGTTGCCACTTCTTTTTTAGAACGCACTAGAAAAATCCGTTTGACGAAAATAAAATACTACCGATCACCAAATGACTCCAGTCAAACTCGTACTGAAGGCGCATCAGATAATAGCCCACGTTCCTCCAAATGGGAAGTCAACAGTATTAGCAGATCAAACGCTTCGCCATCAGTTTCATTTCTCAATCTCTCTCTATTCCTTCTCTTCAGCTTGTTCTCGATCCTCCCCTGTTTCTTCCTTCCTTTCGGTGTCCATATTAAAAGCTGTTTCTTTATTCTGTCTTCCGACGTTCTTTGTAAGTTTTTATACCACCTTAACTGCTTTTTCTTTATGTCATCTACTGTAGTAAGAGTAACTTCCATTATTTCTTTGCTACTTTTATTGGTTATACTTTCTCTTCTGGATCTTTCTGCGGCTCGTATCCAAAAGTGTCTCCAAAAACTATGTTCCGCTAAGAGTCTTCTCGGTCTTTGATTTTAATTGCCACATATCGTTGCCGTAAGTAGTAATACTATTCACAATGGTGTTGTATATTCGGTGTATAGTACATTTTTATTTGCTAATGCAACATTATTCTTTAGAATTTCTGCTGTTTTTTTATTGTCTATTTCGTTTTTTGATTGCTTCATTGAAGGTCATGTTGCGTGATATTCAATGAGTACTTATATTTCTTACAGTGTTTCTCAGCTCGTCCCGGCCAATGTAACATATTTTCTCAATATTTATCTCTGATCCTCAGTCTCCGTATTGTTCCATTAATTTACTTGTTATATATTCTATGTCCTCGTAATCATGAGGCGTAAATTCTGTGGTAAATTATGATTAAATTGCTTAACAAAAAAAAAAAACGCTAAACAAGCACAATATTATACAAGGTTTGCTATAATAAAGTTTCTATTTCATTGGCTCACTGCGCAAACGCAACAAATGTGAGTGGCGCGGGGCGCATGTCAATCGATGTCTTGTCAATCGTTTCTCGGGAGCAGACCGTGCGTTGTGTGGGCCAGAGTTTTACAAAGACAATAATTTTAGGTTCATTTTCATCTCAACTCGTCAACTTGTACGGTCATGTAGATAAGCAGAAATGTCGTTACCGGAGTGCAGCGAACTCGAAAGACAAGCATCAAAATCAATATAATCGCAGGAATTAATCGGTCAGTACTTTTTGAAGACGGCAGAGGACGCGCAGTTACCGTCAATTCAGAGCGTTATGTGGAAATGTTGAACAATTTTTTGGTATCTGATTTGCACAATTTTACTGGTCATAATCAAAGAAGGTGGTTTCAGCAGAACGGAGTAACATCATACACTTCCAACACGTCTCTGCCACGAGTTCGTGAAATTTTCCCAAACAAATTGATCGTCAGGAGAGGTGATATCTAAAATCGAAAATTTAGGTTAATAAGCCGGGTTCTTTGGTGCAGTTAAAAAAATATCCGACACTAAAATATTCGACCCATCCTAAGGAATTTTGCTGTTCGTTTAGATGGGTGCCGTGAGCGTAAATGGATGGAATTTACTTTTGGATGATTATTATTATTCACGTATGGGCCCTGGTGGACCACGCCAAGTACAATTACAGGCATTTGTTGTTGTTAGCCTTCCTTTGCGCCCATACTAATTTCATTTTTTCACTATGAGCTTTTTTCCTTTCGTCAGACCAAGTTGTTCCAGTCTTCCTACATTTTTCTCTCTGGCCAACCTTCCAAACGTCAACCTTGTATCTGAAACAGCCTCTATCCTGAATTTCACTTTGCGTAATATTTGCTAGGTCCTCTTTAATTGCAGCAATCCATTTAATTATTTCTACTTTAGCTCTACTCCTATTTTCATAAAATTCGATTTTTTTTCTAGTTAGCCTACTCGGATTCATCCGTTTTATGTGTCCGTAAAACTTAAGTCTACTTTTTCTCATATCGCTATATATATATATATATATATATATATATATATATATATATATATATATATATATATATATATATATATATATATATATATATATATATATATATATATATATATATATATATATATATATATATATATATATATATATATATATATATATATATATCTGTGTATTGTTTGATTTCTTGGTTTTCTCGAAGTCGGTATGTTGTGCTATTTATTTGTTTGGGACCTAAGATTTTTCTTATGATTTTTTTTTCCTTCTTTTCAATGTCCTCGATGTCTCTCTATTCAAAATGAGCCTATATAGACATTCTGGCTTAATAACTGTGTTGTAATGTCTCAGTTTTGTGTTTTTAGATAGGCCTTTTTTGTTGTAAATTTGGATTGGTTGTACATTTGGATGATATTTATATATAAAATAATTTCCTAAATATTGGATGAAATAATTTCCTAAAATGTATATTTCAATAATTAATAAAGGTTTTTTGATGAACGTCTTTTTTTTATTTATATCGCTATATCAAAAAGAAACTTTCTTTTGGGACACCTTGTATTTTTATAGAATAATCCTACCTCATTTCAAGTAAAAACTAGTAGAAATTCTTTCCCCTATATGTTGCAATCATTAATATAACCGGGTATAATTTTATCATCCAAATCTACCCAATAAAATGCGCTTCAGAAACCATTGATATGCCTTAATATTCATAATATTCGGCAGATCCGGTTCCTTGTAACTACCATCTGTCCACGATAATTTTAATGAAATGAACTCCTGACGAGCTGAGGACACAGAGAGTAAATACGAACTAAAACAGTGTTTTACAATTTTTTTATTCATTCTGCATATTTTAACGTACCAGAAGAAGTAAATTTCGATTAAAGAACATTTTTATTTATAATTATTTTTCAAAGCTTTTTCTTTATATATTTTTCAAAGGTTGGTATATTATTGGTATTCCAAAGTATATTAATAAAGCAAAACTATCATCTAGATTTCAATTTGAAATTAAAATTGAGATCAATTTATATATCTAGACCGGCCTTTATCACACCATCCGTCACCGAAACCGAACATATCGGTATCTTGACAAGAAACATGGGTTTTAGCTGAAGGATATTTATATAAATTATTAACCCCATAAATTTGAGGGCGATATACTCATTGATGAATGCTCTTCATCATATTGTCTTGAGACAATATGCACGTTTTTTTTTAAATAAAATTTCCAACCTAGATTTCACAAATATAAAGTTAAAACTGAAAGAGATTTACCACTAAACATCAAATCACTTGTTTTTAATTTATCGTCGGGCGTTTCGCTAACCATATTAGCATCATCAGGATATGATTCAGTCTAATTGAAAAACTAAACTGTTTTATTTATATTACAAGCGTGCTAAATGAAGCATAGTAAACATTTTTAATCGTGAAGTTAATCAAACGTTACATTAATAATTCAAATAGTTCATTGTATCCCGGTTCATGGTTTTCGTAGATTTTGCTATTTGGTGGCGTGGTGTGAACTCTAATAAAGAAAATAGAAAATATTCTTGCAGCATTTGAAAGAAAATTGCACAAAGATCTGGATATTGTAGACTACGTGAGGCTTTAGCGACTCAGGTGGGTGGGACGCCGACTATTAAAGAATGCTAAGGAGTAGGCACGTAGGTCGAATACCAAAGAGTATCATGAAGGGGTAAATAGGGGGTAAATAGATCAAAGCCATGATAACAGGACAATGTAAAAAGAGATTTTGAAGTACTACTGCACATCAAGAGCTGGTAAGGGGCCGCTGGAGATTTATCCGGTTGGATGCAAAGGATGAAGGAGGTTAAGGCTTACTGACAGAGTGTAGCACCACCGGAAGAAGAGGAAGAAGCGATGCATCCAAAGCCTCATTATTGTTCAGACTTCTAACAAGTTTTACGTTGAAATATTTATATTACATCTGTTAGCTTGGGCGACATACCTTTGCGAATCACAATCTTGACAACTAATTTCGTATAGCTTCGATTTTTCATGCTGGTCTACTTTATTCTTTTGATTACCTAGGACTTCTCTTATATAGTTTATAGACTACTTTATTGTTCATTTTTTTCAAAATTTTGTCTGACCCTCAAACGGTATTACTATGAATTTGTTTTTGTTTTATTTCGTTTAAAAAGTATACAATTCTTTAAAGAATTTTCTAAAGTTATGTTTTCTAATTAATGTATCTACAATATTCCTAAAGAGTTTTTCAAATTGAGCGGCTTTTTTAATTCTTGAATAAAACACAGAATTTGCTTTTACTCCAAAAAACTTTTTATTGATAACACAAGTCTACAGTGGATTTGGTGCCTGAAAGGCTAAAACTGTTTTTAACCCTCAAGAGAAGCACTATATAGTTCCCGATTCACATGGGTATGCGCGATACGTCGTATGTCTTTGATTATGAATATCTTTTGATTAAATTATCCAATTTAATATATATATATATATATATATATATATATATATATATATATATATATATATATATATATATATATATATATATATATATATATATATACCTCAATAAGTATAGAAAAAGGCTCTATCTATAGAATGTTCCACAACATAATAATATTCCTAATACCATCGAAAAAATCAGCAATTAAAATAAACATTTTAAAATGAGATGTTCTATTCAAACTTATATCTATGCCACGCGAAATTAATAGATAAAAACTTTTTTGCAACGGCATTTAAAAGGGGTCTTAATGTACTTTCAGATACTTATTACATAATTTAGCTTTAAAAATATATATATATATATATATATATATATATATATATATATATATATATATATATATATATATATATATATATATATATATATTTAGTTAGGTAAAGTTCACTGGTATGGTGCTCTTCAAAAACCGATTAGTTCTCGCTTTCACCTCTCTTTGTCAAAAATATCAGCTGCCTCATATAACGTTTCTGCTTCAGACGCACAGCGAGTACCAGAACGCGTGTTCATTTTGAGCTAAACAGAAAATGAAAGAAGCCGATAAATAAGCGTTAAAAAAATTCAAAATCAAAGTTTTCAATAAAAATGCTATAGAAAATATAATATTTATGATTTACTTACATCAAACTGTGTCAAGATCGAAAAAAAAACACACTATTTGTGCAAAAAGGTTATTTATGGCGTATACCTATAGACTGAGTACGGTCGCTTATATTTTTGTTAGTATTCACATCTTAAGATGGCTATGGTGGGGGATTTGTAGTGGGGATAGTAATTTTTTTCCCTACTCATCCTCCCAACGTGATCATTTATAAGGGAAAACTTTTAATTCACCCCTGGGTATCCCATATCCAGTGCTTCTCTTGAGGGTTAAATATGCTGATTCTAACGGTACATATCTTTTTTGAAATGTACGTGTAGTTTTCGAGATACGATAGGTGTCGAAAAAAATACGATTATTTCATATTTTTTACCTTTTGTTATATCATGAAGAAAGCTTATTTTTTGTGATTTCTTCGACTGAATTCCTTCAAGGCACTCACGCATGACACTCCAGCAGGAATCAGCCATCATGTTTTCATCCCATCGACCCTGGTATCTTTCCTTATTCCTTACGGTAAGGCTTAGACCGAAGCCGCACTTCTGTTTTTCCAGCGAGCGGTTAACTGCTATAACTACGAAACCGCTCAAGATGCACACACCGATTGAAAACCGCGAAGCTGCCCGCAATTTTTACAGTTTGAAGATGGATTTTAAGAGAGCAGTATGTATTGTTGCTCTAATACTAAGAAATAGACAAAGAAGACGTCAACAGAAATTACTAAGTTCTATTGGTTACAAATTGTGGCGCGGTTTTTACCCGCGAATGGTTCGAGGTTTTAACCTCAGTCGCGGGATAAAATTGCAAGTGGGGCCTCTTGTATTAGTTTTCTTGCCTTACAAAATTACGCGGTTAAACACCACGGCGGTTTAGCCGTAGAGCCGAAGAGCCAAGGTTGTCCGGAAATTTGTCCAAGCTTTCTGAAATTTTCCAACTTGTTTTGCACCAATTTCTGATAATTTTCGGACTTATAATTCCCTAGGAATTTTTTTGCAATATTGGCGAAAAAAAATCAGGCTAATGATTCTATATAATTCACTAAATGCACGAAATTATTATCTTGCATCAAAAGCCTAATTTGCCTAAAGTCTAAATTTAAGTTTCTCCTCGCTCAAACTAAGAAATTCCCTCGATATATAATTAAAACAGGAACCATTTTTATCCAAGGCTTTGACATTCTGTTTCATTAGTCCCAATTTTATGTGCAATGGAGGCAAAATTATTTTCTCTCTAGCAACTAACGTTGTAACGTTACTCAACTCTCAAGCCTTTTCTACCAGGCCATTTTTAAATCAACGCATATAACCCACTTATGATCATGGTACTTAAGTTTTACCAAAACAAGATATATGGTTTCATACTCCTCCTTTAATTCAGTGGAACAGTGGGAACTATAAGATGCTTATTGCCATTATGTAGGAAAACACATTTCAAACTCTGCTTGGAACTGTCTATAAAAAGTCTCCATTCATTTGACTGGTAGTTCAAGAAACCCGTTTTTGATTAAAGATCACCGACATCCTTACAGAAAACAACACCATTTTCTGAGCCTAAAAACGAATGCAGTTTTTTTTTCTCGAGTACGATAACATGTAATTTTAGTACCTGGAGAAAATAAATTCCTCCCTTTAAGTCTGAATGCCAACAGTTCTGATCTTCCTTTTGAATGGTTGAGATCTCAGGTAAGGTCATTTAAAGTCTTTTGAATTATGAGTAGGGGTTTTGATGACGTAGCTTTAAAATTATCACTTTCTTTGCTAGTACAAGCTTGCCTATCTTTGGATGAACAATATTCTATATCTGAAAGATCAGACAGGCCATGAAAAGGAACGAAGGAACGTCTTCTGAATGAGAAACAGGTCTTTTAGCAGATACCAGATTGGGATAGGCTGTTTTTGTTCGGTTAATACATGTACCTTCACTAAGCAAAAATAACAGTTATTGTAGTGATTGTTTGGTTCCCTCCAAGTCATAGTTACATCAAACTTCAATTGACTTCTTTTACCATTCGTCTATTGCTTAAAATGTTCATTACACATTTTGCAAATATTGTTTGGAATATATGGTTTATCAACGTCTTTGATTTTTCAAGTTAAAGTATAATAGGCATTTTGAACAAATTCAGATATAGGTTTTCGAAACCTTTTTACAACACACGCGCCACAAATGCAATAAGAAGTGTTCAGGTCGTATAAACACTATTGTTTTGTCGATGACATCTTCCAGGTTTTATTTACTATTTTTTTTTGATTGAACAAACAACAAATAAACAAGTTAAATCGCTAACGAAAAGAAAATAATTTCAATGTGAGTAGATTAACAACTGTACGCACTTTTGATAATTTAATGTTACTGAGAGTGTTGTTAGACATTATACTTTAAAATTACTTTTAAGTCTTGGCGGCACTATTTTTTTTTATTTTGTAGACCTGTGTAATGGAATTACAATGTATGACATTTAAAGACAAAAGACAATATTTGTCAAATGACCATCTCTTGCTGATCCACAGATGTCCACTCTTTTGTCACAATTTTAGATAACATTTTCACATAACCGTGGCGCTACCTCACCAATGACTCGAATTATTTTATCCTTTAGTTTAAGAATCGATTGTGGGTTGTTCTTATAGATCGGGCTCTTTTGATGTAACTCCAAAGAAAATACACTAACGGTGTGAAATCACATAATTTTGGTGGTCAATTAACGTCACTGTTTCTTGCAATAAATCGTCACGAAAATTTTTCTCTCATTAAATCAATTGTTTCATTAGCAGAGTGAGGTGTAGCGCCATCTTGTTGGAACCACATATCAATATTATTCAATCCAGCCCATAAGAAACCAGTTGTCATCTCACGATATCGGACACCATTCACACAGCTTCATCGGCAGCATTCTGAAAGAAATACGGCCCAATTACACCTCCTGATACAGTGACTCGTTTAGGATGTAAAGTTTTCTCATGAATCAATCGTGGATTTTCCTCACCCCAAATACAACAATTTTCTTTATTAACATTGCCACCAATTTCAAAATGTGGTTGACCTGAAAAGATGATTTTTTGAGAAAAATCATCTGTTTGTTCTTTGATCCAATTGACAAATGTATGACGTTTTGAATGATCCAGAGGCTTTAGTTCCTGTGCTTTTTGAACCGTGTATGCCTTTCTAGCTAAATCCATTCGTAATATACCTTATGTGGTGGATTCACTCCAAATTGTTGTGAACGGCGACTAATGGACATTTCTGGGTCTTCAGCAACACTTTCGAGTACCAAATCAATATGCTCTGCTTAACGACCTCTACGACTATATATTGCACTTCTTTTATTTTCTACCGAACCAGTTTCTTGAAATTTTTGAATAATTCGATTGATAGCGCTTTCAGATGGATGATTGTGAAAACCGTAAATATCACGTAATTTTTTAAAAACATTTTTCACTGAACGCCTATTTCCATAAAATAATTAATTTTTATAAATGTCATACATTACACATACACAAATTCACAACGGCATCTGTGTTTTATTCAAGAATTAAAAAAAACTGCTCAATTTGAAAGACCCGTTATTATAACCATTCACTTCGACTGCCTTCGAAGTTATAAATATAATGTATTTAAAGAAATATCTCTTCTTCGTTTGAGACTCCACATAAACATAATATATTAAAAAATTTGATAAATTTATAACATTAGCCACTATTCGCCTGTGCTGTTTTATTTTGAACGTGTTGTGAATATATTTGTGATAAATGTAATAAAATATAAATCAAGTCGGCAATAAGAGAAATCTCTAGATCGCCAAGTATCCATTACTGTTTCCTCCCTTCAACCCTTCACAATTTCTTGTAACTTAAACGTTTTCAATCCCACACGTATACATGTCAAACTCCTAGACGACCAGACGGACAGCATTGAAAAAAACAAAAGTTGCCATTGAACTTTGCTATTTCGTGTTGCTTCCACCGGTAATGGGACCAAGGAAAATATTGAGTTAATTAAGTCATTCAATTTATTTTTGTTATTTATAATCTTTTTTTAAGTGAGGTAGCCGATACTTGTTGGAAATTCATTTTAAATTAAATAAGACATGTCTAAATTTGCACTATACAGGGTGTAAGGGTAATAACTTTCCTAAATTTAATCAATGATTTTTCACATCCTTTGAAAGAAAAAAGTTCCTTACAATACGGATTAAAAACCTAAGGGTTTCAGCGTCAATCGCCAATCGAAAAGTTATAATAAGAATTATCATCATTTTATGTAAGGGTAAATGCATATTTGGCAAATATTAATTGGTTGTTATACAACGAATAAACTACAAATAAACTATTAAACATTGTTAAAACATTTTTTTTTTAATTAAGAATCAGTCGAAAAATAAAACTGGCAGTTTTAATCGTTTCTATAAATATTGTTAGCAGTAAAGATGTACTGTTTTTAAAACATTAACTTTTCAATATATTTGACAATTTTTTTCTTTGGCAAATACTTATTTCGAGTTACGTCCAGCAAAGCGGGCTGGTTACGGCTAGTTAAACAATAAAGTATTATGAGGTGAAAAATTTGTTCTAGTAATTTCAACTTTGATCTTAAAGAATATTAATGTCTAAGTTTTTCTGATTTTTTTGTAAAAAAAAGCAAACCTAATATATGCTGAAACGTATGGAATAAATGGCTATAAAAATATTATATTATATATTATACAAAAATCTGAATTTTTCTTCGATGTTATCAATCGTTAGGAAAATAAAATAATGTTTTCCGCGGAAAAGATTTTGGTTAAAGTAGTGAGCGTCGAGCTATGGGATGGCGCATTATCGTGCAACAAGCACCAGCTATCTTGTTGACGGTATTGTGGCTGCCCACGACGAATACGCGACAACAGACGCTTCATAACACCAAGATAAAACACAGTATTGATCGTTTGACCAAGTGAAACGAACTTCTTGTGCACAATTTTCTTCGGATTTGGCTCGCTCTGGTGCTTCCATTCGGTACTTTGACGCTTGGTTTCTGGATCATATTGAAAACACCACTTCTCATTACCAACAACAATGTCATACTTGTACCGTAAATTGGGGTTACATTGGCAGATTTTTAATGTTTTTCAAACTTTTTGGAACAATTATTAATAAATATGGTTTTGATTTAATGTACTTGCGACTTTTTTGATTTAGTCATTCTAAAATCACTAAAACACCATGCCAAAGTTACCCCGGGTTTCGGGTGTCATTGCCAGGTGAACACAAATGCACATTTATAATTAACTGTGACTAGGTAACTTAAAATAATAGGTGTAAAAGTAAACAATATTAAGTAATAAACATATCTTTATTACAACAAGTCTTAAAACTAACAGGTTTAGTGACAAATAAACAAAAAATAATCATCTTCAAAAATGCACATACAAAATATGGATCTTGACTCCCTTTATGACAGATACCACAAACCGATTTCTTGCATGCGATACACTTTAACCAGTCTACTCCCTTATATGTGCTCCATTTTGCTTCACAAATAAAGCCTACATAGTCATCTTCTTTGTTCTTCTTTGATTGAGAAGGTTTGGGCTGAGACTCAACTGACTGCTTCGGTTCCTCGTCAGGCAGTTGCATCACTTGACCTGGCCTAATTTTTTTACCACGCTTATGACTTCGTTCATTCGTCACATCTCGATTTTCTCGTAAGAGATCAATGAGAGATGAATCCAAAATACGTGCGTGAGACGAGGAAGTGCTTTCTGTATTAGTTAGTCTATTTTCTTCAACGACTTCACAAGAATCAGGAAGTGTTTTTAGAACTTTATCTGGCGAGAACGGGTGAAGACTCTGCTGTTGCTCTGAAACCTGAAATCAAATTCTTCTTAGACTTGTTCGCTAGGCCAGACCATAAACGATGAAGTCCACGGAAACGTTCTTTTGGGATGGACCCTTTTAGACGTGATTTTTTGCTTATTATTTATCTAGATTTTTAGATTTGTCTGTCTAGAATTTCAGGCACATTTTTCATCGGTGCAAAAATTGACACATCCTGTGGTTGCATTAAATGTGTAGCATTGAATGGCAATGGAATCTTATATATGTTATTTTCTAACGAGGCTTTTATTATAGCTACAGAAAAATGAGCCAATCACAATTGCGGTATTGTTTCATTATTTTTTCCAGTGTGTGGAACTAAACAATGAAAAAACCACTCCTCAATTATGTTCATCTCGAACCATCCACTTGAACTGTTTGTATAGATTGTTCCTGTAGGTCCCCCAGAAGTCCAATTATCATATAAGTTCATGGTTTTGTAGATAATCATTGGTTGAAGGAGGTCGCCGTTAGCATTTCGACAAACCATGATGCTAATAGCCGTGCGAGAATGTTCATGCACTCTTTCAATTTTCTTGGTACGTCGAGGTACGAAGACTTTTCTACTTCCAGGGTCATCAGTTATGTTGGTTTCGTCATAATTATACATAGAGTAGTGGCATTCAAAAGGTGGGGTTTAATGTTAAAAAACTCTGTTATTTACAGACGGCCAAAAGCCTAGCTCTAGTTCTTTTAATGTTAGATGCTGTTCTGATAGAGACATTATTCCGACGTATGAAATTCACGATATAATCGGGTTCTGGTAATTTTTTTAAAATTTTTTTAATAGTCCTACCGTGTTTATCCAGATATTTTTGTATCATTATACCCAAAACTCGAGGTTCAATAGGGAAGCCTCATATTACAACTTGTCGTAAAATGTCCGCAATCAAAGTTTCTTCTTCGGAATTTAATGCAAGAGGACCGCCAACTTTTTGATTGTGTGTGTCACTTAATCTATTTTGAATAGTGCCACGAGGTATTTTCCACTATTTACTCGCTTTGTCTTGAGACATGCCCCTTTTAATATCTTCCAGTATTTGTTTCAGGTCATCGTCACTATAATTGCGATAATTACGCGCGCTTAATACACTAACGTATTTACCAGGTATTGTAACGCAACACACAACCTCCCATAACAAAACTCAATCACGCACAGACAGGTTAGCGCCCGCGCTTCCCTTTCCAACACCCGCGATTCTCTCCAAGGCTGGCTGCCAATGTCACCCCAGTTTACGGTATTCTTTAATCAAGTCCTTGCAATGTTGGATTCAGAGACATTTTTGGTTGCCAATCAATTTGTGTGGAACAAAGCGTGCACAAACCTTCCGAAGTCCCAAATGATCGGTCAAAATGCAGTGAATTGAATCTTTGGACATGTTCAGTTCCATTTCCATATTTCGCAACGAAGATTTTGGCTGATTTTTTATACATTTACGCACAATTTCAATGTTATTTTGTGTAACCACGGAATTTTTCGGACCAGGATGTTTGTCGTCTTTGACTTGTGGATTGTAATCATCATACACTTGTTTCATTAATTGAAACGTATCGGTGAATATTTCACCAATATATTATTCATTTTTCGATCGATATTATAAACATACTAACACTAAGCACAATAAGTTGACTTCTAATGATCCGAATGTCATGAAATTTTGTCAAAACGTCAGTGAAGAATGCACCTTTCCAATGCTTACACCGTTAAAATATGGCGCCACCAGAAATAGCTATTTCTTCCTGTTTTCGCGAGACGTAGCTTATATATAATATATAGTTTCGTATTTGAAGAAGGTACTGTGTGCAAAACGATTGCAATATAGTGGAACAATTTTCAAATATAGTGGAAATTTAGACATACATCTTAATATTTTATTTTATTTATAATTTTGTAGCCCTTGAAATGTTTTTTCATTATTCATTATTAAATAATTATTAAGAAAACATTATTTTATAAAAATTATAAAAAAAATTAAAATATGGATGGTTTTACTCCCTCTTCTGAAAGCATCAGATAAAACACAACTGACAAAAGAAAGTTTAAAATCGGTTCAAAATGCTCTACGAAGCAGAAACCGACATCAGAGATCAGCTATATTTGGGTCGGCCTGTTATGGTGGTTTTTAAGCCCTTAAAACTGATTATGAACTCTACATTATTCGTAAATGACCTGCCGAGCTCTCTACAATTTTTCAACACTTAACGCTCGTGTGAATGTTAACAGATTTAACAGATGTCCCCCTTATTTACAATCTGCATTTCCCACTTATTTACAATGTGTAATCTTAAGTTCTTAAGTTACGCAAATGAATTAAGTAAACTAATTTTCATAGCACTTTTTTTATTCCGATTGAGGTATCTCTAAAATATGCATTTTGAACGCATCAACCGCTTCTTCTGGCTTCAAAAATCGTTGACCACGTATATTCTTCACGGACAGGAATAAAAAGACATCATTGGATGCTAAATCAGGACTGTACGGTGGATGACCCATCAATGACACAATGTTTTGACCGGTCAAATATTGAGTTCGGTCCGATGTTATCGGACGCATCGTTATCGCCTTATCGCCTTCCTTTGGCGAGTAAAAAGTTCTGTTTCATTATGAAAATATATTCTCCCAATCCATAGGTGCAACAGCGAAATTATTCAATTTGCGTTGCAAATTGATGCTACCTCCACTTTATTGTCCAGACTTGTCCCTTTCTAAATTCAGAGCAACTTGTGGAACAGCAGCTGAGCAAAAGCTCAGCTGCGATAGTTAGATCATTGTCAAAGGATGCAGGACACTAGGATGCCGAATGAAAGAACAAGAAACGAAATTTGGGAGGTCCAAAAAGGTAACACAGGTCTACAAAATGAAAATAAAAATTGGGTGCTGCCGAGACTTAAACATAATTTTAAATTATAGTGTCTAGAGACATTCTCAGTAACAATAAATTAAAACAACAAAGTAACAATTAAATCTAAATATAACCTGAAAAATGTCATCGTCAAAACGATCGTGTTTAAATGACCCGAATACTTTTTGTTACATTTGTGGCGAGTATACGGTGAAAAAAGTGCGAAAACCTATATCTGAATTTGTACAAAATCCATATTCTTACTGTAACTTGAAAATCACAAACGTTGATAAACCATGCATTTCAAACAATGTTTATATTTACTATAACTGTTATTTTTGCTTAGTCAAGGTACATGGTATTAATAGAAAAAAGGACCCATCCCGATCTGGTATCTGCTAAAATACCTATTTCTCATTCAGAAGACGCCCCTGTTCCAACTTTTTGTGGCCTGTTTGATCTTTCAGACGCAGAATGTAGTACATTTGAAGATAGGCAAGCTTGTACTAGCGATAACAAGAAAGTGATAATTTTTTAAGCTACGTCGTCAAAACCCCTTCTTTTTACTCAAGGCGCTTTAAGTAGCCTTAATAGAGACCTCGACCTTCCAAAAGAAAGATCAGAACTGTTGACATACAGACCTAAAGACAGAAATTTACTTTTTCCAGGTACTAAAATTACATGTTATAGTACTCGAGGAAAACAACTGCGTCCGTTTTTTTTGCTCAGAAAATGATGTTGTTCTTTGTAATGATTGATGTCGGTAGTCTTTTTTATCAAAAATGGGTTTCTTGATCTACCAGCTAAATAAATGCAATGCAGTACGGTGCAATTCCAATTGCTCATTCTAGGAGGAGTATGAAACCATATCTCTATCGCATTGGCAAAACTCAAGTACCATGATCATAAGTGTTCATTTAAAAATTGTAATCTTTTTATTTGGTCAACAAAGCGGCTATATGAAAGTTCCATGTTTTTTTTTGTTTTGTGGGATAGTAGAGCTAAAAGCGAGCATTGGATTAAAACAAACTGACCCGAAAGAAAAAATTTGACAGTTGGGAAACAAAATAATAAATACAGCGTTAGTTACTAGAGAGAAAATAATTTCATTTCATTTCATTTCCGCACAACCTTGGCCCTTACTGTGAGGAACAAGGAGAGCGATTTCATCAAGATCTAAAAAATATGGAAGAAAGGTACCAGGGTCGATGAGATGAACATATGATGGCTTATTAGTGCTGGAGTCTCATGTGTGAGTGCCTGGAAGGAACTCACCCGAACAAATCACGAAAAAGATGTAACAAAAGGTAAAAATTATGAAATAATCGTATTTTTTCGACACGTATCATATCTCGAAAACTACACGTCCATTTCAAAAAATATGTGTACCGTCAGAATCAGCATAACGAGCATATTCAATAACAGTTTTAGTTCGGTATCAATCCACTGTAGACCTGTGTAATATAAAGATGTCATAAAATCATCTCTAATGAACTCTATGTCAAACATGTCTGAATAAGAAAAGATGATTGATGACAGATCTAAATGGCGTGAGGAGACATACAGAGCTCTGCAGCTCCACGAGGAAAATAATCGCCAAAAATCCGCAGCCCAAACGCAGGCGCGTAAAACCAAACAGGCTGGACCGCTTGTACCAATTATGTATCCTTCTGATCTTAAATGCCCAACATGCGGAACACCATGCCGATTTAAGCTGGGTTATTTGCTCCAGCAAGGTCATATTCGTATAGAGCTGACAGCCATCGTCATCATTAAAATAAATATCCGCTAGTTTAGAAGAGTATTCTTTAAAAAATAAATATAGTTCCGCCTTTTGTCTTTACTTTTAATATGGATTTATTTTCGTACAGCCAGCGATTTTATTTTAGACGTATTTTAAAAAATATAAACATTACTGGCCCACGCAGTATTTTCTGGACAGTTATGTATACTAAGCTCATAATTGTCTTCGTTGCTTCAAGTAACCCATTTTACTGAAAAAAAAACATGGAATAGTAATTAGTGAGTTAGAAGGAACAGAACTTTTTCCTTAATATATTGCTCGATATCCCATGTTCGCACACGTATCGAAATTGTTTTAAAACCTATCATTATTCGAAATTAAACTGTCGACCTACTTCTCCGAACAAGCCCCGTTTGCTTCAATTAGTTTTAATTTTCCTGTATCTTACAGGGCGTTAAAAACGCATTTTTTTTATACGTGCGTTCAATGTTTGTGCCTTGGAAATCAATTGTGTGAATGTTGTTTTGCGTTGTACGGTCAAGTGCAAAACATTTCTGTTGTCACACTTAATGGTATCTATTATTATTGATTATTGGTTATTGATGACATGCGTTGGATTATTAATTAAAATAGGAAATGTCATGTATACTATAAGGCAAAAGGATGCAATTTTTTAAATAATAAACTTGATCAGGACACTGATAGTTTTTGAGGTCGATTATTCAGTATCTTTATACAGAGCTTTCATTTATTCCTGTAATCATCGTGACTGACTAGTAATTTATTTATGAATGTTGTATGATTTAAAGGTGGTATCATTGTTTTACCAAAAATATTACTAACATTTCCATTAGATTTGTCATCGAGATTTTTTCGCCGTGTGTTTTCAATTTATTGATTTTCCTCTTTCAGATTTTTGGTACTTTCTGTGCTTTCTAAACAACGAAAAATGTTTTAAAAGCAGCTCTTTGAAGCAGAACACATTTGATTATTTAAAAGAAATAATTTTCGTTGTTTGAACAACATCAACAATGTTTTCCGTAAAAAAAATCTACGACATGCGTTTCTCTTCTTTGTTCCTTCTATCGCATCTGTTCCGATAGGGTTATTTTAATATTTTGGAAGTGAAAACTTCTTCAGGGCGTTTTTGCCGAGGAGTGAACGTAACTGAACCGTCACGCTCGGGTCCGTGACGCTGAATCTCGTTAACTCGTCTCCACTCGACTTAAGCGCGCTCGGGTCGGTGACGCACTGAATCGAGTATACTCGGCTCCAGTCGTCATCGGTCACGTTTTGCAGTGTAGTATTTTAATATAATATGCGTGTCTTATTGTATATGATCTGCGTAATATTTAAAGTGCTTACAATTTGTGCTGGATTTCACTAATAGCGAAAAATTTATTTTGCATCAAGGTAAGTTCTCGCATTTCTTCAAATATATGAAGAACCTAGACATCAACTAGTATAAGCTAATAATGATATTAATACATTTTTTATATATTTAAATAAACTTGAATCTGAAATATTTATAACATATTTTAGTTCATTCTTCGAATATAATAGCAATGAAGAAGTCCAATCAGAACAAAATTCTACAATATAATTAGTTCACAAATATAACTGTTTATTTTATAACTAATATTACTTCACAGATACATAGATAAGAATAAATAATTTTATATAACAATGTTAATTTTATATAATAATGTTTCTAAATCATTTCGGGTGTCGATCCGTTGATGCTGTGAAGAGTCACGACGTTTCGCCAAAATCGCATTTGGCATTTTCTTTTCAAGTGTTGTCTGCTGAGTCGCGTCCGAAGAGTCGAAACGTACGTCGTGACTCTTCACAGCATCAACGGATCGACACCCGGAATGATTAAAAAACATTATCTACTATCCGTGAAAATATTAGATGTAACATATATATATATATATATATATATATATATATATATATATATATATATATATATATATATATATATATATATATATATATATATATATATATGCCCCTTTGTGGATCAGACCTTGATGAGGTAAAGGGTTGTGAGTAGGACAATGAAACTTTGAGTTTTGCCGACTGGAGCATAAGTTCCTGGGAGACTCACCCCTGGCGGACAGATCGAGGGAGAGGCCTGAGAC
The DNA here is from genome assembly GCA_031761425.1 of Cosmopolites sordidus. Taxonomy (NCBI): domain Eukaryota; kingdom Metazoa; phylum Arthropoda; class Insecta; order Coleoptera; family Curculionidae; genus Cosmopolites; species Cosmopolites sordidus. The sequence continues at coordinate 451,810 of JARFXV010000961.1, forward strand.
TAACATGATCCAAAATCTGCAAACCCGCATTGGACCAGCGTGGCAGGTTACGATCCATACCTTCAACATGACAGTACAACTTCAAACACGGTCCTCATTCCCCGGAGGCCAAGGGGAAATTACCTACGGCAGCGGGAAGATCTGCCTAATACTTAGAGGGTGCTAAGAATCACCGGGTTAGATCAGGCTGCCATTGGAATTTTGACATTGCTACGCTTATTATACGGACAATGAAAATGGAGACCCAACTGCAAGAACTGTTAGTCGAACTTGACAACATACATTGGGATATTATTGGGCTCTGTGAAACACAAAGAAAGGGCAAAGAGTTAATCAAATTAGAACCAACTGGTCACGTACTCTACACCCGAGGTACGGAGAGTGGACGATGTGGTGGTATTGAAGTCCTCGTCAATCGAAACCTGAAAGACAGTGTAGTCAAATTTGAAAGTATATCTGACAAATTGGCCCAGTGCGACATTCAGTTGAATAAAAAGTTTAAGCTTCAAATCGTCCAAGCTTATACACCAACTATAAGCCATAGAGATGAGGAAATTGAGGAACTTTATGATGATGTGACCCAAGTTTTAGACAAAGAGAAGTGTAGGTATAAAATCCTGATGGGCGACTTTAATACCAGAATCGATGAAGCCAGAACTGGTGAAAATACAATTGGCCCATGTGGAAATGGTGAGTGGGACAATAGAGGTGACATGCTGGTTGACTTTGCTGAAGGACAAGAACTCTATATTATGATTTCGTTTTACAAGAAAAAGATCAACAGAAAATGGATGTGCAAAAGTCCATCTAGACTCACAAGTGAAATTGATTACATCATGTCAAACGATAAAGCAATATTTTGCAATTGTATTGTCCTTAACCATTTTAATGTGGTTAAGGACTAGTGACCACCGAATGGTGCGAGCAAAGATTAGGATAAACTGCAGAAAAGAGCGCGATAGAATGATAAGATCGTAAAGGGGCAAAGTGGATTCTGGGAAGCTGCTGGAGAGGGGCAGACATTTTGAAATTACTTTGTCGAATCGCTTTACTTTGTTACAAGACCCGGGGGAGATGGAAATTACAGAACAATATGAAGATATCGCCTACAATGTGCTTAAAACGGCGGCTTCAATAGCACCAGAAGATAAATGTTTCAATAAGTCAAAAAATTTCCAATGAGACCATTAATTTAATGAAAATATGCCGGACAATAAAGAATGCAGACAGTCCTTTTGACAGGGTCGAGTGCGTTGAGTCTTGCAAAACTATAAGAAAACGTATTCGAGAGAAAACTCGCTGATTCAACATGCCGCTTATGCAATAAACTCTGGAAGAAAACAGGGGAATTAACAAAGCTAAGCAGAAGCTGAGAAAGAAAAGGACAGAAATGTTTTCCTTAATGCGTGAGGATGGTACAATATGCAGAGAACAGACGGAAATGTTAGAGGTTGTCCGAGGATTTTATTCAAAGTTGTATGAAAACCTGAATCAAGCAAGAACAGCAATGCCCACTAAAGAACAAGTGCCGTATATCCTGGTGGAGGAAGTGACAAAGGCTATACACTCGATGAAAAATGGCAAGGCTCCAGGAAAGGATAGTATAAGTATGGAGATGTTAAAAGCGGATGGTCAGACTTTACATAAAACACTAGCAAAATTATACTCAAAATGTCTCAAACAACAAGAAGTACCCAGCTTATGGAAAAATGCAGAAGGGATTCTGTTACGTAAGAAAGGAGCACGGGAAGATTTAAAGAACTACCGTCCTATAATCCTCCTATCAGTGGTGTACAAAGTTTTCATTATGATAATAGCCAAAAGAATAATAAGAACACTTAATGACGCACAACCAATGAGCAAGCAGGATTCAGAAGTGAATTCAGTACAATGGATTACATCCAGGTCCTACAGCAGGTCACAGAAAGACACAACAAATACACTATGCCACTGTGCTTGGTGCATTGTGCTTTCATCGATTATGAAAAAACATTTGATTCAATCTCAAAGGGCCATAATGGATGCATTACTTATGCAATGCCTATGTCTATGTGTGCCTATGTAAATTTACTAGGATCGTTATATGATGAAGCTACAGCGACAGTTCATCTTGATAATCTTGAGGTTGGAATAAATATAGAGCGGGACATACGGCAGGGGGGCGCAATATCGCCTCTTCTTTTCTCAACCTGCCTGGAAGAAGTGTTCCGTAATCTGGATTAAGAATAGGATGGAATAAGGATTAATGGTGCATACTTAAATCATCTCAGATTTGCAGATGATATCGTTCTTTTTTCACAAGACCCAAAGGAGCTGCAAAGACACGTACACGAGCTACAAAGGCTGGGGAACCATTTGGCTTGAAAATACACCAGAAGAAGAGTCAATAAATTTGCTGAGGATAAAAGGATTTCTATTTTTGGAACGGATTTGGAAGTTGTGGATCTCTATATATATCTTGGGCAGAGGGTTTCAATTGAAGGGGATACCGTCGGGAGGTGGAACGAGGCGTTAAATGTAGCTGGCAGGCATTTGGCAGGTTCAACATATTGTTTAATGGAAAACTACCACTTTGCCTGAAAATAAAAGTCTTTGATCAGCATGTCCTGCCCGTTATGACATACGGAAGTGAGACCTGGACACTGACATCACAGTCAGTTCAAAAACTTCGAGTAGCACAGAGGGGAACGGAAGGATGTATGCTTGGCATTACTAGACGGGATAGAAAGACCTGCACATGGATCAGAGAACAAACGAAAGTGAGTAACATAATTGGAAGAATAAAGCAATTAAAATGGAAGTGGGCACGAAAGATGAAACAGGGCGGTCCTGGACTAGATACCGCTTGATCGCAAACGTTTACGGAGAAGACCGAAAACACGATTGACCGATGACATTATTAAGTATATTGGACCTGAATGGCAGAGGAGAGCTCAGGACCGCGAGAGTTGAAAGCATGCTGAAGAGTCCTTTATCCTGCAGTGGATTGATACGGGTTGATGATGATGATTATGATGTTATATATGATGTTATGTGATAAGTTTTCACTTCTATCGTGAGGTCATAAGCACACATCTATTTTTTTTTTTAATTTTAGGTTTAAAATAATGTAAGACTGCTCAACTGTTATCTTTATTTTCGTTATTAGTGCGAAACTGTGTATATAATTTAAAGAAGAAATTTATTTACTAAAATCGAAAAACCAACAAACGTATGTCGTATTGATGAAATTTTGATAAATTTAATAAAATACACAATAAATCTACTAGCTAAACAAACCTCTATGCTTTGTAATAAATAACTCCTTTAAATATGGCATATTTCCTGAACAACTGAAGCTGACTTTGGTTGTTCCAATTTTTAAGAAAGGCAACCGGTAGAAAATTGAAAATTATCGTCCAATTATCATCCCACTTTCCTCCTTCTCTAAGTTTTTTGGAAAAGTTATGTGTAATCACGTCTTAAATTACATGATTACAACAAAGCAACTTAATATGATCCAGCATGGATATCCAGAAAAGAGTTCAACACAAACAGCATTATTTCATTTCACAAATTAAATACTGAAGTTACTGGAGAACAATTAACTTCCTTTGGGACTATTCCTTTATTTGTCAAAAGCATATGACACATTAAATTATAGTATTCTTTCAAAAAAATTGCATCTTTATGGTATTAGAGGCCATGTAAATGGATACAGTCATATCTCGAGAATCGAAAACAAAAAGTCAGAATTCAAAATTCGAACGATTTCGCTATGTCAAATGAGGGCACCAATTATCTTGGAATACCTGAGGGAAGCGACTAGGGCCAATACTATTCATTCTCTATGTAAATGACATAGTTAATGTATATGATAACATAAACTGGAATAAAATAACAACCTACGCTGATGATTCAAATATTTTGATTGATTAAACTGTTGATCAATTAAATAGTATTGATATAAGGTTTGCAAAAAACAAATTAATATTGAAAAATTTAATAATTTAATCTTGAATATTACTACTTTAATAAACGCAACAACATGTAAAATTTCGTGGAGTAACCCTAGATTGCAATATGTCCTGGTCTTACCACGAAGAACTTTTACAGAAGAATACTGTGCAAATCTGTTTACATTCTTCTTGTACTGAGAAACTATTTGGATATTTCTTCCTTAAAAACTGTGTATTTTGATAATTTTGAAAGCCATATTCGATATACAGTGATCTTTTTTGGGAGTGGCTATGAAATGCAGAAGCTTTTAATATGGTTTCTATTATATATAGAAACAGTACCTCTTAGGAAATCTAAGCTAGTGCCTCAATGCAAACGGGCCAATCAAAGGTACTGCGTAAGGGAGCTTCGATGTGTGGGGTATACTGGTAAACACTTAACAGCCGACTGTAGAAAGTCAAAAAATGCCCAACCAAAATGTGCTGACGGCGGCTAAGGGCATCCTGCTAACTACAAAGGATAAGTAGTAGCCAAAGAAATGCAGTGGCTGAAAAACAAATCAATTCAAAAGCAAATTTTTGCCCAAACTGCCTCAACGAAGAGAACAAAGTAAACCTGAATCCAGAAATAATACAGTCAATTAATCTAGACCTTTCGGCCAAGTGGTATCTAAAGAGAAAATATACATTAATCAAAATTCGTCTATCAATATTACTATCCAGCAAATATTAGAAAAGTTGAATAAAATGGATGTACGTATCACTACACTGGAATATAGGGTCAAAGGAGCTATACCTAAGAGAAACAATAATCTCTAATAGTCTAAGAATAATGGAATGGAATTCCAATGGACTGCTGCAACACAAACAACAGTTGCAAATTGTTCTTCAGATAAAAAAAATAGACATATGCCTTACCTCAGAGACTTCCTTTACATATGATGTCCTGTATTAAATTCAAGGTATACAATGTATACCATACTATTCTTTCGTAAAATGCAGCTAGAGGATGCAGTACATTAATAATCAGAGAAACGATCGTACATTATCAAGAGATGGGACGCCAAAATGAGGAATTTCCCGCTACCTCAGTAATGGTCAAAATTAAAACTAATGATGTTAAGATCACTTCTGCATATTGTCCTCCAAGACATGCCATTAACAAAGAACCATATCTAGATATCCTCAATAGTCAAAGACACAGATTCATCATTGAAGGCGACTTCATTTCAAAGCACACCCATTGGGGATCTAGGCTTACAACAACCAAAGGTAAATGATTAAAGGAATCAATGAGTGAACCAAAGCGTGACTCGCATCAACTGGCAAATCAACATATTGGCCAGCAGATAAAAATAAAATATCGGACTTGGTAAACTTCCTTGTTGTAAGGAATATTTCAACAAATTATATCTAAATTGATGAAGCATGGGAATGACTATCTCATTCTCACCCTAAGCGATACCAGAATCCAAAAAGAAAATGCTCCTAGATTAACAGAAAAACATACTGGGAAACCTTCAGACTAACGCTGGAAAATGCTATTGATCTATCAGTTCCACTAAGAACAGCAGAACAATTGGATAAGAAAGTGGAATTATTAGTAACCAGCATACAACATCCAGCTTGGAATAATGCCCCTTTTGTTATCCACTAAACAAAAGGAAATAACTACCCGAAAGAAGTACGAAATCTGATCTCCTGATGTTTATGATGTTGATGTTAAAATTGACGTTGACGTTACGTTGAATTGAATGACGTTTATGTTAAATTTTTTTTTGACTCTTTCATTTGTTGATGCTTTTGAACTTTGGTGCTGGAGACGGGTCCGTCACATTCATGGAATGCCACTCAAACAAACGCATCCATTATTCAAGAAATTAATGAATCCACAAGGATCCAAATTATTCGTAAACGAATACTAACATTGTTAGGCCACGTTGAACGCAGGGATGGTAAAAACCTAGAAAGACTAGCAGTACATGGACGGATGGAGAGTTCTAGATCTTGCGGCAGACTTCCAAAAAGAGAGACAGACCAAATTAAAAGTCTGGTTCACCTCTCCTGTATGAAATCAATGAAGCCAGAAATAGAAAACGCTGCCGAGAAGTAGTCCGAAAACGCCTCAAATGGAATGAGTTTTCATCGGAGACGATTTTACAAAGACGAATACGAGGAATAAGAAGATGTTCAAATTCTCTGTAACATGACCTCTGAACTTTTCTTAGCCATTATTATTAGAACATTAATATTCAACATTCACTTTAAAACTGGTTAAAATAGATCAATTCTTCTATTGGAACTTTCGTTGTGAAACAAGAAACTCGAAACTCGCATCGAACTCTCGAAGCATCAAATCACTTTTTTAAACTTCTCGACGCGCGTTTTGCTAACCATGTTAGCATTATCAGGAAATGATTCAATCTGATTGAAAAAGGTTGAATCATCACCTGATGATGCTAAAATGGTTGGCGAAACGCATGTCAAGAAGTTTAAAAAAGCGATTTGAATGAGAAAACGTTCAAATCTTTTCAAGTTTAGTGGTTAAAATCGATTAATTTTGATAATTTCCGTAAATCAAAGTTATTTATTAACTCTAAAGCGTATGAAATCAACCAAACCAACTGTTAAAATACTTTTTTCTTGCAACGAAAAATGGGAACATTATTAAATACTTTTTAAAACATTTTATATTCTGCTTTGTACATGGTAAAATTTTGTTGTTTGTTAACATTATTTGTAGCTGGGGTTGATATAAAGTTACAAAAATTTAATTCAGTTAAAATAAAGAAAATTGAGAAAAACAGGTTTTTAAAAGAGTTTTTCTTTCCACATAGATTGTAAAAAAAATAAAAAGTTTTGTCTACAGGGTAAAAGGTTATCCAATAAAATGTTGATTACACTGTTAAATAAAATTTTTGATTGCATAAAAATATCGATTTCGTTATAAAAATAGAAGTTTCCAAAAAATCCAATAAAGCTTTTAAAAACGTTTTGTGTAATTGCATTTGTTATTTACATTTAAGATAAAACAGTCGAATACAAATTAACATTAATGACATTTTGAATATTCATTATTGGAAAACTTAAATATTGCAAACAGGGTCTGAAAAGTAACTGCAGGGTAAACGGGCATTGACAGGGTTGTTTTGTGCACGAGTTTAAACGCATTCGGGATGCGACAGCTTGCAAGTACTGTCTACTCCGAGACCTCTTTTGATACCGATTAGAGCTGTTAATGAAGAGTCTGGTTTTTGTCTCTGTCGAGTATAATTTTCATTTGTGACATGTTTTCGACCTGTGTTTCCAGGTCGATACTAGTTTTTTGTTTTATAATAATTATCAGAGTTTTATTTAAATTGTTTTTTGATTACTTTATGTATATATATATATATATATATATATATATATATATATATATATATATATATATATATATATATATATATATATATATATATATATATCTCTGCCTAAAGATACAACCCTTCGTCCACGTAACAGGAAGTGGACAACGGCTGAACCCGAACGTTTATTTCGGGTACAGATGGTTAACAGGGCTCTGGCAGAAAAAAACCTATGTTGCGTCTGCAGTGGCAACCACCGGCAACCTGGTCGGTATCTGTTTACTCAGAGGGTGCGGCTGTACACCACGCTCCAGGAACTAACAATCCCTGGTTTTAAATTTGCAGTGGAAACATTGGACCTATAAGCTTATAAGCAACCGTGACTCGTGCGTAATAACAATTATACCCCAGGTGGTAACCAATCCATCCGTCAGCAGACGTCAACCGGAAGCTCGGATTCTGGGGAACCTGGACTGTCACGATTTCAAAAAAAGTCGGAGCTTTTCGGCAAATTTTCATACAAAACACTGAAAAAGAACACAAAAACCCTTGGTGGGACTCGGCATGCAAAAGTACATTGCAAAAGGAAAATTGTATCCATACCCACACAGAATCACCACCACCAACACAGGAAGAAATCCACAGGCACATATGCAAACTGAAGAATAACAGTGAAGATGGTATCACCGCGGAACTATTGAAAAACCTCGAACCAAATTCATTGCAGGAACTTACGCAAATTATCACGAACATATGGCAAACAGAAAAATTACCAGATGAATGGAAATGTGCTCTTATTCACCTTCTACACAAGAAGGGCGACAGAACAGATGTAAATAACTACAGAGGAACGTCCTGTCCAGAGAAGACAAGAACAATTAGAATACAAAATTGCCAAGTACCAGGCAGGCTTTTACCCTGGTCGCTCATGCACTGAACAAATATTTAACTTAAAAACAATACTGACATACAAAGCTATCAGGAACGTCTCAATCATCTGCACGTCTGTGGATTTCAAAGCATACGACTGCATCGATCCAAAATCTCTGTTCAACATCCTAAAAGAACAAGGACTTGACCCCAAAACATTACGACTGATCAAGCACACAGACCGACACAACCTCTAAAGAGAAATTTATGGGAGAAATTTCTGAACCCTTTCTGATTAAAACCGGAGTACGCCAAGGAGATGGGTTCAAGATTCCTCTTCCTGGACAAGTTCATAAGGAAATGAGAAAAAGAACTGAAAAATCAAGGACACTGAAAACCAATACGACTCGGATGACCTAAAAACAACATAGAAATGTCATGGCTAGCCTTCGTAGATGACCATGCCATACTCGCAGACAATGAAAAAAGCGTAACCAAACAGATAGAAGTCTTCAAGGAATGTGCAAAGAAAGTTGGCCTACAAATCTCCTTTCAAAAAGTCTATTTTTTCTGATAAAATTAGATGTCCAAAATTTGAACACCAAATACGGCAAAATAAATAGGGTCACTTCAAATATTTGGATGAAATCCTCGAACCCACAGAAGGAGAGAAGATAGCACAGACGACTCGATTTCAGAAGATGAAGAGGGTATAGACTGTTCCATTGGCCGGGTAAGTGATGGTGACTGTATTTTGGGATAGTCATAAAGAAATTGCAGAAATACAACGCATCGTCTCACACTTCAGTGGTCGTCATGGCAAAAATTCACAAATTGGGATTTAAATTGATTGACCACTCACCATATTTACCAGATCTGGTCTCCAGCGACTTTTTTCTCTTTCTTAGGCTTAAAATTTCGTTCGGAGGGCATCGTAAACCATTTTTGAACTTTTACATAGATCAGGAAAATTTAAAAGGAGTATAGTAGGGTTCTTTATGAGCTCACAGCTGAGACTAAGAGCAGACGCTTTGATATTGTTGGGTTATTGCTTTCCAGATTCTTGAAAAATACCATCATATATATCATTGTGACTTCTAACGAAAAGTGGATTCTTTAGGATGGTCCAAAGAGAAAAAAATTGTATGTTAATTTCAGTGAGCCATCAGCCACTACTGCAAAATCAAATATTCAGCTTGGCATAGCGCATTATGAGTTGTTCCAATCTGGAACTGTTCACTACTGACCAGCTGATTAAAAGACAATAAGCATTTTAAAAATTTGTGAATATTTCAAAAAAGTGAAAAAGGCGGAGTTCGAGCTGATGAAAAATAGGTGGAAGGAATATTTGAATTATTTGTTAAATGAAGAAGCATTCAAGAGGAATACAGTGTGCGATCGAGTCAAAATTAGAAAAATTCATTATTAAAGGAAAGTATAAATTATAAAATAATAAAAGCGAGGGAAGGGACGGACTGATTATAGTACTAAATAAATTCGAAGGACACCGTTTAATTGAATGTATGCCCGATTTGATCAAGGAAATGTGGAGGAAAGGAAAACTGCCGAGAGAATGGCCGCAAACAATAATTTGCCCTCCATATCAGAAAAGGAAATAGGAATGAATGTCAGAACTATCGAGCCATCTCGCTAATAAAAAGAGCTTATAAAATAATGGCAAAATATATTAAAAAAATTAATTAACAAAAACGGAAAGTGAAGTGATAGACCAATCTGGATTTAAGGAAAAGAGTATCAGATCAAAATTGTTTCTTTTCATATATTTTAAAAATGCCTACGACAAAGGAAAAATAACAGAACTCTATAATGTGTTAAAGAAGTTAAAAGTCAAAATGAAATTGATATAAATGATCGGTAACGTTACAGAGAGTAGACAAAAGGAACGCATTAGGTAAGATCAGTTTTCATAGATTCTTTTTAATATAGCATTAGAAAATGTTATAAGAATTGAAAAAATTATCAGAACTGATCTGTGATAGTTATCAGTACGTGTAGCATTCGAAGGTGATCTCTTTGTTATGGTGAGAAGTAAGAGAAATTAGAGGAAAATATATGAAAAATGGGAGAAAATTCTTTAAAAATATAAAGTTATTTAATAAGAATGTCAGAACTTTGAACCGTAATAGTGGCAATATTGTTTGAAATGTAAATGTCACTCATAGACTATTGTGTTCAGTATATGTGTCAATTCAATATGTGTTCAAATATGTGTCAAATAGAGTTTGTTTTGTTGGTGATTTTAATGTTTCGGATTTTGCAGATAGTAAAATGAGCATAAGGAAACAGACTTTGATGACATTTCAATCATATTTTGGCTTCACTCAGTGCAATATGATATATAATTGTTCTAACCGCTAGCTTGACTTGGTATTTTGTAATGATAATTGTTGGGTTTTGCACAATAATGCCCCGTTGGTTGATGAGGATATCTACCACCTATCGCTTATTATAGTTAATGATATGTCAATTAAGACGGCAAATTTTTTGAATAATAGGCACATAAAAAGTTATAACTTTAAAAAAGGTAATTACGTGGAAATGTATGAATGTCTTCTCAATGTGAACTTGCAGTTTTTGGACGATTGTAATAATATTGATGGTATTATTGATACAGAAATATCCTAAGGGGTATACCACCGAAATAATCAATAATATTAAATTAAAGTCACGATATTATATAAAGTATAAAGAAATACTCTTGAATGTTTATTTATTGAAGTACAAAGAATTAAGAAAAAAAAATATTAAGTTGCAAATTGAGAATGCATATAAGATATATATGGAAGCTGTTTAGAACTCCATTTCCAATGATTCTGGAATGTTTTGGTCGTATATTAGTAGTAAAAGTAATTCAACTAGAATACCCGGGTAGGATGGTTTATGATGACAATTTTTTTGATACTCCAAATTCCATTGTGAATGCTTTTGCGAGTTTTTTAGCTAGTGTTTATGATACTGCTACTGGCCATTTAGGGAGAAGGGAGAGTTATTTTTATTTTGTTGATCACATAGTTATTGACTAAGATAATGTTCCAGCATTTTTGGTTCGAGATTGTTTGTCTGTATTCTCTAAACCTTTGACAAAAATTTATAACTTGTCCTTACACCTTTCCTGAAGCATGGAAATTGGCTAAAGTATGTCCATTTTACAAGCAAGGTGACAGGCATTTGATCTCAAATTATAGACCAATGACAGTGTTGTCAAATTTTGCTAAGGTGTTTGAGATTTTGCTATATAATCGTGTTTATCCGGCGATTAAGGGTATGATTTTACTAAGTCAGCATGGTTTTGTAGAGGGCAGGTCTACGGTAACAAATTTTGTATCGTTCACTCAATATGTTGCTAATGCCTTAAATGCTCGACAGCGTGTCGATGTAATTTACAATGAGTGTAATGAGTGACAAATTATGATGAGTGATTTGTAATGAGTGACAAATTATACAGATTCCTACTATCCTATCTAACTAACCGCCAATATTATGTAAACTATAATAACTATCAGTCATTTATATATAAAGCAAATATGGGGGTACCACAGGGTTCCAATCTTGGCCCGCTGTTGTTTCTGATGTACATTGATGATCTCTCCGGGCTTTTGGATTGTGAAAGTTCCATGTTTGCAGATGACTTGAAACTTTTTAGAGTTGTAAACAACATCCAGGATTGTAGAGGGCTGCAGAGAAATTTGGAAAAAGTAAATGAATGGTGTGAGTTGAATGGGCTTCAATTGAATACTAAGAAGTGCAAAGTAGTATCATTTTCTAATAAGTTAAATAACTTTAAGTTTAATTATTTCATAAACGCCTGTAATCTGAAACAAGTCCCTAATTTTAAGGATTTAGGAATAACTTTCGATACAAAGCTTTCTTTTCTGAATCACATACATAATGTAGTGAATAGTGCTTTTAAATCGCTTGGGTTTATAATTCGTAATTGTAGATGATTTGATAATTGGGATGCTCTAAAGAGTTTGTTCTATGCTTGTGTTAGATCTAAAATTGAGTATGGTTCTGTGGTGTGGAGCCCATATTATAAAAACCATAAGAAACATTTGGAGGATGTACAACGGCGATTTTTAAAGTTTCTTTACTTTAAATCATTTGGCGTTTACCCGGGAAGAGACTTTGATCATCATCAACTGCTGATTATGAATAATTTTGAATCATTGGATGTTATCGTTCTGTGACATTTTTATATAAATTGTTGCATAATAAAATTAATAGTCCATGCTTGCTCGGTCAGTTGATCTTTCGGATAATGAGGGTGGAGTCTAGACTTGCGTTGCCATTTTATTTGAATCTGGCTTTGAACAATGTTTCCATTAAATCGCCGTCATACTCTACGTGCTCTATTTTTAAAAGTATTTCAGCGGATTGTGATATGAATAATAGTTCATGGCGCCACATATTGACATGTGTGCGTAATTATTTTATGAGTCAATGATTGAGTTTGTTTTTGTTATATTTATTAAAGGTAATACCGTTTTTTTTGTGTAACTTTACTTTATTTTCAATATAGACAATTACTTTCAACCTAATTAATTTATTGTTTACTTCATTTTCTCTTTGAATTTTATTTTATTTTATTTTTTTCTATTGTAGTATGTTATTTTGTTCAATATTGTAGAGATTAGTGTAATTATTATTATATTTTGTAATTGATTACATTAGATATTAGTAATTAGCTCTGTAATTGGGTTATCCTGTTGGGCTAATAAAGCATTATTATTATTATTATTAAAAGAGTAATCGAAAATTGGGTATTCAGAATGCATTTCGCCAGACGCGGCCGGGGAGACATTTGAACGATATTATTTTCAAAACATGCTGTTCTTCGAAACAAACTTATTTTAACTCTTTACATGCCAAAGCAGACACTTGACGCATAAGCAGTTTCGAGTAAAACGCTAAAAACCTGCCAATATCTTATAAGTTGCTTAATTAATTTGCAATTTTAAACAAAAATTGACAAAATATCCATCAGGAGTCAGTGCTTTTTAAAAATATCTGATTTATCGTTAAAAAAATTAGACATGCCTGGTTTTGCATCTAGGGCTTGCAAATATCTGCTTATGCTCCTAATTGAACTGTAAATGTTTGGTTTTGCATTTCTATAAAAATGATAATAATTAAAACACTTGGTATTTGTTTTACAATATATTCAAGATATTCTCTAACATGTTTCGGCCTCGCGACCATTCTCAAAGAGAGTTATGTATAAACTAAACTAAAGTTTCAAAGTGCTGTCTAATGGAAGTCGGTTTTTTCATCTCGTTAAATTTATTACACTATCAATAATTGGAGTATTTCCGAAGTCTAGCTGGGTGTTTGTTAGGTTTTTGCCGTCGTATATGGCTTTTTTAATTTCGAAAATTTCCAGGTAATTTAACAGCCTGCTTTTATTGCAGCTATGTATTAATTTGGTATTATTAATGTTGAAAAATGGTTCTGGTCTATACAATGTTCGGCAAAGCCCGTCTTTCTCTGATTGTGTAAAATTGAATATTTATGTTCTTTTAGCCTATCATTGAGCGATCGGCCCGTTTGGCCTATATAAATAGCGTCACACATATTACATTTAATTTCGTATACTCCAGATTTGTCACAAAATTTTGCTCTTTCTTTGTTATTGTTTAACATCGATGCAAGATTATTCTTATTAACAGAGATAATATTAATATTTTCGTTCTTTAACTGATTCTTGAACTTAATTTGTGAATATATATATCTTTTTCGGGTGTTGCGGCATAAAAATGTTTGGTGTTGTTTTTCTTAATCTTGTTTTTTATCATTTTATCTATGATGCTTGGCTGATATCCATTATTCCTTGCGATATTTTTGATAATATTAAGTTCTTTTTCATAGCTGTCTTTTTTAAGTGGAATCGTTAGAAGTCTGTGGGTCATACTATGAAAAGTGGACATTTTTACATTCCGTGACTGATTTGAACTTGCGTGAATAATTGTATCGGTATACGTAGGTTTTCTAAATATTTCGAATTCTAATTTATTCGGTGTTCTTATTATTTTTAAATCTAAGAAATTTAATGAATTATCCGTCTCTGTTTCTATTGTGAACTGGATTTTTGAGTTTACACTGTTTAAATATTCAAGAAATTGACCCAATAGTCTTTCTGTACCGGTCCATATGCAAATAATATCATCGACATACCTGGCCCAAAAATGTATGTGTCTTGTATAATTAGTGTCGCTAAATAAATTGTTTTCAAAATTAGCCATATAAATTTCTGCCAGGAGGCTATGATAGGCTAAAAGAACATAAATATTCAATTTTACACAATCAGAGAAAGACGGGCTTTGCCGAACATTGTATAGACCAGAACCATTTTTTTTAACATTAATAATACCAAATTAATACATAGCTGCAATAAAAGCAGGCTGTTAAATTACCTGGAAATGTTCGAAATTAAAAAAGCCATATACGACGGCAAAAACCTAACAAACACCCAGCTAGACTTCGGAAATACTCCAATTATTGATAGTGTAATAAATTTAACGAGATGAAAAAACCGACTTCCATTAGACAGCACTTTGAAACTTTAGTTTAGTTTATACATAACTCTCTTTGAGAATGGTCGCGAGGCCGAAACATGTTAGAGAATATCTTGAATATATTGTGAAACAAATACCAAGTGTTTTAATTATTATCATTGTTACTATGTTTCACCAAGAGCCAACCGCGCAATCAATCAAAACTATTTCTATAAAAGGTATAGCAGCATCTACGCTAATAAAATTTGAGATTGCAATAAAAGAAGATTTCAAAGAAAATTATTTTATTAACAATTGTTCAGGATTATGTTAACATTAAGAACAAAATTAAACTCTCAACTCATTTTCTTCACTATCAGAAAAAACAACTATTATCATGCCCGTCATGAAGAGTTTCCACAGCATGAACCATTTTTTCTTTAAAGGCGGTTTTGAAGTAATAAAGACGTTCGTCGTTTTCCCAATCTGTCTCATAGTGTTTAGCTAACAAGGAGGAAATACTTCTTATTTTGCCGGGTTTAAGGTTTCTGCCCACATTCATTGGTTGCAACTGTATTTGGATAGCTTTCTTGCCTTTCTTACAGATGCTCTCATCAGTTGAAATTGCGTTCTTGTAATATGGTTCACCCTTGATAAGAACGGGTGGGTGGTTTTTGTAAAAATTATTCGTTTAGACGGTTGAAAGTGGAAATGCCAGGACCCAGAGCTCTTAAGGATTTTTTGCACTTCACTTTTCCAGTCGAAGACTGAGACATTTTTCTCATTTTTAGCACTGTAGCGTAATCTTTAATTATATTAATGTACTTCTCTGGGTTAATAATAGTGGTACATTTTTAAATCTTCTTCTCTATTTGGCCAAATACTCGGTCAGAAGGGAGAAAAGGATGACCGACCACTGGATATACGAGTTCAACAAGTTTTATATGAAGTGGAGAACAGCACTGCAGCCAATATTGGACCATACCAACCATCGTACTGTTTTGATTCTGTCCTCCATACCTATAACATCAAACGCACGCAGTAAAAAACTGCAGAAACAATTTCATTTGAGTTCCTTTGACGGTCATTCTTTGTCTATATAAATGATTTTACGTCTTCAGTATTAACTTTTGATTTTAAGTGTCCAGTTACCACCGCAAAATTATTATATATTGATCTGCATACTAACATAACAGGCTTGATCTGGAATTTTTGGGAGTGATAATTTTTTTTTGTTGTCAAAGGAAAATATAGCAATTTTGGTATCATTTTCTCTCAAGAAGTACTCTGTGTACGTGCTGTTCTGTCGCTGTCCTTAATTTTTCTTGAGGGTCGATAATTTTTCTTATTTTGTTCGAAATCTGCAGGCATTTTGAGATCAACCTTTGGAGATCCAAAGCCAATATTGTATTGCCGTAGAAAAACACTCTTTAACGTTTAAGTATTCTTCCATTGGAATATTGTACATCTTCCACAATTTGACTATATTCAGTTCACAGGGCAAGTATCGTCTAATAATTGTTTTATACAAGCATAATGAGTCTCACAGCAAGGTAAATATTCAATGAAGTTCTTTATAGACTCTCGTTTGTGAGCCGCTTTTTCTGATATTCTTTCAGCTCCTCTTTTTGCTGCTGACAAAACTATAGTCTGATGATATTCCTTTAATATTCTTTCAACTCGGTTTTTTCCAATACCCAGTACAACCACAAATGTTCTTTTCCACACAGGAATTGTCCCTTTAGTTTTAATGCTGTAGGTTACACTGACCGACTTTGGTTTTTTTCGAACATTTTCTTTAATTTTGGTACCCAGTTTTTCGGTCTACTTGTGATACAATGCTTCAATACAAACATATCTTGATACGATTTGGATGTTTTGCTGAAAACATCCTTATTGAATCATAGTTAATAATACCATAATTATCTCAGTCATAGTTAATAAACAACATTATAATGTCTTTGTAAATTATATTATCTTAAGTAAATTAACATTTTGCGAAATGTCTGAATGATTGTGGCGTGTTCATATATTTTTTTTCCTTTATTTGGGTTTTTCGCCACTATCTAAAACTCAAAAAATATCAAAAATACCTGTTCTTATTTAAAGAATCACTGGGTAAAAACAAAAAAAAAACCAAACGGAGACAAATTTCTCAGTGATTCTTTTTTCTAATAAATTTGCCTAACGAACAAAATTTTAAAGGTATAAAAATGTTTACAAACTTTTAACGTTAACGGTTCGGAGGGTACTCTTCCCCCGTTTTCAAAACTAAACTAAAAAATAAATTATATTAATTTGTAATATATAGATAACGAGTGAAAGTAAATATATTTTTTTGTATATGTCAACGATACTTACATTGACAACAATTGTTGTAACTTTGTTTGTTTATAACATAAATTGTTTTATAACATTTTTATACGTTCAAAATTTTGTTCGTTAGACAAATTTATTACAAAAAAGAATCACTGAGAAATTTGTCACCGTTTGATTTTTTGGTTTTACCCAGTGATTCTTTATTTACATAAAAACATATATTTATGATATTTTTTGAGTTTTAGATAGTGGCGAAAAACCCAAATAAAGGACCAAAAAAACATTTTGCGAGACTGCTAATCAAGAATTTGCAAAATAGACATACCTATGCATCTTGGCTTGTTCACGCTTCCATTCTTGTTTATTTGCTACTCTTTTTCGTCCTTTGCCAACAGTACTTGGTTTTATGGTAACTTTGTTATCCATATTTTATCTTAATTTTTACTATTCTGTCACAGACACTACATAATTAATTTGTAAACAAAACTCCTAACACTTTCGTCACCACGTTTTATTTCAATCTGATCATGCAGGTTCGAGCAAAACAAAATATCCTCAAAGGCTTGGCGATCACGTGACTTGAATGCGGGAACCGGAAGTCAAATGTCTGCTTTTGCATGTAACCTCTATACGCAAATGTCTGCTTAACGCAAATGTGCACTTACACGTTTGGGTATGTCCCTGTGGGCCAGTAAATCATATACCTACCAACTTTTACAATAGAAATCCATGCTTAACTCATTTAATCAAAAAATGTCGAATGTCTGCTTTTGCATCTAAACGCTTCATAGGTGATTGCTGAAGGATGGACAGAATATAAGTTTTGAGGACGGCGATAGATGGTTATAAGTAATGATGGATATAATAAGGAGTCAAGTAGGTGGTAGGACATTTCCGAGCGGGCTGATGTTCTCGTCGCTTCTGTCAAGTTTGCTGAGAAAAATCAATATAAGTGGTGCAAAATAATGTATGTATTCTGATTCTGTCATTTATTGCTTGAACTATACATATTTGTGATTGTAACACTTTACTTCCCACTCTTTTTTATTCTCATTTACATTTTTTTCGTTTTTTTGATTTATTAGTAGCTAAACCCGCCCACGCTTCGCTGTCGCCCAGTCTGATATGAAATGAATAGGGAAGTAAATAAGTATAAAGAACGATAGCGAAGTATAGCGAACATAGATTCACCAAGGAAACACATAATTCAGTTTAACACCCTTCTTTGCATTGCTGTGACTATGCTCTGGAATGAAACGAAAGGAAAAAAAAAGATGTTTTTCACAGAAAATCGTTTTTTATTGGAAAGCTAGTGGATGGACTACATTTTTGTTTGTTCTTTTTTCTGTATAAACATAATTATCAGACAGTTTACTCTAGGGCATGCGACGTATAATTGCCCATGAGAAAAGCATTCGTTTTCTTAATTCAAACCTTACACTGGCAAAGATTGCCCTCGCGCTTTATTGGTAGTCATAGTGAACGCAAGGCGTATTGAAAATTGAAGTCATTTGAACGCGAATGCCATCTCGGTCGGAATGAGTGGTTTTCGTGGAAGTATTAGTCTTCACTTTTATGAGGTCCAATCAGAATTGTTGCTTCAATTAGATTGTTCATCATTTTTTTAACTACTAATCATGTACCATTACATAACGTTGGCTGACTGACCGTCATGGTTCAAACCATTAATGGAAAGTACAAGGTGAAGCGTTCTAGTAATTACAAAATTACCCCAGGAGGTAGACAATCCTCTGTCAGCTCTGCTGGTACAACCGGACTTTCGGATTCTGGAGCGTCCGGGCTTAAACGCAAAATCTCTGACCAACGTTTGAAACCGAAAACAAACACTTTTTTTGGAACGGTAAATATTAATTCTCTCCTGCGTCCAGGAAAACTACACGAATTGGGGCGAACATTGAATCAGCAAAAAATCCAAATTTTAGCTTTGCAAGAAACCAGATTGACAGACGATAACATCTGGGAATTCGGCAACTACAGACTTTTTAAAAATAAAACGGACAAAAGAATACTCAAAAATACACCACATCTCGGTGTTGCTTTCGCTATCTCAAAAAACATTCTTGGTTCTATAACTAATGTCCAGCCAGTAAATAATCGACTTATGACACTATCCTTCAAGTGTACTAACAAAAACTATACATTAATACACACCTCCCAGTTAACGAAAAAAATAAATCTAATCCTGAAAAAGTAAATAAGTCCTGGGAAATATTGGAAAAGACTATCTCTAAAATTCCCTCTAACCATGTAAACATCCTATTGCGTGATTTCAACGCCCAACTAGGGAAAGAAAAAAGTACAGGAAAACAGTCGGCAGTTTTCCTGCTCATAAATGGACTAACTATAATGGCAAAAGATTGGTTGAACTATGTTCGCAGTTTAATCTAAAAATTATGTCAACCCATTTTAAGAAGAAAATAACAAAACAAAATACCTGGAGGTGCCCAAATACGTACATGGGTGAATTTCAAATTGACCATGTTGCCATTTCGTACCCAAATTATAAAGAGATTTTGAATGTTCAACTCAGGAAAGGAGCTAACATAGACACGGATCACTACTTGACTAGAATCAAACTTAGCTTAAAACCTAGAAAACTTATCCAAAAGAGACAGCTAATATCAAAGTTCGACCCTACGAAAATAAAACTAACCCTAACAGAAGAGCTTGATAAACAACCAACACAGAACTGGCAAGAATTGAAACAAAAAATTATTAAAAGAGACTTAAAGTTGGTTCTTTTACAAAACTGTAGAAAACATCCGTGGTGGGATGAAGTTTGCGAGCAAGCAGTATTAAGCCGAAGTAAAGCATTAAAAAATTGGAACAGTCAAAAAACAGCAATAAACTATAACATCTTTTTGGAAGTAAGAAAAGAAACATCGAAGCTAATTAGAGAAATGAAAAGAAAATGTGAAAACGATCAACCTAATGAAATAGAAAAAGATTTCCAAACAATTAATACCCGAAACTTTTACAAAACATTTAAAACCAAATTAATAGGCTATCAACCCCAAAGTTTTTGCTTCCAAAAGGAAAACGGACAATTAGCTCTAAATAACCAAGACAATTGCAAATAACTTGCGAAATATTTTGAACAAATACTAAGGTACAATCAAGGAAATAATCAAAATTCTACAAGAATTTTGGCGAACCGAACGAATTCCGGAAGATTGGAAAGATGCTCTAATCCATCCACTATACAAGAAAGGAGATAGAACGGATGTAAACAACTACAGGTGGATATCTCTGTAGTTGTTTACATCCGTATAACACAAGGTCAAATGTTAAATTCATGAGTGTTATCTCAGAACCCTTCGAAATTAAAACTGGAGTGAGACAAGGGGATGGACTCTCGCCACTCTTATTTAACTGTGTTCTAGAAAAAGTAATTCAGGAGTGGTGTGAAAAAAAAGTCAGCCCTGAATATTAACCAGCCCATTAAACTGGGGAGAACCAACATCAAAATTGATTGTCTGGCGCTTGCTGATGATCTAGCAATTTTGGCTTAAGGTGTATTAACGGCACAGAAACAGATTGAAATCCTAAAAGAAACAGCAGAAAAGGTAAGACTCCAAATTTCCTTTGAAAAGACACAATACATGACCTGCAACAAACTAAGAACATCATTTCTAAAAACAAAATATGGTAATATGAGACGAGTTTCTAAATTCAAATATTTGGGTGAAATAATCATGGAAAACGGATGACTTATGGATGGGAGACTTAACACAAAATATTTACAACACAAAATATTTACAACACAAAATATTTACAACAAAAAATGCATATCTAAAAACACAAAACTGAGACATTACAAGACAGTTATTAAGCGAGAATGTATATGTGGGGCAGAAACGCTCATTTTGAATAGAAAGAGAGACATCGAAGAGATTGAAAAGAAGGAAAGAAGAATCATAAGAAAAATCTTAGGCCCCAAACAAATAAATAGCACAACGATATAGATATAAATAGCACACGATATAAATAGCACATAGCGATATGAGAAAAAGAAGACTTAAGTTTTACGAACACATAAAACGGATGAATCCGAGTAGGCTAACTAGACAAATAGTCGAATTTTATGAAAATAGGAGCAGAGCTAAAGTAGAAATTAAATGGATTGCTGCAATTAAGGAGGACCTAAGACCGCAAATATTGCACAAAGTGAAATTCAGTATATATGCTCTTTCAGACACAAGGTTAACGTTTGGAAGGTTGGCCAGAGAGAAAAATGTAGGAAGACTGGAACAACTTGGTCTGACGAAAGGAAAAAAGCTCATAGCAAAGGAATGAAATTAGTATGGGTGCAAAGGAAGGTAAACAACAACAAACGCGTCTAGTTGTACTTCGCGTGGTCCACCAGGGCTCATACGTGAATAATAATAATAATATATATATATATATATATATATATATATATATATATATATATATATATATATAAATATATATATATATATATATATATATATATATATATATATATATATATATATATATATATATATATATATATATATATATATATATACACACATATACTAGCAGAACCCGGCAGACGTTATCCTGCCAGTGTATATTTATTTACCTCTATATATTTAAAATGGTCATTACACTACATTACATACAGTAGAATCTATAAAGCGTTGTAGAAAATTATGGAAAATTAAAGATTCATTAAAGATTCACTCATATGGATAAGATTCTATTGTTTTTATTAGTATAAATTGATGATAAATTATATACTTTTTTTTTTATTAATAATTCACGTGAACGAATAATTTTAACCAATTTAAGGTTAATTCAAACTAATACTAACATCTAGCGTAACGCAAGTGGATAAAAAAATATTTTTGGTTTATGATTCGGTGTATAGATGCACATAGTTTTTGAAGTTTCTACTCTGGAGCAAGCAACATATAGTTGACCATGCGAAAAACATGGATTTTCTAAATTTAACCGGGCAACGCGCAGCGACTGCCCTTGATTGCCATCGCGAAAGCAAAACGCACAGGAAATTGAAGTCGTTTGAATGTGAACATCTTCTCCTTTATATTTGCCGTAAATTATTGTTGCTTCAATCACATTCGGCATCAGTTTTTTTCACGGAAAGTCTGGTTCCGTAACACAACTTTGACGTGTTCAGATTCCGAAGGAGCATTTTTGGTGAGCCAATTTGAACGTTAGTTTTTGCGGTGGGATTCCAGGTGGTTCCAATGAATTGAGACATTTGACTGGAGAATTAATAACTTGATCCTGTTCTGTAACTATATCAATGGATTTGTATTCCGTACCAGGAATTTTCAATTGAATCTTATTATTGATTCGATTGACGTCATCATTATTTGATTGAACGATATCTCCTGCATTGCAGAATAAACCGAATGTTTGTCGTCGCCCATGTCCTGTTGGTTGGCTGTCCTGTTGGTTGGCTGTCCTGTTGGTTGGCTGTCCTGTTGGTTGGCTGTCCTGTTGGTTGGCTGTCCTGTTGGTTGGCTGTCCTGTTGGTTGGCTGTCCTGTTGGTTGGCTGTCCTGTTGGTTGGCTGTCCTGTTGGTTGGCTGTCCTGTTGGTTGGCTGTCCTGTTGGTTGGCTGTCCTGTTGGTTGGCTGTCTTGTTGGTTGGCTGTCCTGTTGGTTGGCTGCCCTGTTGGTTGGCTGTCCTGTTGGTTGGCTGTCCTGTTGGTTGGCGTTGCCTCAAGTCTTTTTTTATGAACCTTGGAAAATTCATCCCAAATAATGAATTGTCACGTTTTCAATACAGTTGCCATTCTAGATGATTTCCCAGGGTTGCAAAGATGATGTGCACTTAGTATCAAATTCAGTTGTAGCTTGAGAGCCGAATGCGCCGTGCATCCTCCATCGAGTAGCGTTGCTGTAATCAACTCATTCATATTTCTGCGAGTATCAAATTGAGTAGAAATATTTTTTCTGTGCCTCCTGGAGCATCAAGAAAAAGAAACCCACCATTTCCGTCCCCTACATGATCCACAATTGATTTGTATGCGAGTCGCTCATCGTTTGTTAAGAGTCTTTTTTAAGCCTCAACATAAATTTGCAGCGCATCGATGTCGTTTGTTTTTCTCGCAATACCTCTATGTTGATAACATCCTTTCTGTCATGTTTCGTTGAAAACAGCCCCAGCTGATTGAGGATTTTATTGTTAATCGACATATAAATATCTTCAAGAGATATCAGAGCTGCATTGAAAATGTGTTTTAGACAATGTATGCGCTTTATACGATATTTGTGAAGAATACGTGAAGCGTTTCAAACTTTACGTAAAAGAGATGGGACAAAGGAAAAAGTGAGAGAAGAAAAATGAAGGAATATTATCGATTGGAGTTTATAGATAAATTAAGACAAACTTCGGATAGTCCGGACTGGGACTCGAACCCAGATCGTTCGATTACATGTCGAGGGCTCTGTCGAGTTAAGCTACGAGCCCTATACAAATTTTCTTTTACTTTTATCTATATCCATTGAGCCACATTGTCTATCGTACGGTAGCATTTTTAAATTCAAATACTGTAATCAGGGAAAGATATAGTTAAGGTGTAGAAGTTGATGCGCTACGGCCCCATCTAGTGGCGAGGTACAACAAAGTGGATAGCGCGAAAATATTCAATGTGTTCAAATACCTAGGTATAACAATTATCATAGCGATCGGTTATACGCTGTAGAAGTTGATGTCCTGCAACGCCATCTAATGGCGAGTTTCATCTGGATAGCATAAAAACCTTCTCTATGAAAAAATACTTGATGATGTGCGAACTTTCATGGTGATAGGTCAAACGGTGTCGGAGTTTATCGATCTCATATATGCCAGCATCCATATATATATATATATATATATATATATATATATATATATATATATATATATATATATATATATATATATATATATATATATATATATATATTTATTCGGGTCCAATATACATCCCAGGATTTCTTTGATCCATCTGTCGTCACATGGCCTCGTTATATGGCCTGCCCACTTCCATTTCAATTCCTTTACCTTTCCAATAATGACTCATACTTTCATTTGTCCTCTAATCCATGTACAGGTCCTTCTGTCCCTCATTGTAATGCCAAGCATACAGCTTTCCATTCCCCTCTGTGCTACCAGAAGTTTTTGGATTGATTGTGATGTGAGTGTCCATACATCCATATATAAAATATATTGTAATGATGTATATAGATTGACTTGGTTCTAGTTGTTTATTAAACGAACCATTTGAGACTAACCACTTAGCTCAACTGGGTTTTATAAGTTTAAATTTCGAGGGTCGTTAAAAAAGTGCTTGGTTTGACATAGAGATGGCGCAAGTGTGACCAGATGACTTTGTTATTTATCAATCATGATTCGTTATATGGTGTGCTGTAAAGTTTCAAATTATAAAATTCAAGTTTGAGCTGTTATACAAGTGATTTATTTTTATCTGTTTTTATACGTTTTTATACAAACTTGTGTTCGTTTGAATAGGAAATAAGTTAGATTCTACTCAAAGAATAATTTCCGTTCGTTTTCGATGATGAATAGGTGAAAAGCTCAGTTTAAACGTATATTCATCGAAGATAATTAACACTGAGACACTCAAAAACCATCATGACTGACAACATCGTCACAATAATCTCGAATTAACTGACCTCTGACTGAAGTTACGTGAGTGAATGAACATTTCCCATTGGCGATTAAATTGATTTAGACGCATTTCCGATGAATTGAGATTCACCATTATCCGTTAGAGATAAACCAGCAGTGCGAATTCCACAAAAAAATATCGAAAACAGGTCCATCTGGAAGAAAAATCACGTCTAGGGTTTTTGTGGAATTCTCGAGGTTAGGGCCAAGGTCAATCTAGGCCGAGAAGTTTTCGAACGACCATCGTAAGATGCTTCAAAACAAAATAATCTCCGCCTTCATTCTGTTCGGAATTTGGAGAATTGTTTGTTTCTTTGAAGTAGTAAAGTTAAACCCCTTGAATTTTCTGTAATTGCTTATCCCGCATAAGCCAACTTCATCGCCGAAGCCGAAACTTTTCAGCTGTATGCGATTGTGAAATCTTATCCTCTTTGTTTTTACCCTGTTTTCCACCTCCAACACACCACCCTGGCGTTGTTTGCTTTTCGGCGAGGAAGCAAATGGACCCAGTAGGAAGATAACGTTGATCGCAGATGGTTACGGTTAAGGTTAACGCTACGACGGAAAGCAAAAGGCGCATGAATGTTACGCGACTCCAGTGAATGGACGTCGGAGTGTTGTTAGTTTTACGCGCGAAAACTCCGGGAAAGCAGGCTTTTCTTCGGCCGCCGGCGGAAAATTGCGCGTATTAGACGGCAACAAGTGACGAAACAATATTTTTTTTCGTGTTTTTTTCATTTGAATAATTGTTTTCTTAGTGTTAGACAGGAAACTTTATTCCAACTTTCTCACCATTAAAGTTTGGCGAATTATTATAAACTTTTTTGGAATTCTGGGATTCTATTTCTAACGAAAGTATGTATGAATAATTTTTGTTCTTTTAAAAGTTTTATTTAATATAATTTTACACGATTCCTTTAGCTAATGTAAAACATTTTATTACTTATTTTTCAAAAATTCCATTTTGAGAGACAAATAATAAAAAACGAGAAAATAATGCTGTCTTTTTATTACTTCATTTTTATTAATTTTGTTTAAAGGAACAATATAATGAATATATTAATTTTTTTTATACTTTTTTTCTGAATTTAAGAAACTGCAAGCCACCATGTTTTTTACATTCTATTTTTACGAAAATTATGTATTAATACTTCTATTAATTATCTAACAAACGCCCAATTGATAATTTGCTTCTCCTCCGTAGTTTTATTAAGAATTTATATATGACAAAAATGTATCAATAGCAATGATCTATTGTTAAAACGAAATGACACAAAATCCTTTGAAGTAGATTTTTTAATTCATTTACAAGACTTGAGCCTTCTTCTTCTTCTTTCCTACCAGTTTGTCTGTTTTTCTTCAGTGTGTTGCTTAAAAAGGTTGTTCAATGAGAGTGTCAGAGCTCTAAATGAGGCACAGTCATAATTACAAGTGCTAATCCGGTAATTTTTATTTTATCTTGAAGAAAAAATATTGACATGTTTTGAAAATAATATCGTTTGTGTAATGTCGTTAAAATGTGATAGGACCTTATTTTTTTAAAGACGATGATGGAAATCGTGTTACTGTTAATGGTGAATACTATAGGAATATGCTAACAGAATATCTTTGGACTGAACTGATAAATGATGATATAAACAATGCTATTTAAACAAAACAAGGCCGTACATTTCGGCATACAATCGAATTAATGTAAGAAAAGTTCTCTGGACGTGTTATTTCGCGAAATGGTAATGTCAACTAACCACCAAGATCTCTTGGAATATTTTTTGGGAAGTTATGTTATCTCTGGATTACAGAAATAAACCTCCAGCAATTCTTGACCTTAAACGAAACATTCAGGGTACCACTGAAAATATACCACGCGTAATGGGTAAAAAAATAATCGAAAATTAGTTAACCAGAATGCATTCCACCAGACATAATGCCATTATTTGTTTTTCAGTTTTTTTGACGTTAACAATTTCTTGCTGTAATAGATAAATAACAGGCCTGATGATATGTTCCAAATAGAAATGTACATTCATTGTTTGTGGGACGTGAATGAGCTCTGTTCTGTTATTGTAAAATATTCCCCCCCAAAACATTTCGCTACCGCCTTGATATGCAGCTACTTCAATAGCTGTATTAAGACGATGCTGTCTTCCTCCTCCCTCCAAACCCTCCGACGTTAATCATCGCTGATTAAACCAATTCTTGTTTCATCGGTAAAAAACGACGTTTTTCTATTGAGGCAATATCCAGGCTTGATGCTATCTGGCCCATAGAAATCACCTTTGCCTTTGCTAGTACCTTAACAGGGGAAGTCTAATTGGGCGTCTGTGATGCAGTCCAACGATAAAAAGCCTTCTGGAAACCGTACGACTTGATATAGCACGATTGTATATCCATAGGAACTGAAATTGTATCGCTCTAATCGGCACTGAGCGGTTTCTTCGTGCATATTGAGCAAGATGACGATCTGGTCGTTTATTTGTAACCCTTCTTCGGTCACTTCTAGGTAGTGAGGCAACATCACCAGTTTCTTCGAATCTTCGAATTGTTCTGCAAACAGTACTCTGAACCATATTGAAACGAGTAGCAATTTGATGTCGCGAGATACCTTCTTGTACAAGGCAATAATTCGGGCCCTATTAAAGGTCGAAATTTCTGCCCCAGGCATTTTTATTATATACTGTACGATTAACACAAATAAACTGATAAATAGGTAGTAAAACATTGTATAAATACATTGCTGGTAAAGGTTAATAAAAAAACCCAAAGCTATTTATAGCACGTTTATGTTTATTAATTTTTCTGATAAATAAATTCCTTAGCTCTTATTACGCATAGGACCCATATTGACATTTCCATATTTTTTAGATAAATAAGAGGGTGTAAGACTTTTGCCGATGAGTTTATTAGTTTGTTTTAAAAATGCATATTAAATAACAATGCAACAAATATTTTCGAACGATTTATACTTTATTTTCGGGAGTATACTTACCGATTAAGAATGGAATACAATGTCATTTAAATGACTGCCTTGGCTGGATTTGCAGTAGCCCATTCTGACTACCCAATTTTTCAGTGCAGTTTCAATCGTTTGAGTCCCAAGAACCACTTTAACTGCGTCTTTTAAAGCCTAAATCGTCTCTGGATGATTGACATAACATCTGTCCTTGACGGATTCCCACAAATAATAGTCCAACGGAGTCAAGTCGCAGCTCCTAGACAGCCAGTTGACATCGCCATTTCGATTGAAGGGCCGAAGATAGGGCGCAAAACGTCGATTGTAGCATTGGCTGTGTGGCCAGTAGCGACATCCTGTTGAAATCAAATATCGGCCAAGTCTTCTTCTGTAATCGTAGAGAATAAAAAGTCAGTTAGCATGGCACGATAACGTTGCATTGATTTTTAGTGCGGCTACTTGTTCATTTTCACAGAATGGCCCTATGATACCTTTGGACCATATTCCACACCATAAAGTCACTCTTTCTGTGCCCCAAATACAGACATTTTGCTGGTTCACATAACCTCCGAGGTGAAAATGAGCTTCGTCAGAAAAGATGATTTTTTGGTAAAAGTGCTCATCTTCTTCTAGCCATTCGGCGATTCGAAAAAGCAATAGATGGTCAACCGCCTTCAATTCTTGAACCAATTGGACTTTGTAGGCCTTTATACCGAGGTTTTTGTGTAAAATTCTTCGTACAGTCCTATCGCTGATGTTCAATTCTTGTGAACGATGGCGAGTAGAGATGCTTGGAAGTTGAGTGAGTTATTTTAACAGGTTGTAGAACTCGTAAAGATAAGTCGTTTTACCAAAAATTATTTGGTTTATATAAAAGTTGCAAAATAAAGACCTGACTTCTTGATATGTTCGACCACTCGTTGTAAACACAGGAAGTATTTGTTTACTGCTGATACTCAGTATGACTGTTTTTTGGATTCTTGTACGATATTTCTTTTGTGTGCGATGTTCGATTTGATTGTGTTTAATTTTTGAGTACTTTCCGCGATTAAAATGCCATACGTTTATGAAAACAATGAACTAGTGGACATAATATTAAGTTACGGGGAGTGCCAACACAATTCAGCTGCAGCATGTCGTTTGTACGCGAAAAGGTTTCCTTTAAGAAGTCACCCGGCTCCGCTCAAAAGCACAACGATGAGGTCACGCTGGAGACCTCCTCTACGCGAAATCATAGGGATCGAGGAAGAAATTTTATAAATTGTCCAAACCGAGCCAACAACGAGCACTAGGTCTATAGCAGGTCAAGTTGAAGTTGATCATAGTAAATTAGGAATAGGAAGACTATACGACAAGAACACTTTTATCCCTCTTATTATCAATGGGCACAAGCGTTAAAACCCGAAAATTATTCTAAAAGAGTTGAATTTTATCAGTGGCTTTTACATCAGTACAATAGAAATGAAAATTTTACTAAATTTATTTTGGATACCGACGAGGTCACATTTTCAAGAAATGGAAGGTATTTAAGGAAACAATTCCATATTAAAAGTCGTTAAGGAAATAATTTCCATAACAACCATGTTTGAGCAGTAGAAAATCCACATGGTGTGAAAATAACCCATTTTCAGCATAGATTTTCAGTAAATGTCTGGGCGGCCGTAGTAAATGGCATGCTTATTGGACCTTTCTTTCTTCCAGGTCGACTCACAGGTGATTTTATTGTTAGACTTTAATATTATTTAAACTTTTTTCAAAACAATCTGCCACAATTATTAAAAGATGTTTCTTTAAATGTTAGACATAATATGTGGTTTCTACATGATGGAGCTCGGCCACATTTTAGACCAGAAGTTCACGAACATTTAAATAATGAATTTCCTAACAGATGAATTGGGCGCAATCGACCCATTTCTTGGCCCGGATTTAGAGCCCTGCGATTTCTTTCTGTGGGGCTATTTAAAAAAAAATAGTTTATCATGATGGAGAAATAACTACAACAGCGCGTTAAAAACGCTTGTGATGTTATTCGTGTACACCGGGATTTTATTTTTGACGAGTGGGTACGCCGAGTAAGATTTTGTGCTAACCGAACAAATGGTGACAATTCTGAACAATTTTTGTAACATGTAACATTTTTGTTTTTGTTATTCTGGAACTTTTATATAAATGATTTTTGCTAAATTGACTTCTCTTTGCGAGTTTTACAACGCAGTGGTCGAGAATATCAAAAAGTTGGGTCTGTTTTCAAACTTTGTAACTTAATAACTTCTTTAATTTGTAACTTTTATATAAATGATTTTTAGTAAAATTACTTATTTCTACGAGCTCTATAACCTGTTAAAAAATTGACTCAATTTTGAAAACCCTGTATATTATTGTTAATTATAATACTCTTTTTAAAAAAATGTAAACATAAAGTTGAATGAATATGAAGTTCTCTCTGATGCCGGTTTGATCGATAAAAAATATTACCCCAAAAGTGAGAAAATAGCGAGCTTAAATTTTATGGAAAAGCCTGTTGTAGTTTCAAATTGGTTATAGTGTTATTAGCATCAGTTAGAAATTTTATGTTAATACCGCTGTTGGTTGATTACGAAGCACCTGGTTCGTGGTTAAATAGGCACTTTTAAGCACTCTAATGTTTTCGGTGCATCAATTTCGAGCGACGAAGAGATTTATAACTAATCTCTTGTATGAAAACCTTTGAAATATCGAAGTTTATTTAAGTGATATTCATACGAGGGTAGTGTGAAGAGTCAGATTTTTTCAAATGAAATATTGTCTTTGCTTTCAGCTCGATATACTTCGTCCTATGATTTTCCAACTTTTTTATGCCTTCTTAAAAGTACGACTCGAACTCTGCAAAATAGTCCTCCGTATGGGTGATGATCTTTTCATTTTATGTGATTTCTTTCCAGCCAGTTATTTCTTCATGTTTGAAAAGAGAAGTCGCTGGGGGCCTAGTGAGGAGAATAACGTGGAAGCGCCATCAAATAGCGCAAATTTGCCAATTTTACCGATATTAATTACTTACCGATTAAATTTAATGATGGTCGTGGGGAAACGCCACTTTTCTTTACCAAATTAAGGCGTTTTAATATCAACTCTTTGTTAAATTTGAACAGTAATGGACCATAATACTCTACCGTGATCGCCATTCCGATCAAGCAGTTGAGTTGCTTCAACTTTAACGTGCTTGTGAATTATCTTTTCGTTCTTTTGGGGGAATAATCTTACCTCGTCTGCAACTTTTTCACACTGAGCTTACAATGTTGCTAGTACTGGCACATACCCAAAGTTGGATACCGTAATAGGTTTTAAGACTTATTTTATATAAATAATAGTTTATTAAATATATATATCGGTTCGGAATTTCTTCCTAACAATCGGTACATTTTTCTATATTTGTTCGGTTTAATAAGTTTCTTTTCACTTCAGCTCATACCTAGACATATCCGTATTTGCTTAAGGTTATATGCAGCTTTTAACAATAGAAAGATAAAATGATAAATTAGATAATAACTAAAAAAATATCAATTTATGTATTAAAAAATATTACCTTTCCTTATATTTTGCTTTGATTCCATTTCGAATTTGTATGAACTCTAGCAATAATTATGAAATCTACCAATAATTTAAACGAGTCCGCAGATGTGTTAGGAAAACCGGTGATAGGTTCGCCGCTACTAAATTTTTGATGTTATTATTTATAAGTCTCCATCACAAGCCAATATTATGCACATTGTATATCGAAATTTGGTTGGAGTAATAAAAGAAAAAAAATGAGACAAATTTAACTGAGGCTCTTTCTCTTGGATAACTCCCTAGATTACAAGAGCTGTTTTTCAATGGCTGTCATCCACGCCGATGCGTTTGATACCGTTAAACTACATAATGTTAAAGGGTATCAAGTTGATGGAGTAGTACATACAACTAATCCCTATATAATCCAACCGCTGAAGGACAAAACCCCGCGTTTTATTAGCAGTTATTAGTTAAAGTAGCAAGAGGCGAGGATTTGAGTGATGTTATATGGGGGAGCAAAAAATTGGTGTTAAACCCAGTGTACATATTTAATTCAAACTGAAAATATAGGTATATAGCTCGTACAAAATTAAAGCAGTTGCACGTCATTAATCACATGATCAACATTTTAACTGCCCTGTTGCCAGATCTTCCCTCTCTAATAATCTAAATAAATCTAATAATTTAAATTAAATGTAAATTACTAAGTAATTAAAAAAATATAATAAATGTTGAAAGTCTTGCAAGTGTAAAATAAAAAGGTCCTATAATTACCAATGACGTTTATTGATGTATAATATGCAAGTAGAAAACAGAAAAAATAATGAAATATCGGCATGCACTTATATTAATTTGAATGAAATGAAAAGAACTGTTTGAAATCACTGCTATCATCTCAAGTATTTATTAAAAAGGAAAAAAACAATTTTATAGTTTGTTATCTATCACTTTTTAAATTTTGTGTGGCTATAGTTTCGTATACGTATACGAAACTATAATCACACAAATTTAAAAATAAAAGTGATAGATAACAAAGTATAAAATTGTTTTATCCCTTTTTAAAGAATGAACTATCACAAAGTAACGGACAAATCAATCAATAATTTGAAGTATTAACGAAATAATTTCTTTTCGAACAAGTATATGCCTCTATTATACCATTTCATTATTATATTTTTTGTATGCTTGATCGTATTCTTCCATATCTCCAGAGTAACAGTGTAAAGTTTCTCACGCCACATTTTTATACGGTCTTGTTGTGTATTACCATCTCTACCCTTGTTTATTATAGTAATTTTTTACAATTCTCCATTTAAGTTCAGTTGGGTTGAAAATGCAGTGGTAGGAGTGAATACGTAAAACTATGTTCCCATATTGTGCTAAGTTGTCTACTAAGTTGTCTACTAATGCTAAGTTGTCTACTAAATATGTCCGTGCTGGTTTATTTCTGAAAAGTATCCACATAGGAAATATCCCAAAACAATACTTTTGTTTGTAGTGCGTACTCTGCAGCAATTCTTAATAGCTCGGTATTAAGCATTTCGATTGAAATGGTATATAATTGTTAGTTAACCAATGTTAATTGGCTGCTACAATATGCTAAAAGGATATATTCTAGTTTCTGTAATATACTATTTGACTTAAACTAAATATATACAAATATTGGCAATTAACTAACAGATGTAAAGGGTAACAATGGACCATTATTGTCTCGTTCTTGTTCAAAATGTTGTATCAGAGATGGTACTAACACCTGACAACCACTATTTAACTGATTTCGCATTTTGCAGGCACGATTCTGACAATTATAACACTGTAGTTGATTAAACTAAACTTGTTTAATAACAGATTAAATCATCTCCTGATGATACTAATATGGTTAGCGAAACGTGCGTCGAACAGTTCAAAAAAAGTGATTTGGTGTTTAGTGGTAAATCTCTTCAAGTTTAGTGTTTCACACCAAAGGTTCCAGTAGAAGAATTGATCTGTGGTAGATCTTAAAATAACTGTTTTCGATCACAAGTAAAAAAATTAAAGTAAACTTTCAGAAAGTATATATTGTATTATCTATCTATGGGATAACCTCCAAACGTGTCAATACATATCAAGAAGAAAAATGTAAAACTCGACAACGTCGCATATGCCGCCAACCGAACACCTCCTCTAAATTTTAAATTTATTGAATACATTCCATTTGCTAAACTTGAAGACATTTACCACTAAACACCAAAACACTTTTTTGAACTGCTCGGCGCACGTTTCGCTAACCATGTTAGCATCATCAGGAGATGATTTAATCTAAGAGATTGATTAATCTGATGAGATTAAATCATCTCCTGATGATGCTAACATGGTTAGCGAAGCGTGCGTCGAGCAGTTCAAAAAAGTGTTTTGGTGTTTAGTGAATCTCTTCAAGTTTAGTGTTTCACACCAAAGGTTCCAAAAGAAGAATTGAACATTCCATTTGATTCTTTTTTTATTTAATTTATGTAGTGATATTTCTGTTGTTCTTCAATAGCGTCATCGATGACGTGCAACTGATTTTGCTTTGTACAGGCTATATGTAGCATGTGATATATATATATATATATATATATATATATATATATATATATATATATATATATATATATATATATATATATATATATATATATATATATATATATATATATATATATATATATATATATATATATATTATATATATATATATATATATATATATATATATATATATATATATATATATATATATATATATATATATATATATATATCATCATCATCATCATTATTTAGTCATTATCAATCCACTGCAGGATGAAGACCTCACCAGCATGCTTCTAACTCTCGCGGTCCCGAGCTTTCCTCTGCCATTCGAGTCCAATATACTTGATGATGTAATCGATCCATCGTGTTTTAGGTCTTCTGTCGTCAGATCACCTCGCTATATGGCCTGTCCACTTCCATTTCAATTCATTTGCCTTTCCAATATGTCACATTCTTTCGTCTGTTCTCTGATCCATGTACAGGTCCTTCTGTCCCGCTTTGTGATGCCAAACATACACCTTTCCATTCCCCTCTGGGCTACCCGAAGTTTTTGGATTGATTGTGATGTGAGTGTGTGAGTGTCCATGTTTCACTTCCGTATGTCAGAATAGGCACCACGGACTGATCAAAAACTTTTCTCTTTAGACAAAGTGGGAGTTTCATCTTAAGTTCTATATTGCCTGCCAAATGCGGGCTGAAGTGGTCCACCATCTCTAAATCGCTTCCTAAAATATGTATTCTTTTGTTTTCAGCAAATTTGTTGAATATAACCTGACTCTTTTTCAGGTTTATTTTCAAGCGCGAATGGTTCTCCCGCCCTTAGTAGCTCTTGTATATGTATTTGTAGTTCATCTGGGTCTTGTGACAGGAGAACGACATCATCCGCAAATCTAAGGTGGCTTAAGTATGCACCATTCACTTTTATTCCATCCTGTTTCCAATCCAGATTACGGAATACCTCTTCAAGGCAGGATGAGACAAGAACCGGCGATATTGATTGATATACCCTACCGAGCAGCCTGTTGAATATTGATTTTAACTTCAAGAAGGTTCATGTGAACTGTCGCTGTAGCTTCATCACATATGAATCTCAGTAAGTTCATATAGGCTTTGTCTATCCCCTGGTTAAGCAATGCATCCATTATGGCTTGCATATAGGTAACGATAGGGTCCTTGATTGGCGATTTCTTTCCATTCCTCGCATTATTTTCCCAATTGCTAATCTTGCTAATATCTTACTAAAGTTTCTCTTTCATTTTTCTAGACAATGTTCGATAGGGAACCTGTAGTTTTACTTCCCTCGATAAGTTTTGTCTTTAGTTCTCCTCTTTTGTTGTTATTGTTGTTGGTGTGAACTCGTAAGTAAGTAATATGTATACTAAAATGTACACAATTTAAATATACAGGGTCCTTATTTGTAAAATAATATCAAAATGTATTACTTTATTAATGGTATATTGCAATTAACGTATACATAACACAGTCAGGTGTGAAAAATCACATCAGTTAGGTGGCGTCCATTTTTGTCGAGGCATTCTTCTAGACGGGTAGTAAAATTGTCTATACTCTTTTCGAGCATGACATGAGGAATTCAATTTCACGTGTTATGGTTTCGGAAAGAGTTTCAAGAATTCGCGGTTTGTCTATGTAAGCTTTGGATTTTAAGTAGCCCCATAAAAAGTAATCGCAAGCTGAAAAGTCTGTTGACCGAGGTGGCCATTTCACATTCCCGCGCGTAGCAATCGTTTCAAAAACACCATACCTCCCTGCCGGACCCTGTATTTTCTATCACACGACTCTTACATTATACTCATGAACCGTTCATTACCATTTCTCATTGCAATATATTTTATACATGGATGTATAGACATTCACATCACAATCAATACAAAAACTTCGGGTAGCACAGAGTGGAATGGAAAGGAGTATGCTTGTCATTACAAAGTGAGACAGAAGGACCTGTATATGGATTAGAGAGCAGACGAAAGTATGTGACATTATTGGAAAGGTAAAGAAATTGAAATGGAAGTGGGCAGGCCATATAGTGGGGTGACGTGACGACAGATGTACCAATGAAATCCTGGGATGGATACCACTTGATCATAAGCGTCCACGAAAAAGACCTAAAACACGATGAGTCGATGACATCATGAAGTATATTGGACCCGAGTGGGAGAGGAGAGCTCGGGACCGCGAGATTTGGAAGCATGCTGGGTAGGTCTTCATCCTGCAGTGGATCGACAATGGCTAAATGAAATGATGATGATTATGTATATATATATATATATATATATATATATATATATATATATATATATATATATATATATATATATATATATATATATATAAATATATAAATGTATGTTGATCTATATGAGATCAATAAACTCCGACAACCTTTGACCGATCACCATGAAAGTTGGCACATCTAAGTATTTTTTCATGGAAAAGGTTTTTATGCTATCCATTTTGTTGTAATGTGCCGCTAGATGCCGCTGCAGGACATTAACTTCTACACCGTACACGCCGTACACCTTCTACACTGTTCACACGTGTACAGCAACAGATCACTATGAAAATTGGTATACATAGATATTTGAACACGGTGAATATTTTCGCGCTATCCACTTTGTTCTACCTCGCCACTAGATAGGGCTGTAGTGCATCATCTTCTACACCTTAAACTACATCTGTCCCTAAGTTTAAAAATTCTACCTTACGATAGACAATGGGGTTCAGTGGATATACATAAAAGTTAAAGGAAATTTATATGGGGCGGGTAGCTTAACGGGTAACTTGCATTACGCTAGATGTAAGTATTAGTTTGAATTATTTTAAATTGGTTTGATTATATAGCAAATGGAATAGTAAAAAATATTTTTCTTACACGCGAATTATTAATAAAAAAAATGATAATTTATTATCAATTTATAGTAATAAAAATAATAGAATCTTATCAATATGAGTAGTCTTTCATTTTTTCACAATTTTCTACAACGCTTTATAGATTCATCATCCATTTTAGATATATAGAGGTATATACACTGGCAAGTCTGCTGAGTTCTGCTAATATATATAAAGGGGCTTGAATAAGTCCTCACTATTTTTTCATGAAAATGGATGCTTTATTAAAAACAATAGTAAGGAACATGTCATTGAAAGTATTGTCCATCACTAGCCACTACTTTCTTTCATCTTTCTGGTAGCATACGAATACCAGGTCGGAT
Source organism: Cosmopolites sordidus (assembly GCA_031761425.1). Lineage (NCBI taxonomy): Eukaryota > Metazoa > Arthropoda > Insecta > Coleoptera > Curculionidae > Cosmopolites > Cosmopolites sordidus. The sequence continues at coordinate 488,730 of JARFXV010000961.1, forward strand.
AACCGGCTCATTTTTTGAGGTTATTTACAAATCGACCCATTTTTTGGCATCTTTCTAATAATGGAAGTGCTGGTCAGCCAGGCCGTAAGTCATCGATCGGAACAAGTGGTAATCGGAAGGAGCAATGTCCGGTGAATATGGCGGGTGGGATATTCCCATTTGAACGTTTCCGAGTAGGTTTTGACCGGTTTTGTAATTTGTAGCAGAGAGCTGTCATGCTGCAAAATTACTTCGTCGTAAAAAAAAATTCTTCGTGGTCTTTTTCGTTCAATGCTCAACGGCTCAAACGCATCAGTTGTAGTCGATAGCGATCTCTCGTAGCGAACTTTCATTGGATTTGAGGAGCTTATAATAAATACACCCAGCTGATTCCTTCAAATACAGAGCATGAGTTTGGAACCATGGTTATTCGGCTTTGCCGTCGATATTGATGCATGGCTGGGCTTACCTCACGATTTTCTATGCTTCGGATTACGTAATGTATCTACTTATCATCACCAGTCACGATGCAATGCAAAAAAAACCTTTTCTTTCCTACCATTGGAGCAGCTGTGAAAAAACCCCGTTAGACATCCCTCGGCTTAATTCATGCGGCACTCAATTTCCTTACTTTTGAATCATTCCTAATGGTTTTAATGTAATGCGCATTTTAAGTAATGCAGAAAAATTCCCCGTAAACACTCTTTTTTTAAAAAACTATCTTGTGTACACTTCGGCGGAATAACATATTATAACATATAACATACTATACTGTTTTTTCAAGCGTAGTGCTGGAGCTTTACGATGAAGTTGGCTGTAGTATTGTAGTTGTAGCTGTAGTAAAATAACACCATCGGGAAACAGCGAGAACTTATTCAATAGCCTCTCTGAGCTTTAGCTTCCGCTTCGAAAGTTCTCTTCCTCCAGAATCTTTTATTCCATTGAAATCTGTTTTCGACTTACCTCCTTCCGGTTTCTTTCAGAAAGTCTATTGAATCCGTTTGTACGTTGTCAGACCATCTTTGTTTTGGTCTCCCCTTTGCTTCTGTCCTATATCTACTTTGAAAATTCACTAAACTCTTTTCTCCCACATGCACACGTCATGCTTTGCCCACCTTAATTTTGGAAATTTAATGTTTTACTATGTGCATATCAATATACATCTCCTTAATTTCTAGATTGTATATACTTCTCCATCTATCTTCTTCACGATCTTTGGCCAAAAATGTTCCGTAAAGTATTTATATCGAATCTGAGTAACAGCTTCCCCTGCCATTGTCCAAACTTGGTATCTGTAGGTTACAACCGGTCTAATTATTATATTATAGATTTTTAGTTTGGATGTTCTTGATATAGATTCTGATTATATTAAGCTATTATATCTATAATATACACTGTAATCAGCTATTAATTCGTTGACTTTCTATATAAGTTGGGATGCTTTGTTTATTACAAGTCATACCTAGATAAATGAACTCTTTGACTATATAAGCCAAAATAAAAAAGTAAAAATTTGCTTTATTTAATTAGAAAAATCAATTATCACAAAATAACGGACAAATCAATCGTTTATATATATATATATATATATATATATATATATATATATATATATATATATATATATATATATATATGTGCACGTTTGTTGGTTGCTTGACCGGAAAGGAGCCCACCTTCCTTTCAACTGGATGACATATGTTTCGTCTCTTGAGGTTCAGACTCTTCAGGGCGCCGACATATACCATACCATCAAGAATAGGGAGTCCCTATCCACAGCCAACAACCCATGTTTTCGCCGACCTCCCGTCGGATGGCGTATATATGTAGTGGTAGATTTTCTTGGACTCAGACTTTCAATGAGACAGCAGTATCCAAGAAAATCTACCACTACATATATACGCCATCCGACGGGAGGTCGGCGAAAACATGGGTTGTTGGCTGTGGATAGGGATTCCCTATTCTTGATGGTATGGTATATGTCGGTGCCCTGAAGAGTCTGAACCTCGAGAGACGAAATATATGTCATCCAGTTGAAGGGATAGGTGGGCTCCTTTCCGGCCAAGCAACCAACAAAAGTGTTCATTTAGGCGGAGACGCAGGTTGTTGTGTGTTCCACATGAGATTGTGGAACCCAACGGTTGGGTGTCTGATGACACTCAGCTACTGCTGTCTCATTGGACGGACTCCAATAAAATCTACCACTACATATATATATATATATATATATATATATATATATATATATATATATATATATATATATATATATATATATATATATGTATATAATTCTTCAAAGATTACGATTCTGACCGTTGACGCTCACTTTATTTTCATAACAATGTTGGTTAGTGTTATTCCTATCAGTCCTCTTGGTTTGGAAGGGATTTCAAGCTTCTTCTTAAATAAATATTGTGTATATTAAAAATAAAATCTGGTACACCTTTTGATAGAAATATATACAATCCCGAAATTATGGAAACTATAGAGATGTGAGCCTTAGGTTTGTTGAATTTCGAATTAACTTTCGAATTATACTAAAAAAATATGGAATAGTAAATACAGTAAAAATCTCGTTTTATTGAAAAAGCACTCGGTTGAAATAGTTAATACAATTCCGTTTAGATTCCGCTTTAGCAAATAGGTTGTAAATTGGTTTAAACAGGAATATACAAATAAAAATGATAATTTTATCTGACATTATCATACAAATTATTATTAATTATAAAATCAATATGGTTCTTTAACGCTTCTTTGAAGGCTGTAGACAAGGTGTGACTTTTAGTAAAATATTTTACTTGTTACTCATCAACTGACGAGAAAAATCTTTTAGAGCGATAAAAAAATACCTTTTGCAAGTGTTTACATCAAATTTCATCATATTTTTCGTTTTCGTCTATGAATACTTCACAATTATAATTCTCGATCGCCACAACAACTTGCCCAACATCAATCAAATTGGGCAATTTATTGTAGTAAGCCAATTCGTCTATCTTGGGGTTTTATTATCGAATGTAGGCAGTAACACTCATGAGTTCAGGAGAAGATGCAAAATGGCAAGAATTACAATGCGAACAACATAAATACAACAGAACAGAAAGAATCATGTAGTAAAAACATTGGTTTTTCCTATGTTGTTATATGTCACTGAAACATAGACTATTAAAAAACAAGACCTCAAGCGCATTGATTTTTTTTCACTTTGGAGCTGGAGACAGATCCTTCTCATTCCAAGAACTGGCAGAGGAACAAACGTATCCATTATTCAAGAAGTTAATGAACCCACAAGGCTATCAAAAATTATTCATAAACAAATACTAAGATTCTTCGATTATATTGAATGCAGTAACCTAGAAAGATTGGTGCTGCATGGATGGATGGAGGGTTTTAGATTACGCGATAGACCTCAAGAAAAATGGGCAGACCAAATTAAAGACCTAAGTGGTTCATTCTTCCAATATGCAACCAAGGAGTTTCCATGGATCACGAATCTTCTGTAAAGAAGAATAGAAATGGCACAAATTGAAATACCAATAGCACAAAACTGGCCAAAAATACCAATTGCACAATTGACGACAAAATAATTTGGACACACAATTTATTTTTTCATCTAAATTTTTTCGTCAAAGTAACAAAATATAAACCTAATATATGTTATCTGGTATCTAATTTGCAACAGCAGAAGTGGTACTAATTTTTTCTTTCATTTAAATAAACGTAAAACTGTTAAAAAATAAAGAGTTTTAAGTTGATGGTATTTAGTTTTTTCCCCATGAATCATTAAATCAAAACTGTCAGATGGCACGTCATGGCCCCTTTATGAGAGTGGATTGTGAAAGGTTCGCCATCCTTGATCTATAGTCTCTTGAATTTTGCCATGAAAATATCCGACTGTTGACTGTAACAAAGTATTTTCTGTTCTAAGCTAAGAGGGGCATTTTCATTTAAACGAAAACGTAAACTTACAGAATTACTGAACATCAGGCGTAGAAAATCCGTGAGAGATTATCAAACCCTTGCATCCTTAAAATGCCTTACTTGAGAGAATAACTTGAATTAATCAGTTTCAACAAAAGGGAATCCTCAGAATACACCTCTTTCACGAAACTGTACATGACACAAATTTGTTTCCAGTTTATTAACAGGATTTACGAACGATAAAGGGAAACAGCAATGGACAATATTTAGTTAATGAAAGTAAACATTATATTTAATTCATAAAAGGAATAAAACAATTTTATACTTTGTTATCTATCACTTTTATTCTATTATATTTTTATTATTAATTAATAAAAGTGATAGATAACAAAGTACAAAATTGCTTTATTCCGTTTTAAAAAAATGAACTATCACAAAGTAACGGGCAAATCAATCAAATATGTAATTCATATTAAGACAAAACTTGAATCTATACAAGAATAAAATATATTTATTATTTATGAATAAATTTATACTATATATTTTCTCTATTTCGTATATATTAATATATAATTACTGTTAACTTGATACGAGCATGGCCTTAGCCATGACTATTAATTTTAATGAGATAAGAATTATGGATTTTCTAGTGATTCTAATGACCCAGCTTAGATCTGCATGGTCTTCCGCATGCAGGTCATGAGGTCCAGCCAGTTTGGTTTGCCTTTCTGGCTCCGGCTTTTTGACAAATATTTTCATCAAGAAAACGCACAACTCAGTATGTCTCTCTCAAACGGCAACCTAAATGGCATAAGGGTCTGACGTTTACCGTGTTTCCATATTCAGATACACTTGACTTAGAGTTCTTTTGAAAGTTTGTCCTTGTATCTTCTTTTTGGAACCTCCAAGATTTTGTTTCTTGTTTTTAAATTCACTCTAGAGGATATGTTTCGGTATCGCAGTGTCCTGCATCCTTTGGCAATGATCTAGTCATCTCAGCTGAGCTTATATAATCTGGGATTTTATTATTCTTTCATCGGCAGTACCCCGAGTTTTGTCATTTCATTCTCAAGATTTTCCGGAGATAACCTCGATGAAATTTCTCTAGTTGTTTTATTTGCTTCTGGTACAGGACTGGTATATACATACATATATATATATATATATATATATATATATATATATATATATATATATATATATATATATATATATATTTATATAAATCCGGACAAATTAAACATTTTTTCAAACATAATTTTTATTGTAAAAACGGAAAAGTTTTTTTTCAATTTTTTTTCACTAAATTGTTGGTTATAAAGAACACATTTACTTAACATATCCTCCCCTTGCTTGAATGACCGCCTTCATTTTCGGCTTAAACACTCGCAAGGCACGTTTTAATGCGACACGGTCCATATCGACGAATGTCGCTTCAATAGCGGCTCTCAATGATGCGACGTTTGGATGTCTGGACTTGTTGGAGACCGTTTCAACCATGCTCCATACATATAATTCCACAGGATTTAAACCTGGGCTGTTGGGAGGCCACAAACAATTCTTAGGACCAAAACATGTCGACGTTGTTCGACAACCAATTTTGAACCAAATCAGCTTTCCACACGACACAGTTTCCATCCACGGCTTCACCACATTTGTCAGAACACGCAAATAAACTTCTTTTGCGACATTTTCCTCTTTGTTAAAGAAATGCTGTGGCTCCACATCACCCTCACTAGACACAACTATTAGCACGTGAACTTTCGCCGGAAATTATGTTCTGGACACAATGGGAACATCTTTAGGGTCATGTGCGAGCCAGCGATCATTCCTTCGATTGATTTTCGCATGGAGAGTAAAAATGTTTTCACCAGAAAAAAACCAGAGGCGTCCGGTTTGCAGCATTGTTTCTTAACGAACACAAAAGCAGGTTGTAGCGTTCAACTCGCTTTGTCCTTGCAGTTTCGGGAAGCATCTATCTCACTTTAACTGTGCAAGACTTGTAGCGGAGGTCCTCTTCGACGATTCGACGCATAGTTTTTTAACCGATGACAATTTTCGGATCGACTGCCCTGGATCCTCAAAAATCAGCTCCTGAGCCCGTTGAATGATGTCGGGCGTCCTGACAACGCGCTTCTTCGAGTGAGTTTGCCTTCTCGGTGTAAAACCTTCGTTGGACTTTCCCGACTCATTATACTTCGCGACGACATCATACAAAGTAGATCTAGGATACCCGAAGAACCGAATGATTTCTATCGCAGAGCGCGTAGAGTGAACACTTTCGATAATTGCGGTTCTTCGGTTATATTCCGCACTTGGTTTCAACATTGCCACAGTTTCGAGGTTATGACTGTATATGACTATATATATATATATATATATATATATATATATATATATATATATATATATATATATATATATATATTTATATATATATATATATATATATAGAAGAATTCTTTGGACTGTGTTCAATGAGACAAGAGCATTGAGCGTCATCAGACACCCAACTGCTGGGTTCCACAATCAACAACCTGCGTCTCCGCCTAAATGAGCATTTTGTCGATTGTTTGACTATTGATTGGGTTGATGTCTGTGGATGGGGTCTTCCTATTCTTGACGAGAGAGCAAATTTGTGCGTACTGTTTTACCTATGGACAAACATGTATTAGGTTTTTTTCCGGCAGTACATCCGGTTCTCGAATTGGTCCCTGTCGGTAGCTTGTAAACGTTTCGCTAAAATCTTATTTGGCATCATCTAAATTTAGACTCATCATTAGAAAGAAAATGAAGTTTTGTTTTAGGTCTAATTCAATTTTAATTCTTAATCATTCTTAGCGGTGCGTGTTGTGATGTATTGTGAGATGAAGCACTCCATCAAGGACTACCAGAACATCCCCATTCTAAGTGAATGTTGATTCACAGTCATCTTCGAAATAGTTCTGTCTCTACATGTATCAAAACTATCCCACAGTAATCAGATTTATATCGACTTCTTACAGCGAGAAGATTAGGATGCCCTCAGGGTAAACCATATTATCAGCTACAGAAGCACCGTCTAATTATCTCGCTACTTTTTCACGAATTTTTTAATCTGTTTTCACATAGCAATAGACAATTGCTTTATGAAATTTCGATACATGCTTGAAATGATGTGGTTCATCAACTCGTGGAATTTTTGCACTTTTATGTGAATCACGAAAATAATGCTTAGCTTAGTAGCGTACGAAAAATATGTCAAAATACGATAAAATTATTTTTTTACTTTTCCACATTCTTAGCGATTGCATATAGAAATATAATGGTAAACAAGTAAAAAGTATATCATTTTTTTATTTATGGTAGGTTATACAGTAAGTTTACTTTCGATTTGATACAAACATTTCAATTTGATCAACTACAAAAGATATTTTTTACTATTTTACGATTGTTTTACCGCTTTTTATACAGTATTATCAACTTTGTTTTTTGTTTGAGAATGAATATATAAATAAAGAAACTTTTTTATACACATCGAAAGTTTTCAGCTGCGTGCCTTGCGACATTTTGAGAGAGTTTTCAGAAAACTGACTCTTTAAAAAACCCAAACCCAACAAAAACATGTCTATCGGATTATATTTTTAGATGAACCTTTTTACTAGATTTAATTTTGATTTAGTTCGGGGTGGATTTAATTTTAATGTTAGCTAAAGGAATAATAAACATGAATTCTGATAAAAGTACAAGAGCAAAGTCTGGATGAAAGATTGATGGTTGTATTAAAATACATGTAGATAATGTACAATAGTTTAATACTTTTGTGTTATGCATGCATAGTTTGGCGTCTCGGGGAGTTAGGCTAATTCCCACAGCTGTTTTTGGAGTTGCTATCAATCAAGCACAGCAGGAAACAGGAATTTGATAACCGATCGAGAGTTACCCAATTATAGAACTATATTATTTGATTTTATATATATATATATATATATATATATATATATATATATATATATATATATATATATATATATATATATATATATATATATATGAGGGTTGATCAATAAGTACCCGTGTTTGATAACCGACTGCGTTGACTAGTGACATTGACATTACCATAGTGTACTGCAGACTGTTAAACGATTTTATGTTGAATTTCAGATAAATTCATAGTTTAGTTTTTTTTGGCAGCCAGTTATATCATTCGTGTTTTGTATTTCTCGATAAAATGGAAAATGAGCAATATCGATCCGTAATTCATTTTTAATTTTTGGATAGAAAAACATGCAAAGAAATAAAAGTGAAGTTGGATACTTTCTATGGTGATCTTTTACCATCTATGACAACCGTGAGATATTGGTTTAACGAGTTTAAGCGTGGTCGTACAACTGTTTTCGATGAAGAACAGCCAGAACGCCCGTCACAAGTGGTTACCGAGGAAATCGTCGGAAAGGTCCATGGCATAATTCTCGCTGATCGCCGGGCGAAAGTGCGCGAAGTAGCTGAGGCCGTGAGTGTCCCGTACGGAACGGCAATCAAGATTTTAAATGATAAGATAGGTGTGAGGGAAGTGTCAGCCCGATGGGTGCCGACTAACGATACGGGGTACGACTAACAATGTCAAAGTACTGTTGGACAGTTTTAAGCGAAATACGCAGGACTTTTTACGTCGAGTCGGTACTGTTGATGAAATCTGGATACATTATTACACGCTAGAGACCAAGAGACAGCAAACCAATGGATTTTCCGGGTGAATCCGTTCCGAAGGAGGCAAAAAAGGTTCCATCAGCCGGAAAGGTTATGGCCACGATTTTTTGGGATTCCAAAGGAATAATCGTTATGGATGCAGTACTACAGTGAGTTGTTGCATAGATTCGATAAGAAATTGAAGGAGACACGGCCCCTTTTGGGTAAGAAAAAAGTGCCCTTCCATCACGATAATGCACTGGCACATTCATCTTTAATTGTCGCGGCCAAATTGCACGAACTGCGCTACGAATTGCTTTCGCACCCACCTTACACGCCCGACCTGGCATCCAGCGACTTTTTTCTGTTCCCTAACTTGAAAATAGGGCTCGCAGGAAAGAAAATCAGCTCAAATTAAGAGGTTATCGCCGAGACAGAAGCGTATTTTGGAGAGTATGAAAAATCGTATTTTCTAGACGGCTTAAAAAAGTTGGAGAAACGCTTGGAAAAGTGTATAGGCCTAAAAGGAGACTACGTTGAAAAATAAAAATAAATTTGTGAAAAAAATTACGTCTTTATTTCAAACACGGGTACTTATTGATTAAACCTCGTATATACCAGGTTTCCCAATAGTGCGATATCGGTTGATCTCTTGATAATTGCTGGAGAAACAGAAAAAATTTTAGTATAAGAATTGTACAACTAAATAGGTTGCATAATTTAAAATTAATTTTATTTACAGGGTGTCTCACAAAACCGTGGCGGGGAATAGTTTTGTTTTTTTTATCGAACACCCTCTATGTTCATCCATTTTAGCATTCTGCTATTCATTCTAAATTTATTTTGTGAAACATGTCCTATACGTAAATTCAATAGTTTTACCGATATCCGCCATTTTGTAAAAAATATCGGAGTTGCAGACTCGACTTTGTAGTGTCATATATTATTTATTTTTTGTTGTAGGATTATTATTAGTGGTAGGGATATTAGTGAAACTATGACTTAACTTCTAATGTAAACAAAATTTGTCCACGTTATACAGGGTGTCCAGGACAACTGAGATAAACATCATATCTCAATTCTTTTTTAAATAGAACATCTAATATTTTTAAGACAAAATATTTCTATCTTTTAAAACTATCCTATACCTATCTAGACGTTTTAGTAATGACGCCATAAAATTCAATTCAAATGGCAAATATTGTTTTAGTATAGCTTTTAAACAGTTTTTATATGACTCAGAAAAAAGAGTCTCATTCTTTCATAATTAAAAAGGAAAACATATTTTTATGATCTATTATTTTGATTATCGAAAATAAATGTGAAGCTAGACGCTCAAGACAATCATGGCGTAGGAACAAATGACCCAAACGGTCTATTATTTGAACTTTGTAAACTGTCAAATTGTATAGTATGGTGTTTATTATAATAGAAAGTAGATCGAAAATTATTTTTTTTACAGAAGAATTGATAAACATGAGCCACGTTTTGGGTGCTCAACACTCTTTTTCAGCAAGTAGAATTTATGCGCAGATTCCCTAATGCTTAAAGTCCTCTTGTATTATCTAGTCTTATCTAGTTCAAGTGGTAATATTTTTGGGTATAACTAAAACAAGCTACTTAAATGATCCAGTGAAAGTTGTTGTTTGAATAGTGATATTATTGTAAATGTTAAGTTCACATTTTAACGATAATGTTATGGGAATGGAATGGTGAGTGTTCCGCCAATGTTTATATGTTCTAAACGAAATAAAATGAGCTGAACAAGTCAGCGTATATGACAGGTGATGGGAAGAAATACGAACACATACATCGGTTAATTTGTGTAAACAATGAAAATATGGTTTCGAAGAAATATTTAACAAATATTGAAGTTCGATAAAAAAAACAAAACTATTCCCCGCCACGGTTTTGTGAGACACCCTGTAAATAAAATTAATTTTAAATTATGCAACCTATTTAGTTGTACAATTCTTATACTAAATTTTTTTCTGTTTCTCCAGCAATTATTAAGAGATCAACCGATATCGCACTATTGGGAAACCTGGTATATACGAGGTTTAATCAATAAGTACCCGTGTTTGAAATAAAGACGTAATTTTTTTCACAAATTTATTTTTATTTTTCAACGTAGTCTCCTTTTAGGCCTATACACTTTTCCAAGCGTTTCTCCAACTTTTTTAAGCCGTCTAAAAATACGATTTTTCATACTCTCCAAAATACGCTTCTGTCTCGGCGATAACCTCTTAATTTGAGCTGATTTTCTTTCCTGCGAGCCCTATTTTCAAGCAACAAATAGTACAATCAAAAGTACAAATAGCTGGAGAACGTTGTGTTTTGTCAGTAGATAGGTGTGATAACTCCTGAAAACCAAAGTTTCCCCCAAACTGAAAATCTAGACCATAAAAAAGACATGTCGATGTATCTCTAAAGCAAGAGCCGATCGGTCATTTTTATGGTGATTTTTGAATTCAGCAGGTGGAAATACATAAGAATCAGTTATTTTTGAACCCGAAACATTTAAAGGTTTTTCTAATAAGAGCCTTAGGATTTGAATTTCAAATAAAACAAGGAAAATTCGGCCAAAAATAATGCTCATTGTTTTTATTAGATGGTATATTTTATGCCATTTATGATTTAAACAAAATATTGTTCAACTGACCACCTCGACTCTTCTTGCACTGGTTGATCTGATTGGCCCAATTTTTGATGACTCCGTGGAACACATCGGGTGGTATAGCGACTATGGTTGTTAGAATGTTGGCTTCAAGTTCATCAAGAATCTTGGGTTTGTTGGTATAAACCTGAAATTTAACAGAGCCCCAAAGAAAATAATTTAAAGATATTAAATCACAAGATCTTGGTGGCCAGTTACAAGTGCCATTCCGTGAAATTACTGATTCTCCGAATTGATTGATTAATAAGTCCATAGTAATGCGTGCTGTGTGGCAAGTTGCGCCGTGTTGTGGAAAAAATGGTTCGTTCGCATCAATTTCATCAATTTTCGGAAAGACAAAATCGGATAACATGGCCCGATAGCGTTCGCTCTTCATGTCCTTCGGGTTCTTAAAAAAATATGGCCCGATAATATTGGCTCCTTATGACGTAGCTGTTGATTTTGCGATAACTTTTTTGCTTCGAACGCCCAGTCTGCGAACTCCAGACGTAATCGATTGCAAGTTGGCTTAAGTTCTTGTACCAATACAATTTTGTATGGGTGTAAACTGAGATCCATACGCAAAATACGTCAGTTGTTTATCCTGGATAAGCCCAACTCTTGAGAAAGGCGCGGAACAGACACATCGTTCTCGACAACACTTTCATGAACAGCCGCGATGTTTTCTTTACTACGGCCACTACGAAGTTGTGACGCTGGCTTTTGGTCATGAAGACTAAACTCACGTTTAAAGTTATCAATTATATAGTGCATGGTTTGATAAGACGGAGCAGAATGACGGCCGTGTTTTGAACGAAATGCTCTTTGAGTATCAACGGAACTTCTCGAATTTTAATAAAATGTTTGGACCATTTCCAAACGTTGTGGCAACGAAAACTTATTCATCGTGAAATGGCAAACCTTACTAAAAACAACTGACAGCAAATGTCAAGAATTTGATATCAAATTTGGCCGGCATTAGCTGTCAAAATTCTATCGTCCCTATTGAGAAGCACTTTATATTGTTAGTTATTTTAATTCTTCAAATTCTCAAAACTCTTCTTTTACAGATTGGCAAAACAATAATCAATTAGTGATGAGCGACATGGGTCAAACCTGCATCTTCACCCAGAGAAACTTTACAAATCACCCTAACTCGATTCGTCCCAAGTATTACATTCCATAATCGCAACCTCATCCCTATCATGTTCGACAAATATTCTGGAAATTTGCATCTCTCTGGACCAGTAAATTATGTATGAATCCCCAAATCCTCTTAGTGGGAATAAAAATCGCAACCGAGAAAGTTATAGACCAGTTTTTTTAATTAGAAAATCTATATACCGATATAATCAGTGTCGGTTTTTTGGGGCCTCAGCATCCGGTGCTTCGTTATTTTAATAATATTCCATAATATTGTTTAACTATTAATAAATTAATATCATTAAATTTAAATAAATTGGTCATTTGATTTTACATAATTTCAAGGATTTTGTCAGTGTCAGTGGTGACTTACGAGGGCTATTCTATTTTCGCAAATTCAAAAGTTCTCGATTTAATAATTTAATATTATTATTATTATTAAGGAAATAAGACACGTCAACAAATTTAAACTTTTTTTAGGTAACATTGATGAAAATAGGTGTATATGAAGAATTTTTTAGTTCTAAATCTGAAAATAATAAGCTAATTACTGTAACACGTACAGTTTTTTTGTTACAGGGGGTCGATGGTGGGGAAAAATAGGAGACTACATATTTTAAAATATAATAGTTATTTAATATAAACATGTAGAACGTTTTAAATCTATGGAAAGACATTTCTGAGGATTATATGAATGAAAAATATATTACATGAGATGTTATACAGCGACACTTTTTCCTCTTGTGTTCTGTAGCATCATCTCTTTTTAAAAAACAACAGTAGTCGCCCAACATAGATGGGTTTCAGCGTCCCTGGTACCTTCCTTCTATCGTTCTGATGTTCCGGTGAAACCGCTCTCCTTGTTCCCCGCTTAAACTGCACCTAAATTTTCTGGAAAAAAATTCAAATCGGAGTGTAAAAATTGCATTTTTAAAAAAATGCGAACCCTGGTATTTCATAGGCTTTCAAGAGTTCATCTATGAGGTTTTTATAGGTTTCATCTTTCTTATTGCCCAGAAATCCTTTCACTGCACTTACAAAGTACTTCCAAGCTGGCAATTCCTTTTCATTTAATTTTTCTTCTAAAGAGAAATCACAGAGAAGCTTCCTTATTTCAGGTCCAATAAATATGCGTAATTTTAGTTTTGCATCACTTAATTGAGGAAATATTTCTTTTAGGTACTTGAAACCATTACCTTCTTTGTTCATGGTTTTGACAAAGTTTTTCATTAGTCCAACCTTAATATGGAGAGGCGGAAGAAGCACTTGTTTTGGTTTAACAAGGAGGGCATATTTTATGGTTGAAGTACCAGGTTCAAAAGAACTTCTCTGAGGCCAATCTTTCTTACTGTAAAGTTTTTATGTTGCCCTACTGTCCAATAGATACAAAAAAACAGAAAAACTTTGTAAAACCTCCTTAAAGTCCTAGCAATATACCTTTCACTTTTAAATCCCCACAAATATTCCACTGATATTGTTCATATTTAACGCGAGTTAGTATGGTTAGTTGCTAAGTAGGTTTTTGTTTCCATTATGAAGCAAGACTGCTTTTAGACTGTATTTCGACGTATCTATGAAAATACGCCATAGGAAGGTATATGTTCCATATTAAGCTAATTCATTAAATCATAAATATCACAACAGACACATAGCGATCTTTCCATTTTATAAAAACTTGAAAATGTTACATTTCGTTTTCTGTAAAGTAAAACACTTGGATTTCTGGAATCAAGAAGCTCCTATTTTTGTTTTTACAATCCCTGGTCACGTACCAAATGATTTAATTCATTCTAGGTTATTAAGAGAGGTTTACTGATAGTTGTTAAAAATATTGGGTTATAAGGTGTTCTTAGAAAGTTCTGGATCAGATCCTGATGAATAATTATAATTAAATAAAAATGCAAAACGCAAATTTGGATTCTGAATTTCGTCCCTTTGCTTTTTTGAAATCTCTTCTGTTTTAGTGATAAAAAAATAGCAATCACTTGCATGGTCAGAAAGGTTCTCTCCACACCATAGAAACAGCAAAGATGTTTATATATAGATTTTTTGCATAGATTTTTTGTTGTCAAAATTTCAGTGGTGATATACCACTAAATTTACGTGACAACTGACACTGTAAACATGAGAAGCCTAACTTTTATCTTGATCTCCAATTGGGCACTTACAATATAAAAGATAGGGCTTTTTTGACCTCCTCGAATATAGATCTAGCTTGCGACTTCTTATATATGCGACGAACGTCTGCATATATAACAAAACTTATCGACTGGATTTTTGCAAAATCGACGACTAGAACTTGCCATTTTATCTAAAAATCGATTTAAACACTTGACTGTACTGTAAACGAGATAGAAACAAACTAAACTATCGAAAACAATAAAACTACCCTTAAAGGTTCGTAGAATACTGTGGAAATACCGTTTCCACGGTCCTGTGGTAATTCTTATATTGTTCAGACCAAAGTCAAGTACAAATAATTTCAATGATGCCATGATATAAAGGAGAAGCAGGTACTTGAAATTGGGACGTGCTAGTGCTGTGAAAAGGTGTCTTAATTACTACTTGAATGAAACGCAAAAAGAGCATTCTCATCAATGTTACAAAAATTATGTCGACCTGTGTTATTAGTTTATAGAAAAATAGGTATTATGGCATATGAGCGGTTATATCGGATGATATGGCATATGAACAGTTGTGCGGGAAGCTCCTAAAGATTTTCCATTAGTTGCTGTTTTAACAATTTTAAACAAAAATCTATGTTTTATTAGTGATGTTTATTTACATATTATTAATTTCTGTGCTATTTACAATGTTTACGTTCAGATTCACTTTGGTTTGCTTTCAGTTAGACAAGTTGATTCGAATTGAAAATGTCGAATCGTCAAAAAGGGCTACAACGCTACCCAAACAAAAACAAGATTTGATGTTTCACCTCATTCAACCTTACTTACCGGACATCGCTCTCTCAGACTGCCATTTATTTTGCTCCCTACAAAATTGTTTACATGGTAAATCTTTTAAGATTGAAAAAGAGGTGAAAAACACCCTATTGATACTTTTTGGTCATAAAGATGCTAATTTAATTCACACTACAACTACATTGGCAAAACGTGGTAAATAATAATAATTATATAGACTAAATAAATAAAGGGATCTTTCAAAGTAGGCGGTTTTTCAATTCTTGAATAAAACACAGAATTTGCGTTGATTACAAAAATGTTTTTATTGATAATTGAAGCATAGCTTATGAAATTTAAACCGAAAATACTATATCTGCTAAATGACCACCTCTTGTAGTTCCACAGACATCTACTCTTTTCAATTCTTTTATTGGAACCTTCGGTGTGAAACACTAAACTCGAAAAGATTGACCACTAAACACCAAATCAGTTTTTGAAAATTTCTCGATGTCCGTGGCAGCAAACTAGCATCATCAGGAGATGATTTAATCTGAAACTGGGCTGAAAAAAGAACTGCCAATAAACTCAAAGAGATTTACCACTAAATACTTATATAGAGATTAAAATCTTACTAACGTGCTAACATGGTTATCGAATCGTGCGTCGAGAAGTTTTCAAAAAGTGATTTGGTGTTTAGTGGTAAATCTCTACGAGTTTAATCCACTCTTTTGCCAAAATTTTGGATGACATTTTGGCATAAGCGTGGTTCTGTCACCAATAACTCGAATCATTTGATCCTTTAGTTCAGGAATTGATCGTGGATTGTTCTTATAGACCTGGATTTTCACGTAACCCCAGAGAAAATAGTCGGGGTCAAATCACATAATCTTGGTGACCAACTAACATCACCGTTATTTGCAATAACTGACCCAGGAAATTTTTGTCTCAGCAAATAAACTGTTTCATTAGCAGAGTGAGGTGTAGCGCTATCATGTTAGAACCACATATCCTCCAGATCAATATTATTCAATTCAGCCCACAAAAAACAGGTATCATGTCACGATATCGATCACCATTCACAGTTACGGTTTCTCCAGAAGTATTCTGAAAGAAATACGGCCCAATTAAACCTCCTGAGGGTAATGTACACCACACAGTGATTCGCTTAGGATGTAAAGGTTCTTCATGAATCAATCGTGGCTTTTCTTCACCCCAAATGCGACAATTTTGTTTATTAACATAGTCACCAATTGCAAAATGATGATTTTTTGTGAAAAATGATATGTTTGTTCTTTGATCCAGTTGACAAATGCACGACGTTTTCAATGATCCAGTGGCTTTAGTTGCTCTGTTATTGGAACCTTATATGCCTTCAGAGCTAAATCCTTTCGTAAAATACGGCATGTTGTGGATTCACTGAGTTCAAATTGTCGACTAATGGTAATATCTGGATCTTCAGCAATACTTTCACGTAGCAAATCAATACCCTCTTGTGAACGATCACTACGACTGTATATCGCCCTTCTTTTATCTTCCACTGAACCAGTTTCTTGAAATTTTTAAACAATTCGATTAATAGTGCTTTCAGATGGATCACTGTGCAAACTATAAATATCACTTTCATTTTCATAAAATAATTCAACAATTTTAACGTATTGTTGTAGTGTTTACGACTCCATTTTTATAAATGTCATACATTACACTTCTGAAATGAGACTAGACGTAGGCAAATTCACAAACTGGGTTGATGGGTGATCTGGGTTCAATAATTCAAGAAAAAAAAAACCGCTTAATTTGAAAGACCCGTTCTATACTTAAATTATTTGCGTTTCTTTTTCTTAAAAAGCCCCTGCGAACTTTCCAGGCAACCCAATACAAAGGAGTCATCTCTCAAAATATGGAATTCCTTTTGATATAAGAAACACGATTAAAAACTTATATAAAACCAACTTTACTAGAATAATAAAGGAGAAGATATATATCCTCATACTCGCTACTACAAAGAAATTGAGAGAGGGGTCGTCTTTCACTTATTTTGTTTAAAATATATTTAGACAAGTCTCTGGAGAAATGAAGCAATAAGATTAAGGAAATTGGATTGTAAGTAGGGGGGCAAACATTATACGTTTTATACGAGAGTGAATCAAATATAAATCGGAATTTTACAACTTTCCTCGGCCATTCACGAATGGGGTGTCAGTGTAGTTCGTTGATGTACAATGTAGTAGGAGTGGGGGAAACACTCGGTGAGCTATTTCACTCAGTTCTTTTGTCAGTACAGCTATGAGTGCGCAATAGATTTCACGGGGGAGGATATCCTGTCTAAGATTGAAGTATTTGGTTGGGCCAAGAAGTTTAGAGTGAGCGAGAAAGTATAGTAAACGTAAGTCATAATCGACGTCCCAGGTCAAGTGTCACTGCTGAGAACATTGGTGCAGTTCACGACCTTATCGATGGTGATCGGCGGTTCACTATTCGTAAAATTGCTTTGAACGTGGGTATTAGCTTTGGGAGTGCACAAACAATTATTTTGACCTCAATAAAATCTTTGCCCTATGGGATCCGAAGTTACTGACCGAAGATCAAAAAAACATCCGATTGCAAATTAATAAGATACTTCTGAATCGGTTTCGGCAGGAAGGAAATACTTTTTTGAACCGTAACGTGACATCTAATGAAACGTGGGTGCATTATTTTCACTCATTATTCTCATTCACTCCAAAATCAAAAATATCGAGTAAGGCATGGCAAAGGAAAGAAGAAACCTGCCCTGTAAAGATCAGTCTCGTCTGTCTCTCAGCCGGTAAGGTTCTAACGACCGTTTTTTTTTCCGACTGGAAAGAGGTTGTGTTGATTGATTTTCAACATGATCGACGTATGGTTAATGCTGCCTACTACTGCCAGCTATTGGAGGTTAGAAAATTCGCTTACAGGAGCAAAAGACGCGGTGTGCCCATCAGAGACGTCCTTCTTCTTCATAAAAACTCCAAGCTACATACAGCGGTTTTGACGAATGAAAAACTGGAGAATATACATCGGGAAATCCTTAAACACCCTCCATACAGTCCGGATTCGGGAGTACTATTCGACAACGATCAAGATGTTGAGGACTTCATGCGCAATTGGCTGATGACCCAAAATTAAAGATCCTACGAGCAAGGAGTTCACATGCTTCCAGAACGCTGGGAAACATGTGTAGAGCGTAGAGGAGACTATGTCGAAAATGATCAATAGTTTTTTTGTATTATTATATAAATACTATATATATATATATATATATATATATATATATATATATATATATATATATATATATATATATATATACCCTCGTACATCATCGATGAATAGATTTATGAATACAGGATGACTACATGATCAGAAAAGCTCAAAGTATTATATTCATCACGAGGTTTCATTTTTATTGCCGATTGAAGCAAGAAACTTTTGTTTATTTAAAAATATAGAAAGAAGTGGGTTTCGAGTGGTGATTAAACACTTATATTTAAAAGGCTTAACACCAGTGGTGGCTCGTGCATTTTAAAGTTAAGAAGAAAATGGTGCTGCTGAAAATTTTTTCATTTGCTCTCCCCTTCCTCCTTTTTGCCTTTCATTATATTGAAACCTTATACAGGAGGTGGACCAGGACAATAAGTTAAAGGAAAGGAACTGAACAGAAATAAAATATGGTGTTTTGCTCTGAAAAATTATTTAATGTGATAAATGCTGGAGGGGCGGCGCTCCAACGCCCTCTTACGCGCTCCAACGCCACTGCTTAACACCGAAAGAGATCAAAGCTGAGTGGATGAAATTCATGGCATGTCTGCTTCTGTATTCGCAACTGTTTATGATTGGGTAAATTAGTTTAAACGTGGCCGTACATCCACAAAAGATGAACATGGTTCGGGACGTTCAGTGGAAGTGACTACTTCCGAAATGGTTGACAAAATCCACGACATGGCTTTAAGTGATCGACGAATCAAAGTGCGGGAAATAGTTGAGGCCACAGGCTTATCGCAAGGCAGAGTGTTTTCAATTTTGCACGAAAAATTGTGTGAAAAACATTTCGAAAAGATCGGTGCCGCGTTTGCTCTCAGCAATTGTGTGGTCGACCCTGAGGTTGTTTTGGCGCTTTTTCGTCGCAACCCAGTTGAGTTTCTGCGTCGATATATAACTACGGACGAAACACCACTACACTCTAGAGACAAAGGAACAATTAAAACAGTGGATTTTTGAAGGCGAACGGGGTCCGAAGAAGGCGAATACGGTAAAATTGGCCGGCAAGGTTATAGCCACACTTTTTTGGGATGCGCGCGGAATCATCTACACCGATTACTTCGAAAAAGGAAAAAATAACTGGAGAGTATTATGCGTCGTTATTGTACCGGTTGAGCGAAGAAATCAAGAACAATCGTCGTCGTTTGAAAAAGAAAAACATCCTCTTCCATCAAGACAATGCATGGGTGCACACCTGTAGAGTTTCAGTGGCCAAAATCATGGAATTAAAGTTCGAATTATTACAACATCCACCGTATTCATCGGATTTGGCTCCAGTGACTTTTTTATTTCCGAACTTAAAAAAATGGGTCAGCGGACAACTGTTCACATGGAATGAGGAGGTCCACGGGCCAAACTGATGCCTATTTTGAGGACCTTCGGAAATCTTACTTTTTAGACGGCTAAAAAAAGTTGGAGAAACGCTTGGAAAAGTGTATAGAGTTAAACGGAGATTATGTTGAAAAACAAAAAATCTATTTAAAATAATTTGTTTTTCTATCTAGTTATTAAGTTTTTAAGTTGTTTAAGTTATTTAAGTTTCTATCTAGTTTCTAAGGACTTTTTGAACGACCCTCGTACATATATTTGTGTAGAAGCCCACTGGAAAAAAAAGTTTTTTTAGAAAAAAAAAATGTATTAACCTAAAAAATATCAGTGTAATATGCCATCTTCAATGCTTAAAGGGGGAAAATAATGTCATTCAAGTGATGGCAATTTTCGCGAACACACGTTTGGAGCCGTTTTCGAACGTTTGCCTGTTTTTGACCTGTGCAATGGTCTTTGGTGCAATTAATGGGGCTTTTTTGAGGCCCCAAATGGACAGTTTTGTTTATTGACTACTCTATTTAAATGGAAATGAGTTTCATCGTTCATGATGAGTGTTGTGATTAAATCGCTTATATGTTATGTACGTACGTAAATATGTTACGCACTTTTGATATAACGTATTGATTTTAAATATCCCTAATTATTTAATAATCCAATTATAACTTTATCGTATTATCGGGTGTAAGAGAAGTGACTTTGTATATTTAACTAACGATTCATCACATCTTTTCAAAAAAAAATGGTACGAGAAAAAATTGCAAAGTTAATTAATCACCAATCGAAAAGCTATGATAAGAGTTAACATTTTCAGCAAATATGTGGAAAAGCACAGTTAGCAAACATTAATTTGTTATTTACCGATTAAACTATAAATAAACTAATGAACATTGCTAAAACATTTTTTTAAATTAAGAATCATGTCTTAAATTAAGAATCATGCCCTGAATGATGTAACAATGTCGGAATATCGCCACGACAAAGATTGTTATTTTAAAATTGCGAAAAAAATTATTTCAGTACTCGAAGTGTTGTGCAACATGTTGGATTTTTCCATTCGATTGTATAGTGCGTTTCAAGATATATCATTCACCGATTGGCTGCGATAAACTCTTAACAATCCCTACCGTAACGAAACCCGGCAAAGTTTCAAGAAACGTAAACAGGGCCGGGCCTAATAAAATTACAAGTAAAAACTACTTCGCATTCTTTTCTTAAACAGTGCAGTTCTATAATTTCGATCGTATTTTTTGTTATTCCAAATGTGCTATAAATGTGGCGTTCTTGGCAAGATAACGATCATTGTGCCTCCGTTAAACAAAAGCTAAGCAAATTGTTAAAAATGTATAGGTTTCTTTATTGAATAGGGGGCTTAAAATAAATGCAGCCGCAGCAGAAACGTCCTCATTAACGAAAACTCCATTGTCTACAGTTAAAGATATCATGTCGAAGCCAATTAAAGCCAAAAAAGTCTGTAGTGATTCTGTTAAAAGCAAATGTGTTGACGAAAGCGACAAAAACTTAATTCGAAGCAAAATTTATGCTATGTATGAAGAGCAAACTGTGACTACATTGCATTCATTGCAACAGCGATTAAGGAATGATGAAACCAACATTCTTTGGAGCACAACTAGCTTCCGGAGAATATTATCTCAAATGGGTTTTGCATATCGGACCATTAATAGAAGACAAATATTAATAGAATAACAACAATTGCGACGATGGCGGTTTGACTACTTAAACTCTATAAAAAAATTCAGATTAGAAAATTGTCCCATTATCTGCTGTGATGAAACATGGTTCGATACACATGACACGCCAGCAAAAGGATGGGTAGATACATCAAGAGAATGCCAAACCAAAGCCCCAGCGAACAAGAGAAAAATAATTACAATTTTACATGTTGGTTCTGAGGATGGATGGGTTCCAAATTGTTTACGGTTGTCCTCCAAAAATATTAAACATTCATATATATATATATATATATATATATATATATATATATATATATATATATATATATATATATATATATATATATATATATATATATATATATGATACCATTGCTATCGATATGAGACATACGGCTTTACGCCTTCCCTCGTATTACTGTATTTTTAATCCAATTGAGCATATGTGGCATCAGGTAAAATCCAATGTTAGAACAGAAAACATTTCTCCGACTCTAAGTGCAAGTGCTACAACATTAATTAGGAAGGTTGTAGATAGTATTCCCAAAGAAAGTTGGATAAATTCGATTAACCATGTTAGTAAAATATTTTTAAAATAATTTTTATTGTACTAATAAATTCAAAATACACAAACCAATAAACCATCTTTTTGTCATATATAATAATAATAATAATAATTTAATCATAATTTAACAATATTTTATTTTTCCCAAAATTATTCAGAAGTTAAATCACTCCAGTTCTGGCGCCTTTTAAGAAAATAGGAATATTTTAATTGAGATTTATTGGGGTAATTAACATTTTGCCGAAGGGCAACGAAATATCTTGAAATGACTATACATAGAACACTAAAACAGCAGTTACTTTACTCTTATCATGTACAAAATGTACAAGTACTCCTACACACTGATTTTTCACACAGGCAAAAATAACGTAGATGGTTTATTGGCTAAATTTAAAGGAATTTAAATTTGTTTATTTTTAAATTAATACCTTAAAAGGCCAATGCAACAAAAAGTGTATTCTGATGAGACAGTTCGATCGAAAAAACACGACGTTGCCAGTGTTAAGAAAATTCAAATGACCTTCATTTTCAAAATACATCATTTGCGGCAGAAATGGTTGCATTTTGGATAATTTGTATAAGAAATCTTTCTGTTCAATATGATATAAATAATTATTGATTAATTTCTCCGTTATTTTGTGATAGTTCATTTTTTAAACCGAATAAAACAATTTTTTTTGTTATATTGTTTTACTTTGTTTACTTTTATATCGCATAAAAGTGATGGATAACAAAGTAAAAAATTGTTTTATTCGGATGTAAATAATTGTTGGTTAAATTTACAAAAGTACTTTTCCCTACACCCTGTATAAAGGAAAGTGGATGTAATAGATCTTGAAGAAAATAATTTTGGGGAAGACCAAATCTGATTATAAATCAAGACAAGAGTAAAGGACATTTTTTGTGTAAATTACTTTCCGGGATAAAGTCGACATGTCTACAATATTGGATGTTTTTCTCAAGCATTTCGTCCGCAAAATTGCAAGGCCTTTTTCTACAGATGAAATTTGGGCCATTTTGATAAGAGATTTCATCCGCGTGATATAAATAACAGAGAACGTACCGGAGGACTCCTAAAATATTTTTTTGTACTCTATAATTTTGTTACAGTTTGTTTTTGTAAAGGTTTCGTGTACGAGGGTTGTTATTTATATATTTGGATTGAGGCATCCCTAGGCACTAGTATAACAAGCATACACAAGATTTTACATGAACATTTAACCTTGAAAAATATTTGTGTGCGTTGGATTCCACATAATTTGACAATCGCTCAAAAAAAAGGCTCGTGGGCAAGAAGAATTGGTGCAAAGAAATGCTAAAAAATCGTGGTGCGTCAAAAGCCGTGTATAATATCTACACATGTGACGAATCTTGGATCTATGCGTATGCGCCCTGAACGTAAACATCAGTCGACTGTATGGGTTTTTCAAAATGAGCCAAACCCAACAAAAGTTGTTCGCGCAAGAAGCACTTCGAAACAAATGGTCGCCTGTTTTTCTGGGATAAAAGGGCATGTTGCTTCAGTGCCACTAGAGAATCGTAGAACGCTCAATTCTGAATGGCTCACAACCATTTGTTTCCCAAAAGTCTTTTAAGAAATAAGAAAAAAAACAACCAACGAGGCAGGACCATTTTTCACTATGACAACGCGAGCTCTCACACATCGGATCGAACAACTCAATATTTGACCGCTCAAAACATCGAATTGATGGGTCATTCGGCGTACAGTTCTGATTTGGCACCCAATGTTTTTTTTTTGTTCTTGTTCGTGAAGAATAAACTACGTGGGCAACGATTTTCGACGCCAGAAGAAGCGGTTGATACCTTTAAAATACATGTTTGTTGGAGATACCTCAATCGGAATGGAAAAAGTGCAATGAAAATTGGTTCAAACGTATACAATAACGCATCGATCATCGCGGAAACTATTTTGAAAAACAATAAAACCATTTTCACTGATAAATATTTGTTTATATTTATTATTCGTGATCCATAAATAGCAACCCTCGTATAATTTATAGAAAATTTTAGATTTTGTTATCTGTACATTCTGTTTTAAGATGTTTGTTGAGATCATCATTCTAGATCTCTTATCGTACATCTGTGACAGTGCACAGGTTATTAATCCTTAACGTAAAAGGAAACGTAATTTTTCTTCATAATCCTACTACTAAGATCAAAAACTAATGATTATTTTCTGTTTTTCCAGATCTTCTGTAGATTTTGCATTGTATTTCTTTCCATTGTGCATTTTGTTTTGATCTTATGAGTATTATAGTTAAAAACATGTTTCAACATCTCATACTAAAAATTACATATTCTTTTTTTATATTAAAGCTTTATATTTATTTTTCATTCAAAGATATCTTTTTCTTAAAAAAAAACACGTTTAATTTGGGAGAAAGGTAAAAAAATGGTTGTTTCAAAGTATACGCCATTGCTAGCTACAAATTTGTCCCATATCTCTCATAATGTGTGGATGTCCTTCCAGAAAAACCATACATCTTTTGAAGTAATCTGGTTATCAAGCTATTTTTCGACATCTCCGTAATTGTTGAAGTATTTCATGGAAAATGGCCAGGTTTGGTGAGTACGGCGGGTTTGGCAAGAGTTCACAGCCAAGTGTAGAATGAGGATTTCGCTGTATGTGATGGGAGTTTGTCGTTCCGCAGAATCACTTTGATCATTTATTGATGGTAGCAAACAATCTTCTTTTCAAAGCGATTCGGTCTCGTGGTCGATGTTGATGGTTGTCCTGGGCCAACCCATGATTTTTTGTCTCCGGTCGCCATCCTATGCAAAAAGCCTTTCATGCCGAGAAAGCAAAACTTTGCACACTTTTTTTAGCTTTTCCATCTGTCTGTCGTTCAGCTGATGGCACACATTTTTCGTGCAAATGCAGATGACATGCTGACAATCACAAATGGTTTGGCGACCAACATTTAATGCTTCTGTCATTTGTTGTTGAGTTTGCATATTGTCTTTTTCCAACAATGCTTGCAGTTCAATTGTTTGGTTTGACCTGGCTGTTCTTTGTATTTTAAGCCGAAGTCGCTACTTTTGAATCTTCTAAACCAACGCCCACAAGCGTCTCGCATTGGGACATTGTCACCATAAGTTTCTATAAGTATACGACGGCTTTCACTAGCATTTTTCTTTTGATTGAACAAGAAAAGCAGTATGTGCCGCAAATTTGCAAGGTACTGTCGTAGAAACAAATTTACATAAGAGATTAGACTGTAAACTGACCGTTGTTTCCAGCGTGATCTCTTAAAGCAATTAAGAAATATTAACCGTCGCACCGGATATCTGAGTGATAATAATTGGCGAAGTACCCTTGTACATTAATAAAAATTCTCTGAAATATCTAGAACTATGAAAGACGATAACGACTTATTAATTTTTTATAGCAGCTGTGAGAGCTAGATGTTATTTAGGAAACGGTAATTTCAGATAAATATAAGTAAAATTCAGCCGGTGACATCTAAAGTAAATATGAAGGTTGTAGAATGATATTTAATGAGATTTCGTTTAGATATGTTTAAAATAATCAATCTCGACACCTTTCAAATTGGGTAATTTTTAATTAATTTTGCACCCACGAAAATGTTAATACAAAAATATTCCCTAAAAGCCTAGTCGAGGTTTTAAAACTCTACTCTTATTATTTTTTATGAATATTTAAGTTCAAGAAATACCACCTGACCTTTAGACTCTCTCAAGTAATTTTGTTTCACCTAACGAGCAATATATTCTACGTCTAAATGATTAATATGCCATTATATTTAAATATTATATACAGTGGTGACCAATAAAACAATAGTGGTGCAGCCTTTATATATTTTATTTAAATTCATTTTTACGTCGTTTTTAAAACAATATTAATTTATCAATATGAATTTACCGAAGATTTAAAAGGCATACATGGTATTAGTCTGAATATAAACAGTTACTTTATTCATAGTTATACGTTCTTGAGATATTAAAAAAAATTACGTGTTCAAACAAATAAGAATAATTTATATTACAAATTATATAAAAACTAAAGGGTGTAATTCTCTAAAACTGTACCGAAGCTTATTACTTTGTAGCCTGATCCTTATTCTTAATTACTGATTGACATCTTCTTGGCACGAACTCGATTAGATATCGGCATACTTCCACAGGTATTGAAAACCAAGCTGTCTGAGTTTCTCGCCATAATGTTTTCTTGTTTCCTATTCCTCTCCTCGTATTCCCTTCTCATTTCCAGGCTTTCCAGATTCTTTGTAAATATATATCTTTTATTCCGTTTCCTTTATCTTTTATTGGTATTTTCCCATTTCATTTTCACTCCTACCAAAAAATGATCCGTACTCAAATCTACTTTTTTATAACTCCTAATCTGGTCTATGATCCTTGGATGTTTTTTCTCTATCAGCATGTGGTCTATTTGGTTTATTGTCCTGCCATCGGGTGAAATCCAAGTCCGTTTGTATATTTATTTGTTTGCAAATCAGTTTCTGCCCATTTTCATTCGAAATTTCATATCATTCAAGAAATAATAACGGTATTTGGAGGACCCTCAATAACGTAAATCATGAGAGCACGGCGAATAGCCTATGAACATATAGAAAGGCTACCAGAAACCAGACTAACAAAACAGATTGTAAGCAGATGGAGAGGCGAGGGAAGAATGAAGAGGGGAAGACCGAGGAGAAAGTGGCCACAGGAGGTGAAGGAGAATTTGGCCAGATTGGGTGTGACACAGTGGGAAAGAAAGGCAAGGAATAGAGTAGTTTGGCGGCAGATTATAAACCAAGCCAATACATATATAAAGGTCATCGATCGGATTTAGCTCGGGGTCTGTAAAGGCCACTCCAACGCATTAGTATGTTTCCTCTCGAACCAATGCTTCACTATATGAGCCATATGTTCGAAGTCATTGTTTTGTTGGTAGACCCACTGTAAAGGCATATTCTTTTCAGCGTCTCTAAGATTACTAAGTAAGTTCTATTGGAACCTTTGGTGTGAAACACTAAACTTGAATATATTTACTACTATTAATGATGATTTAATCCAGATTAAATCATCGCCTGATAATGTTAACATGGTTAGCGAAACGTACGTCGAGAAGTTCAACAAAAGCGATTTGGTGTTTAGTGGTAAATTTCTTCAAGTTTAAATTTCATTTGTAATAATTTCTTTTTGTTCCAAAATATCGAACCTACTCCGTTCTATGAAAAACACCCCATTTGATTCATTATAACGTCTTCTCATATACAATTTGCTATCAGAAGCAAATAAATTAAGTTAGGTATCACCGTTAAAAAAAATATTTTTCCAGTTACGTTAGAAATCTTCATTACAGTTTCTTTCTGCTATATTCTGCTTTATATTCTGTTTAATTAAAAATGGAACTTTCCTGGCTCTACCGTATATATTCTTGCAGTGCAGGGCACTTGTCCATCCATATTAAGTCGCCAGACTGGCCAGCGAAATTCATCAGGCTTTCGGGAGAATACAGCATCTCGGAAAGCATTCGATAAAGCGTGGCACGATGGCATTATCTATAAAACCATCGAATTAGGTTTTTCCGGGGACTTAACCATACTCATCCGATCCTTCCTGGAAGGTAGATCCTTCTAGGTTCGAATAAAATCCTCATTTTCAGTGAGGAAATCCATCGAGTCGGGAGTACCGCAGGGTTATCCCCTTTCTCCGGTCTTGTTTGATTTCTATATAGCCAGAATCTCCTGCTGTAGTGGCGTTGGCTCTGCATTCTTCGCGGACGACATAGTGTTTTTCATCGCGTCACGCTCCAAGGTTATTCAATAACCAACTGCAGAAGCAACTCAATTTTGCCATTTAATGCCGATAATTTTCACCAGAAGACCGCCTCCAGGCGAAGCCAGACTTGCTGGTTGATAAAGTGCTAATCCATGGTTGTAAAAATTACTACATCCTTTAATATGCAGCAAGAGCAAACTTGTTCCAAAGATCAAGGCTCTGATCTATCAAACCATGGTAAGATCTGCATATCTATATGGTTTATTATTGCTTCCTCTCGCCCACTGCGGCGAGCAAACTCCAAGTATCCCAGAACAAAATCCTGCGTTTGACACTAAATGCATTTTGGTTTGTTCGGAATAACTAGTCTATTTCCTCGCAAATGCGAAGTTTGTCTCACAAACTTCGCTTAGCGAAAATCCTCTCATCTGAAATATTCCGAATATTCGGCCCTAAACTTCGGGACAAAAAATCGTTTTCCCGTTCCTTGTTCCGAGCAGCAATCAAAATAGAATCGCACTTCGATTCTTGGCTTGCGTAAGACAACCCTCTATTTCACTGGCTGCCAAAACCCTGCCAGGCCAATTGTGGGTCGACCGATCGGCTCGACCGGCATTTTGGCAAACCCGTCTCCATTTTCCGATGAGATAAAAGTTGTCAAAACCAACCTCATGAAGTTCACCTGGACTTCAACTGAAAAAAAATGTCTCCTTTCCGTACAGGGCAACATTTTTCGACAACCTCCTGGGTCAATAAGGGGCCTCTACACAACACAAAATCCATTGTTGCTTGTTTCGGGGTACAATCTCAGGTAATATAGGTAGGGCTATCTTAAAAACCAGATTAAAGTCTATGTCTATGTGTATGATTCCTTCGCGAGAAAAGTATCCGAGCTTAACTGATTAGTTCATAAAGAACGAAATGAGTCTTAATATGTAGAAGAATTTTTCCTCCTAGTAATCGAACGAGACACACTTCGTCCAGCCGTACTACCTGAATTTAAAAATACAGTTAATTGTTATGTATTAAAGTTAATAGTATTCAGTTAATAGCATAAATATAATTTTTATTATAATAATTAACTTAGAAAACAAAACTGGCCATCCCTGTATGTATGAGTGATATTTATTTTTTCTCCCGTGCTGTCATATTTTTAAATATACATCAGAAGAAATATTTATGCAAACGGCCTTCGCCAGGTGATACACCGTGATTTTACTTCAAGTTCGTTATGCTATATTTAAATGTTATGTTTATAATTAAAAAAATATATAACAAAATTACGGTTAAAATTTATTTTCAAACAAGTAAATTAAAGAACAATTTTTGTAAATTACTTTCGGAAAATAATATCTGTTAAATAGTGGTCATTTCAATAATTAAAAAAGGTTGAGAGGTTTTAGGGTTAGAGGCTCATCAGCAACTAAGTCTATTTAGCGACTGGACCTATAGCTTAATGTGGGTTTCAAACCACGATCATCAGCTACCGATAACCCCAGTCAGCACCCCGTTCATGGTATCAACCATTGGTTTTGTGCTTAGCCATAGTTCATCGAGAAGCTTACCGATTGGCGACTGAACGTAGAATACCTCTCTGAAGACATTCGGTCTTACCCAGCCTGAAACTGGCGTGACTGAGGGGAAACTCATAGTCGGATTTTACATTATTGCCTGTTAAAATGCAGTATGCAAGCCTGGTCTCCCATCGGATAGTCACCAATCCAAGCACAAACATTCATTTCAGTAATCACAAATTACCCGCCGCGTTGGCCAGGCGAGTTAGTTACTCGCTTGGCGATTTAATGGGCCCGGGTTCGAATCCTGGTTCTGGTATGGAAATTTTCTATAGTCTACCCGACTTTAATGGCTCACGTGTAAAGTTATGGATTATAGATAGTCACAAAATAACGCAAGATCTCTGACGTGACTAAATTAAATAAAAAAAAAACAAGGAATCACAAATCGACGCTCTTTTATAACATCTCACATCACCCTAGTTAGTTCTTGAAAAAATTCCTTCTGTTTCTCACCAAATATTGTTTTTGAGTTGATGTGGTTTTTGAGGCTTATTGACGGTAAGTTTTCTTTTCAAGATAATTCTAAAGAAAAAAGTCAGGGACGCTGAGATTTGGATATTTTGAGGGCCATTTAAGACCTCCATTTTTGGAGATTATTCGATTATGGAAATGTTCCTTCGGAAGCTCTGTTGTAGCCCTTTATATCGGGTTCGTCGGGATTTTCCATTAGTTGCTCTCTTAAAGCTTGTAATCACAAATTTGTGTTTGATTAGTAATCATTATTTACATATTATTAATTCCTGTGGTATTTGTAATGTTTATGTCTAGATTCGTGTGATATGCCTTTAGATCAGATTTTGACTTGGAAGACCGGTATCGTTCTAGCCGTCCTTCAAACAGTAATGTCGAGGAAATTAAGGCTATAATAGCCGCAGATCTACGTGCCATGTTGCGTGAGCTAACAGATATGTTAAATATTGGCAAATCGACCTTTTTTGGTTAGCATATTTGTGTAAATGTAATTTCAAGAACTCGTCGTATTCGTTTAGGTATTCCAAGCAGGTTAAATAATTTCCTTTTCTATTGGAATCTTTGCCTTCATCGTGACTTCATCGTGGAATCTTAATCCTAAGCAACCCAATAATTTTATTGTTGACACAATTCTTTTCAACACTTCTCTCCAGTAACAATCTTCTTTTTCCTTTTCCTGTAATAGTTAAGTATCAATTCTACTGAATTTGGTTGATCTTTTATACAGAGTACACATGACTGGCATGTGTTCTTTTGAAGCTTCGTGGTCCGATAAAATAACAGTAATTGATCTCCAATTTTGCAAACCAGTATTAATTTTTTCTTTTAAAGAACAGTCGTTCTTTTTTATTCTATGTGCTAACAATTCTTTACATTTAATGGCAAATTTCGCTGCAGATTAATATTTTATATTTGTGCAGAAGTTATTCACATTTTTCCCTGCGTCTCTCATCTGAAAACTCATCGCTCATCGCTGGAAAATTTTAATGTGTAAACGAGAAATGTGTAAAGATAAACAATTAGTCTCACTGAAAAAAGTTTCTGAT
This sequence comes from Cosmopolites sordidus, assembly GCA_031761425.1. NCBI lineage: Eukaryota > Metazoa > Arthropoda > Insecta > Coleoptera > Curculionidae > Cosmopolites > Cosmopolites sordidus. The sequence continues at coordinate 519,724 of JARFXV010000961.1, forward strand.
ATTAGATGGTCAGCAAGAGCAGACGCTGTATTTATTAGATATTAAACTTGGATTCACCCTTATAAAAGAGGGTTTAAATGAAATTTGTAACGCCGAAGATGAAAAACAAGTTACGATGTGGAGACGACTTTACTTCTGAAGAAAATGGACAACTATGAAACCGCCCAAAATAACAATGATTTGGAATACTATTTTGCAAAGTATAAACGCTACTAGTAAATCACTGTAATCAGTAGAATTCGAACAATATAGTTCAAAGGATCTATCCTACTGAAGTCATTAGAATATTCTATCAATACTTTCCGAGAAGAATATGAAAAATTTGAAAAAGAAGCAACTAATTATATTGCAAACTCGCAGACGATGAAAGAGATACGTGTTTTTTGATGAAAACAAAGAAATCGGACATGAATTCTCAATTAGAGAAGATTTTAAAGTCAATTCATTTTATGTCAAATGTAATAACACTAAGGTACAACTATCTCAATGAGCTCAGAAGTATGAAGTTGTTCTAGAGCCTTTTCCTATATTTTTGGTTGGAACTTATCAACAGAAAGAAGAAAAAAACCTTAAAAAAGTTGAAGAATATGAACAAAAATGACATTAATGTTTGTACTTTGGATGAATGGATCGGACCACTTTTTAATATTTCTAAAATGAAACGAAGACACCTTAAAAACCACTCCAGACAATCCAGACATCTTAGATTTCTCGTGTGATAGTGGTGCCGATAGATATCACGTCTATCGAGCCGCTAAAGGAATGTCTTGCACATTTCCGAATATTGAAATATTATTGACTATTTTTTAACAATTTCCTTATCTAATGCGTCCGGAGAAAGATCATTTTCTGTTTTAAAGAGACTCAAAAGTGATTTAAGGAATACAGTGCGAGAAGAAATACTTAATAACTTGGTCATTTTGTATACAGAGCAGGAAATTTTAAATCCCATTGACACCACCAAAATCATTGATGATTTTGCAAGAAATAAAGCAAGACGGAAATTCATGTAAAAATATGTTTTATATAAATGTATTTAATGTGGTATCAAATTTGGTATGAAATTTTTCATTACATTTTTTTGTTAATAAGTTTACGAGAGTTTTCTTATAACATCTGTTTCTAACTTGAGTTTGAGGGCCAAACATTTTTTTTATTCTATTTATTTGACTTGAGCCGCCACTGACGAAAGATGGTCTTCATCTGAAGAAAATTATGCTTTGCATTTGCTGGGATTGAAAGGGACCCATCTCTAGTGTTCACAGTTACATTGAAGAAAACCGAAAAAAATTAGCAAACAGGAAAAGTGTCCCGTTTTATCTTGATACACGACCACACGTCTCAATTGCAAAATTGTTTAAATTGATTAATTGTTAAAATTGCCCCGACGAGGATGGCATTACGGCTGAAATGAAGGCATGAGGAGAACAATTACAGAAGATAATCAGAGAAATAATGAAATTAATATGGACAAACGAGAAGATGCCCGCTGAATGGTCAAAAGCCTTAATCTGCCCAATGTACAAAAAAGGAGATAGATCGCTATATGAAAATTATAGAGGTATAGCATTGGTAGCCACATGCTACAAAGTATTAGGTCAAATAATATGAAGATTAAATATATATGGAGAAAAAGTCATAGGTGAGTTCCAGGCAGGGTTCGGAAACAACAGATCTACGGCAAACCAAATATTTACCCGAAAAAAGAGATCCAAGTAACTTACTATGAATATAAAATAGAGCTGTATACCCTCTTTACAGACTTTAAGCAAGCCTATGACAGAATAATTATGGAAAAAATGTATCAAGGAATGAACTAATTGGAAATACCCAAAAATCTAATTAGTTTGACAAGGATGACCTTGGAGAAAACAAGAGATAGGATAGTATGGAATGGTGATGTATCGCAAGAATTCGAGGTGAGAAGGGGTTTTAGACAGGGAGACCCTCTGTCAACGACTCTCGTCAATCTGATATTGGAGAACTGATGGCATAATATACAATAACGAACATCAATGCCTTGCCTTCGAAGATGATTTGACTATACTGGCTAGAACCAAAAAGGAGCTAAAGAGAACCATAAGATCAACAGAAAAAGAAGGGAAGAAGTTCGGCTCGGAAATAAATCAAAGTAAGTCAAAATATATGGTGATGGGTCAAATGCAACAGCTATCGGTAAAAGTCAGAAACATGATCATGTCAGCCAGTGATTTTTGAAATAGTTAACAAATTCTGCTACTTAGGAGTTACAATCGAAGGGGGCGGATACGAAGAGCACGAAATATATGCCACGATAGCAAAAGGTAACTGAAGATATGGAAGCTTGTAGGCATCGATGAAGTCCAACTATGTGTCCAGAAGCACATAACAAAAAATGTATACAACAGTAATAAGATCTACGACAACCTACGCCTGTGAAACTTAGACGCTAAATCGAACGGTGGAGAACAAACTGAAAAGGTGGAGACGAAAATGTTACGAGCTATATATAGAGGACAGAGAACTGAGGAGGTAGAAGAACTGTACTCATCTGTTCTCAGATGAGCTAGAAGAGCTGTACAAAAGTCCAAATATAATAAGATTTATGAAAGCGCAGAGAGTGAGATCGCTTGGGCACGTGGAGGGAATGGGCGGAGAGAGAATGACAAACCTAGTGTTACGCAGAAGGCCAACAGAGAAGAGGAAGGACAGGCAAAAAAAAAGATGGATGGGTTAAGTGCAGGAAGATTTGGATACGATAAGGGTGGTGGAATGGAAGGAAATAGCAAACAATAGAAAGGTGTGTAGAGGGATAGTCCAGACTGTGCTGCAGAGGACCTGGTGAAGATTGATTTAAAAGGCGGAACCACATATGCAATATTATAATTAGTGATATGTAAAATACGATATTGTGAACATTATGCCCTAGGCCTTCAGGGCCTGTAGAGCTTTTAAATAAATAATTGTTAAAATTAAAATCTTTTAAGCCGGAAGTAGAACGGAAGTATATATTTTAATTTTTGGTAAACATGCCCTATAGCTACCACTAGGTTGGTGAAAAAGTTGTAAATAATAATGGTTATAATAAAATAGATTAAATAAATATTTACATAAACTATCTGCGTTTCCGGACAACCCGATATATGTAGACTGTGTATTTTTATATACCAAATTTTTGCCAACTTTACTGTACTGTCGTATAAATAAAAATGAAATTGTCTCTGAATGCAGAATATATTTCACATTTTTCCTGGAAGAACAGATATGTAAACAGGTAATATATATTGCTATATTACCGACTAAAATATGTAAAAAAAACGTATATTTACTTCAAAGCAGGACAGATTCTGGTAAAAAAATAATATGTGCGGAGGAAAGAAAGTAAACAAAGGCTAACCGCACACAATTTACTATAAAAATGTTCATACGTTTGTATGGAATATTGAAATATTTTCATTTTATTCAATACATTTTACAGGAAGCTGATGTACTTTCCGTTTATTCAGAATTTATGAATGGAGAATACGAGGAGTCAGTGAAAAATCAGATACTTTTTATAGACAATATTGTGACATACGTAAGCAAAATTATTTCCAGAAACGGACTTGTTAATTGGTGCCAAGGTCATGGTCGGATGAATATTGGATTGACAGAATGCGTTTTGTCAGAAGTAGCCGCGGCGAACGTTAATGCCATTGAATCTTATTTCACATAAAATAAATAGTTTCAAGGATCTAATTTAGTTGTTGTTTCATTTGAATTTAAAGTTTGGACAGTTAAAAAAAAATTACCATTATAAATTCATGACGTTTCGAGGATATGGCACACGCCATTTTTAAGGGTTCAAGTCCCCTAATGGAGACAAACTGGACTCTTTTTTTTCTGGACTGGAGTTTCTCTCAAATACGGGATTTCGATCTTGGCGATCTCGTCAAAATGCCGTGAAAACCCAAGTTCTTCTCAGCACCTAAAATGAAACGCACCAGGATTATATATATATATATATATATATATATATATATATATATATATATATATATATATATATATATATATATATATATATATTAGTATATATATATATATATATATATATATATATATATATATATATATATATATATATATATATATATATATTAGTATATATATATTCAAGCTTTCCGCTTGAAACACTTGAAATTAAAATATACACTAAAAATTATATAATGTATATTATATAATATATGTTTCTAAATCATTCCGGGTGTCGATCCGTTGGTTCTGTGAAGAGTCAGGACGTTTCGCTAAAATCTCATTTAGCATTTTCAAGTTTTCAATTGGACTCTTCAGTCGAAGCGGACAACACTTGAAAATGCCAAATGAGATTTTGCCCAAACGTCGTGACTCTTCACAGAATCAACGAATCGACACCCGGAATGATTTGGAAACATATTCTTAACCTATTTTGTTTATGATTCAATTATATGTCTCTATTTTTTTTATGAAATAAAGATGGCTGGGGGAGGCTCGATATTAGATTTTTTAAGGTGGTTATAGTAACATAATCCAAATTTGGAAAAAACCACGTACCGTGTTTAGACGGTAAGTGTTTAAGATTAGTGTTTAATCCATATACGAAATTCGCTTTTTTTCCATCATAGCTAAAACATCAAACTTACCTGTTTTCGAGTCTTACTAGAAAGTAAGCTACTTTCCAGAAATACAATCCTACGACAGGCCTGTCTATCTATCGAAAAAGTATTTGACTTTTCAATCTGTCCCCCTATAACTTTATGTCTCTATAAATTTTGTAGCATGGTTAAAGGACAAACTGAAATATTTGTCGTAATTTTCTATACTGGTTTACGTCTATAAAATAAAAATAGGTAAATATTTATCGAGTATTCTTCGAATCAATTACAGTGTTAATTATGCAAAACGTCACTGATTGTATGCAAATATTCGCAACATATTTTACCAATAAGCTACTACAAAGCAACAATCATTATTGCTCGGAGGCTTTTGTGCGAAAACGGGGCGGTTTTACATCAAATAAATGTTTGCTTAATTATAATTCTACACTTAATTTTTAAGACAGAAGCTTCATTATACAAATATTAATTTATCTCGATCGAATATCAGCAAAAGGCTTCCGATAGCTATTCTGTCACGGTAACAGCATCAACTCAAAAATTATTTGGGCATTCCTGATAATTACGAATAACGAAATTGAAACAATTATCTGGTTAAATAATAATATAAATGATGAATTGATAGAGGTTAATTGGTAGATGATTGCCGTGGTTCGAAGCCCACATTAAGCTCTAGGTGCAGTGGCTAAAACAGTCTCAGTTGCTAATGTTCCTCTAATCCTCACTCTAGATACCGATAGATATCTAGATATCTTAAATAAGGATACTTTGTAAATAAAATATTGATAATTTTTATCGAAAATCGACTTAGTATATAGTAATTAGTCTCGTTCTGTACAGAACCATTTTGTCTGTTTACATTTGCGTTTAATAGATGTCGTATTGTTGCTGACAAAATATTTGCTTGCATTGTCTTCTTTAAAATAGGAAAATGTTAGTAATTTTTTTAAAACGATTCAAAAAACAATTTTTTTCGTGCTATACGTAAAAAATGTCCAATATATATATATATATATATATATATATATATATATATATATATATATATATATATATATATATATATATATATATATATATATATATTGTTTGTAACAATACTACTGTGTAACCATTCGCGCCGTCCCAGGCCTCATTCAGGTAGCAGATATGCATGAAATATTGCAGTTTTAATATTCTCCATGACCCCACTGAGCATTTTTTTATAGAAATTTTATAAATAAAACATTATTTTTGTTTCAATATTATTATTACATCGGTTTATTTTTAAACCTGGCCTCCTTTTAATTTATTAATACACTTCGCTGAATGACTTTTTTTATCTTTTCCAATTTGTCCGCCCTGCAAAATAAGAGGGGTGTTTTTTAAATAAGGTCCGTTTGTGAATGAGAGTGAGAATTACGCGCAATCGCCGCAGTAAGTTTGCGCATCTGCTCCCAGCATGCTTTGCGCGGGTTTAGGCGCCATTTGGAAGCCTTATCGTTTTTTGTGTGTTGAGGTGTGATAGTATATAATGTTTAAGAAAATTGTGTCTCCCGCCGATTGTGAGATACGACCTGTAATTCGATTCTTGAGCGCAAGAAACTTGACAAACAGAGGAAATTCACCGTCAGATTTGTGAGTTTTACGGTGATAATGCTATGAGTGACAGTAAAGTTGAAAAGTGGGTGAAAATATTCAAGCACGGGTGGGCATAAATTTTCATGATGAGCCACGCCCAGACCGACCTTCCCTGATTTCTGAAGATTTGGTTCGTGATTTCAAAGTTATCAAGTGAATTTTCACAGGTTTCAAGGTCAGTTTTGTACACCATTGTTTCGGAAAAACTGAATTATCGAAAACTGTGTTCTCTATGGATTCCAAGACTGCTTTCTGATAGTCACAAAATAAAGAGATTGGGCTGTGTTTAATCGTTTTTAACTCGATACAATCAGGAAGGAGATGAATTGTTACACCACATCGGTACAGGATATGATACTTGGGTGTCTTACATGACTCCTAAGTCCAAGCAACACTCAGTGGAATGGCGACACACATCGTCGCCAATCAGACTGAAAACCAAACAAACAATTTCAGGACGAAAGATCATGGCAACTGTCTTTTGGGACAGGAAAGGGATTTTGTTACTGCATTTTATGCCGCGATGCACAACAATCAATTCTGATGCGTATTGTGTCACCCCGAGGAAACTCCTGCGTGCCATGCAAAACAGGCGGCGTGTCCTACTGTCTTCTGGTGTGATGTTGCACCATGACAATGCAAGGCAGCATGTTTCTGCACAAATACAAGGTCTAATCAGGTTTTCTGGATGGGAAGAACGGGATGATCCACCTTACAGTCCAGACCTTGCACCTGATGATTTTCACTTATTTTGGTATTTAAAGGAGTTCCTTGGTGGTTAAGGGTTCGACGACGGCTACGAAGTTAAAACTGCAGTCATAGATTGAGCTTCTTGACGGCAAATTTTTTTGACGTAGGAATTCAAGAAACTTGTTGAGCGGTATGAGAAATGTTTGAACAAAAATGGAAATTATGTAGAAAAGTAGATAAAAGTATGTAGAATATCGGAAAAATATATTTTTATAGTATATTTCTTCTTACTAAAAAGAGACCTTATTTAAAACATATACCTCGAAGTTCCTTGTTCTGGCGATGATATCTTTTTTTGATGTGATTTTTTTTCCATTCAACCATCACATTATTTTTGGAAACAGACGGAAGTCGGATGGAGCCAAGTCTGAAGAATTAAGCAGATGCGGCATCAATTTAACTCTTCGAAAAAACCTGACCTGGTCGTCTTTCCTTGTTCCAAATGGTCGATGAATACCTTAGGAATCTAAGAAGATAGTGACTTTGATAGTGATCATGGCCTTTAAGGCCAATGGAAGTCTTTGTCTTCGCTGTGTCCTAGGCACGTTCACCGACTAAAACCCAGCCACTCCATTCCATTATTGGTCCACAGTGAGAATACGCGGCCCTCACCGTGCTGATAGTATCACCAAATGTTCGTGAAGGATGTTTCATATACGTTCGTCCAAGACGTTTATCATCTCAACAATCTTTCTAATCTTCACTATGCGATCAACCAAAAAGATATTAAACTCAACAAACAACTTATGAATTATGAAATGTGAAGAAGCAGATCCCCAGAAATACTGGTTTTGCTTTGGTTTTACTCTGCTTTCGAAAGCTGTCAAAACAAAAGTAAATGTCATATTAGCTCGAAATTCATGGAGTGTTTGTTACCAGAAAGGAAGTTACTTCTCAAAAATACAATCATCTTTACATTTTACCTGACTTTTTATTTTATTCTCGTAAAGCAACAGAGCAAGTACTAAAGATTTATTACCTAGGTATTAAGATATCGAGTGATAAAAAGATTAGCTAGTTAACAAAGCATACAGTACAGAGGATGCCTCAATGATGCCTCGATGAACTATTTTGAGGTAATATTGATAAAAATATGTGCATATGAAGTATTTTATAGTTCTAAATCCGAAAATGATAAGCTAATTACTGTAACACGTACGGTTTTTTTGTTACAAGGGGTCGGTGGTAGGGAAAAAAGTAGACGACATATTTTTACAGTCTAATATTTATTTGATATAAACATGTAAAACGTGTTAAATCTATGCAAAGACTACTGAGAATTATGTGAATAAAAAATATATTATATGAGATGTCATACAGCGACAAAAACTTTCACTTTTTCTTCTTGTGTTCTGTTTCTCTCATCATCTCTTTTAAAAACAGGCGTTAGTCGCCCAACATAGATAGACAGCGTCCCTGGTATCTTTCTTCCATCGTCCTGATGAAACCTCTCTCCTTGTTCATTGCTTATTCCACCCAAATTTTTCGGAAAAAAAATCCAAATGGGAGTGTAAAAAATTCATTTTTGACATGCGACACCCAAGTATTTCATAGGCTTTGAAGAGTTCATCTATGAGGTTTTTATTGTTCCCATCTTTCTTGTTACCCAGAAATCCTTTCACTACGCTTACAAAACACTTCCAAGCTAGCAATTCCTATTCATTTATTTTTTCTTGAAAACGGAAGGTCCAATAAATAAGCCTTCTTTTAGTTTTGCTTCACTTAATTGAGGAAATATTTCTTTTAGTTACTTGAAACCATTAACTTCTTTGTACATGGCTTTGACAAAGTTTTTCATTAGTTCATGCTTAATATGGAGAGGCGCAAGAAACAGTTTTTTTGAATCAACAAGGCGAGTATATTTTATGTTTGAAATACCAGGTTCAAAAGAAGTTTTATGAGGCCAATCTTTGTTGCTGTAATGTTTTTTTGTTGCCCTACTATTCCATATACACAAAAACAGCAATACTTTGTAAAACACTTTTGAAGTCCTAGCAATATACTTATCAGGTATAAATAATTTCAATCATCCTATGATATGAAGGTGAAGCAAATACTTGAAAATGGAACGTGCTAGAATATTTCAGTGAAAAGGTTTTTTTTATAACTTGTACTGTTTGTATACTACCTTAGTGTCCTTAGTGACCTTAGTGTCCACTTTTTTCAAAATATTATCTAGCCCTGGTGTTCATTGGATATCAAATAGTATTATCATGAATTAGTTTTTGTTTTGTTCCTTTTGAAGTCACTAATTTCCTAATCTTATTTTTTTTAATTATTCTATATACAATGTTCTTATTATAACCATTCACTTCGGTCACCTACCTAATTAATTTCCGGTTTTTATCATAACTATCTTAGTTTTAAGGAAAATAATCAATCTATCTACCAAAAATTTTAAACTAGCCATTTTCTTATGCTACTCTTTGAATCGTTAGGAATGTATCTCGAATTTATTAGGTGCGGTTGTCATATAAACAGAACATATTTTAGTTTTTGAATTAGATTCAGTCATTTCCTGATGGCACTAACATGATTTGCGAAACGCACGTCGAAGTTAAAAAAGTTATTTGATGTTTACTGGTAAATGTCTTCTAGGTAATGTCTGAGAGATTGTGGCGTGTTCATATATTTTTTTCCTTTATTTGGGGTTTTCGCCACTATCTAAAACTCAAAAAATATCAAAAATACCTGTTCTTATGTAAAGAAAGAATCACTGGGTAAAAACAAAAAACCAAACGGAGACAAATTTCTCACTGATTCTTTTTTGTAATAAATTTGCCTAACGAACAACATTTTTAAGATATAAAAATGTTATAAAAATGTTTACAAACTTTTAACGCTAACCTTTCGGACGTTAACGCTCTCTCCCCCCGTTTTCAAAACTAAACTAAAAAATAAATTATATTCATTTGTAATATATAAAGTAAAGTAAAGTGTTTGGGTTAGAGGCGCATCAGCAACTAGGTTATTTAGCGACTGGACCTACAGCTTAACGTGTGTTCCGAACCACGGTCATCAGCTTCCGACAAACCCAGGCCAGCACCCCCCTCGGGCTATAAACCCTTGGTTATGTGCCTACCCATAAGTCTATCAGGAAACCTACCGACTGGCGAGTGACCAACGTAGAACACTTCTCAGAAGGCATCCGGCCTTACCCAGCCTTTAACTGGCGTGACTGAGGGGTAATTCGTAGTCGGATTTTACACTCTTGTCTAGAAACAATCACAAACATTTAGGAAAGATAAACGGACAGAAGAAAGAAAAATAACCATCCGAGCGTTGGAATCGAACCAGCTATCGCTCCAGCGCGGATTCGGCTAAGCAGGCGCTCTTACCGCCGCACCAACGCGACCGGCTGTAATATATAAAGTAACGAGTGAAAGTAAAAATATTTTTTTGGGTATGTCAACGATATTTACATTGACAACAATGTTTTTACCCAGTGATTCTTTCTTTACATAAGAACAGGTATTTTTGATATTTTTTGAGTTTTAGATAGTGGCGAAAAACCCAAATAAAGAAAAAAATAAATGTCTTCTAGGTTTTCATAGTTTAATATGTCGATCTGTGTGTGAGACTGGATATTTTTTGATAAGCCCACGTATAAGTTACAGTTAAGGAACCAATGATACAGTACATGATGCAAAACTCAATATCAAGATTTGTATATTTTAGATGGAATATTGGAATATATTCAACTTTTCCAAACGCATTTAGACGGAAACTTATATTTTTCAGTTTATTTGGAATTTATGAATGAGACATATAACTTTATCTCTCCATACATTTTATTTTTATATCGTGGATAAAGGATAAACTTAAATATTCTCATAGTTTATGCTTATATAGAATTAATAAATATTTATTTAGAACCTTTTTGAATAAATTACATTGTTAAATTATGCAGAAAGGCACTGATTGTATGGAAATCTAAGTAATTTGTTTTTCCAATAGGCCACCAAAAAACAACAATCATCATTATTTCAAGGCTTTTGTACGAAAAGGGAGGGTTTCACACCTAACAACATTAGACGATTGTATAATTATGATTTTACATTTCACTTTCAAGGCAGCACCCTAATTACAGAAATATTAAATTATTTCGTAATTAAAGTAAAAGGGTGCCGATGACTAGTTACCAAAGTCACATTATCAACACAAAAGACTGTTGAATGTTCTCGATAATTTAAACTGATGAACGTTAAGGGAGAAACGGAGCGGAAAAAGTTTGTTCTTCACTTTGTTTTAGATTATTTTTGTTAACTAATAGTTGAATTGAAATTTTGCAAATTAATATGTGGTTAATAAACGTAAGACGTTATTGGAGTCTTCAGGTTGAAACACCTAACTCGAGGAGATTTACCACTAAACAACAAATCATTTTTTAAAACTTCTCGACGCGCGTTTCGCTAACCATGATAGCATCATCAGGAAAAGTGCGTCGTGAAGTTAATAAAAGCGATTTGGTGATTAGTGGATAGTTAAAAAACATTGTTTACGTGCGTCATGAATAAAATTGTTTTGACAAAAATAGAAAGCAAGTGTTTTGATTTTTACCACTTAAAAACAAACATACGATGGTCGAGTGAAAAGTTAGATACTTTTAAAATTAAATATCGTTTGGTTTTTACCGAAAATCGATTTACTTCCCAACGTATTCTAATCTTAGCTCGATACAATTTTGTCCAATGAGTTTTAACATTTTTATGTCTCCCAAAAAGTACAACTTGTCGAACTTTGCGAAATACTTCTCTCTTTCAACGATGATTTCTTCACTTGATGGGAATTTCTTCCCAACGGCTATTTTTTCATGTTCGGAAAGAGAAATAAGTCGGAGGGGGACAATGCCGGAGAATAAAGCCGGAAAATAAGCACAGAATAAAATTTCCAAATCTTAAACAAATCAAGACATGTATTTGGGAATTTGTCTGCTATAATGTCAATCAATGACAATTTTACAATTTGTTTTATTTGTCAGTCAAAATTTACAATATTGGGAAGAATAATTGTTGAATGGCTTTCGTATCAGTCCAAATACTCTCAGGTTCAAGAAGAACCTCCTTTATATCACTTTACGAGCACTGATTTTTCTTATTGTACGTTCAGTTTTAATCTATCTAACGATAATTCTAACTTGGATGGTTAAACGCACGTCAAGCGTTTTGTTATATGTGGAAAGGAAAACTCATAACATTTTTATTTAATACTGAAGGTTCCAAAATCAAAATGATCAAATAATAAATATTAAGTATTCAATATTTCTTTAAATTAATTATTCTGTTTCATCCCATTCGATATTGTTTTATTTGTTACAAATCAGAATGCATTCGAGTAAAAAATTTAATATGTGCCAGGGTTGAGAAAAGGAAACCAAGAAGGAAAGAAATTGCCCTCAATAAAATAGCAACGTTTTCGCACTTTAACCGGATTTTTTAACCGAATGTTTTCAGCTTTTCTAACGCATTTTAGCGGCAACTGTTCTGTTCCCGTTGATTCGGAATTTACGAATGAGGGAGATAACTTTATTTGTCCGCAAATTTTATATCTGCAGAGTGGGTGGCCAAAGGATGAATGTTGAATATATTCAATTTTTATATTAGTTTATATATATATATATATATATATATATATATATATATATATATATATATATATATATATATATATATATATATATATATATATATATATAAATAACATTTTTGGCCATTTTTGAACCAGACTCCCTTTGATTTGACTGATATTTTTATTGAAACTGAAAAAATTGAATTCATCTTCTATAAACTTTTTCATTAGTTCATCATTCATTAGTTTTTATTTAAGTTTTTCAGAAAAAATCATTAATTTTTCAAAGTTTATCATTTGTAATATTTTTTCCCAAAAAAAATTCCCTTCATCCTTCCCGTTTTTTTATATTATTTTATTGTAAAAACAAAGTTACATTGCGAAAAAATGGATTTTTTTAAATGGAGAGAAAAATGTGCTTACGATGCGGTTTGCGGCATCAATGTAAAGTGAATGGAAGTAAAAAAAAAGAAAAAAATAAAAGTGACGAAATTTGAAAAATTTATGATTTTTTCCGACTCTAAGATGTTATAAAAGATGAATTCAAGTATTATTTTTTTAAAGTTCATTCAAAAATGCATAATTTTTGGGGGGCTTGGAATGCCCCTTATATATATATATATATATATATATATATATATATATATATATATATATATATATAGATCATCATCATCATCATCATCATCGTCATGCAGAATGAAGGCCTCTTCAGCATGTTTCCAACTTTCACGGTCCTGGGCTTTTCTCTGTACGGAATAACTAGGAAATATAAATTTCATCCGTATCAGAAACAATTACTTCCAGAACTAAATCAAAATTTTGTAATTGGGTAATAGAAAAACATGGAAAAGAATATAGCTTTTTCGAATATATTTTATTCAAGGATGACATATACAGCTGAATAGAAACGAACAGAGCAAGATTAAGTCAACTGGCCATATTGATGGCTGGTCGCAGTCTCAATGCAACTCGTGTCATCTTAAGGTGAATGTTCGCAGCAGTCAGAACTACGCGATGCATTCTTCCTACAACCTTGGATGTAGGTATAAGGTATGCTCAAAAGATAGCGTAGTGGGGCCGTGGAGAGAGATATTTGAAAAACAGAAATCTGTACTTTCACGTACCTTTGTTCGTTTCAAACATACCACGTACCTCTGTTCGTTTCTACTCAGCTGTCTTCTTGCGTTAGACTCGAGCCCAGCTGACGATGGCTGTGAGGCCAGAAACCGGTCCTGGGAGGTACTTGTCTCGGCGTGATGGTGGCGGCTGATTTGAAACGAACTGAGGTACGTGGAAGTACGGAAGTATACACATATATATATATATATATATATATATATATATATATATATATATATATATATATATATATATTGTTTGGGGATTGTTTTTGTGTACACATCCTTTTTATTAATGTCTTATTGATATTTTATCATCAAGAATTTATCCTTGCAGGTTTTCCTGGACTAGCAAGAAGTCCCCAATCAAACAACATCAAGAAATAACAATCTCAGTAGAAACAGGTAAGTGTCTCAGAACTAACTTAAAAACCTGGTAAATAATCAGAATCAGATCTTAGAAGTTTTGTCATGCATGATATGAAGGGGGCAATCATACCACCACAGAATAAAATTACCACATTTCGAACCCATACTGGAATTCGAAATTTGCCTGAAATGTGATGGAGATTCATTCGAAGTTTAAGTTTATATTATCTTTTTCATAACTAAATCTCAAAAGGTCCTAAAAAATTGAGGACCTAATGAATCTACGCTGTCTGTTTTACCAAAATGGCTACAGAAAAAAAGTCGCAATTAGCGTTGTTTGAAGACAATCCTCAAATCGCAAAGTTTCATTTGAAATCTTAATTTTTTTCTTCGTTAAGATGCTTCATCACAGCTTTTCAAGTACTGCTACAGAGTTGTCCTTACCAGATTGCAAACTTTTTCAATTTCCATGTAATTATCTTTTGTTTTAACACCGCGTGGGGGCTTCTATTGTTTCCGAACTTTTTGCACTAAAATACAATTCTGGCTAATCGAGCTATTTATCTGATCGTTTGAATCGTTTTTGTTTCCTTTAGAAATATAATAAATATGGTGATTAGCCTCTCGTTTGTGATTCCCGCCTCTGAGTGATTTTAATTTTGTTTTTTTTAATTTGGTTCGATATAATTAGATGGTGGAGTGGGTGACCCACGTTTGCTCTGCGCGGCATATTTTGGGGGTGCAGTGGTTGCAGTGTCATGCGCTTGCCTTTTCCAATCTATTCGTGGCAGATTTTCTCAGAATATATATTGTGTTGGATTTATTTACTAATTTTTATATAGACCATGACGGAATTTTATAGTGATAAAGACAAATTCCTCTTACATTTACAGTAGGTAAGAACTTTTTTGGCAATAACTTATTTATTAATGAACAGAGGGAGATTTGTCTTTATAATTAATGTTTAATAAAAGATTTTTTCATTCGTCGACCCAGCTGGTCAAAAATCTCAGAAAATCAGTGTATTACATTTCAATTATTTTACTGGTATTGTCTAACTTCCCAAGTACTATGTCATGTAGCGCCGTCCTGTTGGTACCATATCTCCTGGTGTTCACTTATGGGTAGGTTTAATCCACCCGGAAATCTATTTAATTGATTTTGCAAAAAAATCAAATACCGTTTGGAATTCATGGAATTCATGGATTGTCAGAAAAAAAGGTCCAATTATTTTATTCCTGCAAATCCCA
Organism: Cosmopolites sordidus; assembly: GCA_031761425.1. Classification (NCBI taxonomy): domain Eukaryota; kingdom Metazoa; phylum Arthropoda; class Insecta; order Coleoptera; family Curculionidae; genus Cosmopolites; species Cosmopolites sordidus. The sequence goes on from JARFXV010000961.1 coordinate 535,015, forward strand.
CACCAAACGTTAGTATTGATCACGCGTCTTAAGGGTGCAAATCCCTTTATACGCCTCAAAATGAGTCATTTTTCAGAAGTGTTTTCAAAGGTGATAAAATGATTGTTTTAAAGTTCTGACATTATTTTATTTGATATTTGAAGACCATACAATTATTATTATTATTATGATTACTTTATGAAATAGCGGCTCAGTAATTTTTTCTTAGGGCGTCTCTGGCGGGAGGTCCAAAAGTGCTTCATTCGTCACTCTCTTTCTATTCATCTGAAACAGAAAAAAATATTTCTTTCTGTTCCTGATAAGCCTCCCAAATTTCAGCTAAATCGATCAATAACTATTTGAGTTGCAGAGCGAGCAGTTTTTGAAAACACAGTTTCGAGATAATCGCATTTAAAGTTTCAGTACGATAAACCGATTAGTTTTAGTGACTTACGGATGAATCAGCGATCCTAGGTGCATTCAACCTCTTCGAAAAGCTAGTTTTTTCAACCTAAGGTTTGGATGCGCAGTAGTCTAATGGCCTAACGCTTCAGGGCTCATTCGAAGCAGTGCATTCGTCGTGCTAACATTGGTTGTATACTGTACATTGGCAGAACTCTTCGTTCTCTTTCTGTGTTAGACAGTGACACACTTAATCTTTCGTTTGCGCATCTCAGAGTCCAAGATGCTGATTAAGCTACTAAATGCGGGCTCCGGCGCGCTATTTTTATTTTTCCTCTTGCCACTATACTCTCAATATATTATATTTTCGAAATATGAAAAAAATCGATTTTTTTGAAATTTCTAAAGGAGTTTCCCCCTTAATACTGATATTGCGGGTGATGTCACTCCACGATTAATAATTGGAAACTGACTCTTTCATTTAAAGTAGATGTAGCTTCGTCGGAAAAAATATTGTTCTTACTATAACAGGATCATTCTTCTGGCTCTCGTTGGATAAGAGGAGCATATCTATCATCTCATAATAAGTGATAGCATAACTATCATCTAACAATCTCTATGTAATGTATGAACAAATTGAGGTTTATATGGTTTATTTGGTAGCAAAGATGTCCTTTTATGCAATTTTCTACTACTATATATATACACACAGTAATACTCCGTCTTAAGCAAATTCGAAGTTACGCGATTTTTAAATCAGGCGGCCCGCCACCCGTATTACCTTCCCGTTTCGCCCGCACTTGTGTGCAGCTTATGACATGCACGGATATTTTTTGCATGGTTACAAATTATTTAGTTTTGTTTATTATATCATTTAAAAACAACTATGTCATCTAAACGAAGTAAAACTGCATCATATAAGAAAAAATAAACATTATCTCTGGAATGTAAACTAAACATTATTTAAGGATTTCGATACAAAACTAAAAGTTTGTGTATTGATAAAGAAGATTAATCTACCAGAATCGACAGTCAGAACAAAGACAGTTGACAGTGAGAAAAATTCTCGAAGCCGTGAAAAGTGATCAATCTTTGAATTCGAGCATCTTTGAATTCGAGCATCATGTTATATATAAGTAAAAAACTTTTTGGGAAATTAAAAAAAGAAGCTGTGGAGGTGGCCTAAGATGATATCTTTAAAGCTAGTGACAGGTAGTTCAGCCGATTCAAAAGTCGCTGTAACTGGCATAGCATCGCGGAAAGCGGAGAGACGGCAAGTACTGATAAAGAGGCTGTGACTCTCTATCAAGAGAAACTCAAGACGATTATAGAAGAAGGTAGATAGCAGCCGTACCGTATTCAACGTGAATGAGACTGGATTGTTTTGGAAGAAGATGCCTAAAAGCTATAAAAAAAGATAAAAACTTTTATCGCGTGTGAAGATAAAATCTTGCCAGGTTTTAAGGCCTCCAAAGATCGATTGACAGTGATGGTTGGCGGGAATATAGTTGGTGACTATATTCTATAAAATATGACTATATTCTATAAAAAAAATATAAACGTGCTATAAAGAAGTTTTGTTTGAAACGAGTAAATCTTTGACCAGTCAGACGACTTGGCGTTATGAAGCCCTCTACATCAAAATAACTTCGGTTTATGTTTTTGCTTTCTAATTCTTCTAATTATTATATCTAAAAATTATTGTTTTCTTTAGCCATTGGTCCCAGTTATGCAACAAAATTTATATGCATTTTTATGTGAAATTGCACCTGGATTTACGCAAATTCGAGTTACATGGTTGGTCCCACCTATCGCCTAAGCCTGATATCTTATATATATATATATATATATATATATATATATATATATATATATATATATATATATATATATATATATATATATATATATATATAAGATATATATATATATATATATATATATATATATATATATATATATATATATATATATATATATATATATATATAGTAGGGTGTATATAATGTAGGGTGTTTGGTGCATCGTTTGCCAAATTAAAATGGCCGATAGGAGGGGTCTTTTACTATCTTTTCAGCCTCCATAAAGCCTTATTGGGCCCACAGGTTGTTTATGTTAATTATTTAATTCTTTATTTGGAAAATTCCAAACGTCAGCATTGAAACTTACATTTAAAAAAAAGTTATTGTTATGACCTCCAAATATTTTTTTTTATTTTAATGTGTAATGTTGTAGGGTTTTATGAAAATTAAAATTAGATGCAAGCGACATCTACATTTTTTTATAGACTCTCAAAGTTTTTAGAAGTAAAAATAAATTTAAAGCTCAATTTTGAATTACATTAAAAAAAACTAAAAGCGATCATGGTCTTCGAATTCTTTAAAAAAATCTCTGGTTTGTCCTCTTTCTAACGGTATGTATTCATGCCATAAAACGTTTTACTAACTTCACTAATTTGTTGACTTTGTGTATCGGGTTGCATTAGGCTGATATTCGATATTATTTATTTGTGTAAATAACATACGCTAAGTAGGTAGCAAGAATGCTATCTCACTCTTGCTCAGTGAAGTCTGGCTGCTTGGAGGTGGGGCAGAGAGATGGGGAAAATGCACAGCTAGCGACGGCGCATGCTTTGAATAAATCATTTTTTACCTTTCTTCTGAATTAAATAGATTATTTAAAGAAAAAAATAAGAAGTTTTAACTGTCACACCTGGTAAATGCCAACTGTTGGGTTTACAAGTCAGTTCCATAAATAATAAAGGCAAGGGCCTGATGGCATCAAAAAGTATTGGAATATATAAATGGTAATAATGTTAAACAGTACCTAAATATGGTATTCTGATATAATTGATATATGCATTGCAATAATTCGAATATTTACAATCAACAACATCGGCTGCAAGACCGAATCGCTTTGGAAAGCAGACAATGAAGACATTTGGTGGGATCAGAAGGGTGTCATGTATCATGAGCTTCTGAAACCAGTTAATACCATTCACTACTGTCAGCAAATAATCAATTTGAACCATGTATTGATCGAAAATTGACCAGAATGGGCTACAAGACACTGAAAAGTGATTTTGCAGCACGACAGCACCCCATCACGCACAGCGAAAGCGGTCAGAGACATCACTTCTACACTTGGCTGGGAACTCTTGCCCCATCTGCCGTACTCACCAGACTTGGCACCTTCTGACTACCACTTGTTTTCATCGACGTCTCATGCACTTTCCATGAAACGCTTTAACAATTACGGAGATGTCAAAAAATGGCTTAATGACTGGATCACCTCAAAAGATGTACGTTTTACTGGGAAGGTATCTACAAATTGGCAGAGAGAGATGGGGAAAATGTACAGCTAGCGACGGCGCATGCTTTGAATAAATCATTTTTTACCTCTCTTTCAAATTAAACGTGTTATTTTAAAGAAAAAAATAACATTTTTTTTACCCTGTTAGGTTTACAAATTAGTGCCATAAATAATAAAGACAAGGGCCTGATGACATCAGAAAGTATTGACATAAATGGTAATAGTGTTAAACAGTACCTAAATATGGTATTCTGATATAATTGCTATATGCATTACAATAATCCGAATATTTAGATAAAAATAGTGCTAAGTTACCAGCTAAAATAATTGTGTGGTGATTACACATTTGTTTGAAATTTATGTATATTACACACCATAACAAAAGTTTATTTAAAAACGGATATTTGCGTACCTGTAATATTTTTCATAAATGAACCGTTATTTTCCTTAAAAAGGAATTTTATCTTTACTAACGGTACATATAGAAAAAGCTCCAAGTAAAGGTAATTACTTTTTATCGTTCTATAGTAATTGTTAAATATATAGAATAAAAAAAGATGTGTTTAAAAGTGTTTATTCATGGTTGCTTTTTTCATCATCGAACCCCACTCATTATTCTACCACCCTTGTATTAATGAGCCTCAATTCGGACCCTCTAATTGCCTTTGAGGCTTGTAATTATGGTCTTGAAAAATAAATACATGTTCTCCCTTTGGATATAACAAGTTTTACGCTTTCTACACATAAGTCTTCCTTTTCTAGTTCAAAATGGCGGAAACTTTTATTAATACTTATACATATCAAGGATTTTCGAAAAATTTTCACCTTGACAAGAAGATTTTTTTATTTTTTAACGTAGTCATCTTGTATCACAATTCATTTATACCAACAACGTTCTGAATTTTAAAAATCTTCAGTATACTTACGATGTGTCCAATTCGGAAAAATCACAAGTTGTCTCAGCGTTGACCTCATCATTTGAAGTAAATCTTCATCTAGCGAGCCATTTCTTCAGGTTTGGGAGGAGTTTTGCACCAACAATCTTAGACATGTGGGCAAAGGTATTATCATTGGGAAAGAGCAGTTTTTTGGACCAGATTTGACAGTTTAGACTGAAAGTGCCATTTCTATTCAGTTCAAAAATGTTAAAACATTATCATATAACTGCTCGAAGAAATCATTTTGTTTTTTGGTGAGTTGGTAAACTCTCTTAGACATTACATTCTCTTACGTAAAATTTCAGGCAGTGGCGGCTCTCCTCCAGCATTTATCACAGTAAACTATTTTTCAGAGCAAAACACCATATTTTATTTCCATTCACTTTCTTTCCTTTAACTCATTTTAAGATAAAATTGAAAATTAAAATCTCCAAATGTAGAAGAACGTCTGTCGACCGTCACACCAAATAATGCGGATAAAAATTCCATCCTCTCACCACAATTTTTACATCGTTGGTCTGACGTTTACCTCCCGCGACTGTACCCCATCTTCTCTGGTTGTTGACGTTATATGTTTTGTTGGTTGCCAGAATTCGGGGGTTTAACTGCTTTCTAAAACATGCGATTTGGACGTAGATTCCCTGCGATCGAGCGTATAGGTAATTAGTTTTAAACACTAATTTGACGGGTATGGAGCATTTGATATGTCTCGCGTCACGTATTTCGTTCGCCTCGCGAATACTTGTTTTGATTTGTGATTTGCTACGTGTGTATACACTGAGTAGTACTTTTTAAATAAGAATAATCAAACTTTTAATTGCAAACATGAAAGTGTGATTTAAAACAGTTAATAATGACTAAGTTTGGAGGAGAAAGTTGAATTAAAAACTAACGGTCGCTCTACGCCCGTGTTGAATTTGAGTCAAGTTCAAAAATAATGTAAAATTAGGGCAAGTTTTACGCGAACATTCATTAATTGACAGTAAACTATACAATAGTATTTTGTGGCTATGTAGTTGTGAAGATACTAATTCTCTGTTTTGTTTCCTGTGCTTATTGTTTGGTGGTGAGCAGCAATGGACTCGCGAAGGAGTGAGAGATCTAAAGCATTTGTGCTTTAGGTATGTTAAATAGAGAGTGCTATGGTCGAACTAATTTCGGACTTTAATGAAAAAGTTATTGAAAAATTTATTTCGGACAAAAACAACCGAATGGAATTTCACTTTAAAAAGTAGGAAACTATAAAACTTTGATTTTTTTAAACTTTTTGAACTTCTCATGAACTTTTTCGAATTTTCTCTATTGATTTGCATTTACAATAAACTGGTTGAATGGTTTACATTTTAGGAAACGTTAAGCACCTACTTATTCATTCCTTTATCTGCGCAACAAGCAATAACCCGCTCTTCAATGTCCTTGTAAGTAGTAACAATTCAAAATTTTAATGTTTTCCTTGTTCACCTCCTGTATAGGGTTTCAATACCACGAAGAGTAAAAAAAGAGGAAGGGGAAAGCAAAAAAAAATCTTCAGCAGCACTATTTTCTTCTACCCCCCCCCCCCCCCACTTTAAAAACACACGAGCCGCCACTGATTTCAGGGTATTACGTCGGACAGTTCATAAATAAACATTGTGTTCGGCAATAGGTTTGGGTCTGTGTAAGATACTAGGTGTGTAATTAAAGTGATGAGGCTGGTGGTGTAGCGTTCAATCTGGCAACGTGGTAATTATGACTCTTCTCTATTTTGAAGTCAAAATATTCCCAGCTTTATATGGTAAAAAATATGAGCGAGTTAATTCTTCACAAAGTAGGTAGCAAGCGCCCTCTAGGAACTAGGCTCAAACTAGTACAAAATTCGGATTTGTGACCTTTGAAAACCCAACTATCCTGATTTCGTACCTGATGTCTTTAGCCGTTTTAAAATTATCTCAATTTTTCGAAAATTTAGTTTCACTTTGAACACCCTGTATCTTTTTACTAGCATTTAGCGACACATAAATCCTCTTATTTTGATCTCCACCATCACCATTTGCTGTATGGCGGATAAGATCATATATTATTATTAGTCATGTTTTTATTCGGATGTTTCTATTTTATTAAATACTCGACAAACTTCAGCATAAGTGCACTTTCTGTCACTGTATCCAACAATTATTAGTATTTTAATTATTTATCTTTCAGTTAATTGAATATTAATTAAATCCATACAAAAATTGAAAGAAAATTCAGAAATTTTGAAATGCACAAATTGACATTAACGGTTTTCAAATAGTTCCTTCATCCGCTCTTCAGGCGTTCAGCTTGAGCCCAACTGATGGTGACTTAAGGGCAGAAACCGGTATTGGGACACGCTTGCTGGCGCTTTGGATAGCAGATGGAGGAACGGCAAAGCACCGACTTGGAGCATGGGTGAACTTCCTTTGCTTTTCTTCAATTCTATAATATATATATATATATATATATATATATATATATATATATATATATATATATATATATATATATATATATATTTATATATATATATATATATATATATATATATATATATATATATATATATATATATATATATATATATATAAAGATCTAAAGTTGATCCTAAGACATTAAAAACTGTACAATAAAAATGTCCTCTGTACATTTGTGGATTTCAAAAAAGCATATGATTCTATTGATCGCGAATTCCAAATCTTGACTAGATCTAAAAGGACTAGATCTGAAAACGCTGACATTTATTAAAGCAACATTAACTAACCCAAAGTCAAAAGTTAAATTCATGGGTGACATCTCAGAGCCCTTCGATATTAAAAGTGGAGTAAGACAAGGGGACGGACTCTCGTCACTCTTATTTAACTATGTTCTAGAAAAAGTAATACAGGAGTAGCGTGAAAAAAAGTCGGCCCTGAATATTGACAGGCCCATTAAACTGGGGAGAACCAACATTAAAATTGATTGTCTGGCATTTGCTGATGATCTAGCAATGTTGGCTCAAGATATATTAACGTCACAAAAACAGATTGAAATCCTAAAAGAAACAGCAGAAAAGGTAGGACTCCAAATTTCCTTTCAAAAGACACCATACATGACTTGCAACAGACAAAGAACACCATTTCTAAAAACAAAATATGGTAACATCAGACGAGTCTCTCAATTCAAATATTTTAGTGAAACAATCATGAAAAATGTGGCCAATGGTTGGAAAAAGTGCCCAATAAGGGTAGGTCAAAAAATGGAAACGGCATTGAGACTTACACACAATATTTACAACAAAAAATGGATATCTAAAAACACAAAACTGAGACATTACAACACAGTTATTAAGCCAGAATGTCTATATGAGGTAGAAATGCTCATTTTGAATAGAAAGCGAGACATCGAGGACATTGAAAAGAAGGAAAGAAGAATCATAAGAAAAATCTTAGGCCCCAAACAAATAAATAGCACCACATACCGACTTCGAAAAAGCCAAGAAATCAAACAATACACAGATATACATAGCGATATGAGAAAAAGAAGACTTAATTTTTACGGACACATAAAACGGATGAATCCGAGTAGGCTAACTGGACAAATAGCCGAATTTTATGAAAATAAGAGTAGAGCTAAAGTAGAAATAATTAAATGGATTGCTGCAATTAAAGAGGACCTAAGATCAGCAAATATTACACAAAGTGAAATTCAGGATAGAGGCTGTTTCAGGCACAAGGTTAACGGTTGGAAGGTTGGGCAGAGAGAAAAATGGAGGAAAACTGGGACAACTTGGTCTGACGAAAGGAAAAAAGCTCATAGCGAAAGAATGAAATTAGTATGGGCGCAAAGGAAGGCTAACAACAACAAACGCGTGGTCCACCAGGGCCCATACGTGAATAGTAATAATAATAATAATAATAATAATAATAATAATATATATATATATATATATATATATATATATATATATATATATATATATATATATATATATATATATATATATATATATATATAAATTCTTGTTGTGTATTCCACATGAGATTGTGGAACCCAAAGGTTGGGTGTGTGATGACACTCAGCTACTGCTGTCTCATTGGATGCAGTCCAAGAAAATCTAACACTACATATATATGCCATCTGACAGAAGGTCGGCGAAAACATGGGTTGTTGGCTGTGGATGGTGTCTCCCTATTCTTGATGGTATGGTATATGTCGGCGCCCTGAAGAGTCTGAAACTCGAGAGACGAAACATATGTCATCCAGTTGAAGGGATAGGCGGGGCTCCTTCCCGGTATACTACACATATTTCGGTCCAATTTTAGAACAAATTGTTTTCTCTTTAAAGAAACATAATTTACAAATAGTGTTCACCCCCAACCAGTACTTTTTAATGACAAAGGTAGAATATCATAAAAAAACTGGAGTATGAGTTTAAACGGCCACAAGGGTAGTAGCTGCTATGTAGGACAAACAGGCCGAAGCTTTCAGACCAGATAACCACAAACCGTTGCCATGTACCATCATATACTTCCATGCCACCGTATACTTCCAGAGATAGCAAATTTAAAAATTTTACAAACAGCCCCAAAAAACAAAAAAGTAAACATTTTATGCAGTTATTAAACTGGGGAATCCCCCAGTGTTTAAAATATTGTAAAAAATACCCTCATAAAAGTGTCAAATTGTCACATAAAGTTAAAAATAAAATAAATGATAGATAACAAAGTAAAAAATTGGTTTTATTCAATGAACTTTTCATTAGGTGTGATTTTTTTTCCAGAAAGCTATTTCTTCACGTTTAAAAAGAGCGGTATCAATTTGAAACAGCATTTTTTGTCGCCAAATGAGAACATTTTTTATCAACAAATATCAATAAAATATCAATTTTATTTATATCAGGGAGGCATTTTACCAACGTAACAGCATAGTTCAAAGATGGCAGTAGGTCGCTTATAAAAATGGTTAACATATAATTGATTTGAAATTACTTTTCTTACACTATTTTTTCTTAATCTGAAATATATAAATAATTTGCGCATTATTAAGCGAATGCCAATACTTTTTAGTTTAAGTAGTCTTTTCATAATGATCATTTTATTTCTTTTCTTTATACATTTCGGCAGTCTGAAGGATAAAGAAATGGAAAAAATGGAATTCAAAAGCCTGCTTTGAAAGTTAAAAAGGGAAAGTATTCCCCTTTGAGACTATTTAACATAAGACATAAATTTTATTTTCTGAATATATTTGCAACCTATTAGAACAAAAGGTATCGGGTCAATGTAACAATGCGCAATTTGTTAATGCAGTTTTTTGTTGAGTTTAGAACTACAGTGTGTTTGTTCAATACGTGTTATAAAATATAAATTCCAGAATTGAGAAATGGAGTAAAACTCATTTAACTCACTATACACAAACACACACACACACACACACACACACACACACATATATATATATATATATATATATATATATATATATATATATATATATATATATATATATATATATATATATATATATATATATATATGTAGTGTTAGATTTTCTTGGACTGCGTCCAATGAGACATCAGTAGCTGAGTGTCATCACACACCCAACCGTCGGGTTCCACAATCTCATGTGGAACACACAACAACCTGCGTCTCCGCCTGAATAAACACTTCTGTTGGTTGCTTAACCGGGAAGGAGCCCCACCTATCCCTTCAACTGGATGACATATGTTATATATATATATATATATATATATATATATATATATATATATATATATATATATATATATATATATATACTATATATATATATATATATATATATATATATATATATATATATATATATATATATATATATATATATATATATATCCCCTTTGTGGATCAGACCTTGACGTGGTAAAGGGGTTTGAGTAGGGCAATGAAGCTTTGAGCTATGCCGTCTGGAGTCTATGCTCCTGGGAGGGTCACCCCTGGCGGACAGGTCAAAACGGAGGCCTCAGACTAACATGATCCAAAATCTGCCAACCCGCATTGGACCAGCGTGGCAGATTACGGTCCATACCTTCAACATGGTATTTCAGTATACCTACGGCAGCGGGAAGACCTGTCCCGAGGCAGAGGGTGCTAAGAATCACCGGGTTAGATCAGGCTGCCATTGGACTTTTGACATTGCAACGTTAAATATACGGACTATGAAAACAGAGGCCCGACTGCAAGAACTGTTAATCGAACTTGACAACATACATTGGGATATTATTGGGCTCTGTGAAACACGAAGGAAGGGTGAAGAGTTAATCAAACTGGAACCTACAGGACACGTACTCTACACTCGAGGTACGGAAAATGGCCGATGTGGCGGAATAGGATTCCTCATCAATCGAAAGCTGAAGGACAGTGTGGTAAAATTTGAAAGTACATCCGACCGATTAGTCCAATGCGTCATTCAGCTGAATAAAAAGTTTAGGCTTCAAATCGTCCAAGCTTATGCACCAACTATAAGCCATAAAGATGAGGAAATTGAGGAATTTTATGATGATGTGGCCCAGCTTTTATACAAGGAGAAATGTAGGTACAAAATCCTGATGGGTGATTTTAATGCCAGAATTGGAACAACAAGAACAGACGAAAATGCAACTGGCCCATATGGAACTGGTGAGCGAGACAATAGAGGTGACAGATTAGTTGATTTTGCTGAAGGACAAGAACTATATATTATGAATTCATTCTATAAGAAAAATATCAGCAGAAAATGGACATGAAAAAGTCCATCTGGGCTCACAAGCGAAATTGACTACATCATGACCAACGATAAAACAATATTTACCAATTGTACTGTCCTTAACAATTTTAATGTTGGAAGTGACCACCGAATTGTACGAGCAAGGGTTCGGATTGACTGTCGAAAAGAGGGCGAAAAAATGGTAAGATCAAAGAAGGGCAAGGTGGATTCTGGAAAACTGCTGGAGAGAGGAAGCGATTTTGAGATTGCTTTGTCAAACCGGTTTGCTGCGTTACAAGATCCAGAGCAGGTGGAAATATCAGTTCAATATGAAGAAATCGCCAACAATGTACTTCAAACGGCTGCTTCAATAGCACCAGAGGAAAAATGTCTCACACAAACAAAAATCTCCAGTGAGACCATTGATTTAATGAAGAAACGGCGAGCAATGAGAAATGCAGGTAGTCCTTTTGGCAGGGTCGAGTACACTGAGCTCTGCAAAACTATAAGAAAACGTATCAGAGAGGACACGCGCCGATTCAATATGCAGCTAGTGCAAAAAACCCTGGAAGAAAACAAAGGAATTAACAAAGCTAAACAGAAGCTGAGAAACAAAAGAACGCAAATATATGCTTTAAAGCGTGAGGATGGCACAGTGTGCAGGACGCGTACCCAAATGTTAGATATTGTCAGAAGGTTTTATTCCCAGTTATATGAAGATCAGAGCCAGTCAGGGACAGCAATACCCACGGAAGAACAATATATAATACCAGATATCCTAGTGGAGGAAGTAACAAATGCTATAGAATTGATGAAGAACGGCAAGGCTCCAGGAAAGGATAGTGTAACTGTCGAAATGCTAAAAGCTGGTGGTCGGATGTTACATAAAATACTGGCAAAATTATACTCAAAATGCCTCAAAGAACAAAAAGTACCTGACTTATGGAAAACTGCAGAAGTGATCCTTTTACATAAAAAAGGAGCACAGGAAGATTTAAAGAACTACCGTCCAATAAGCCTCCTATCAGTGATGTACAAAGTTTTCACTAAGATAATTTCTAAAAGAATATTAAAAAAACTGAATGACGCACAACCAAGAGAACAAGCAGGATTCAGAAGTGGATTCAGTACAATGGATCACATCCAGGTTGTACAGCAGGTCATAGAAAGGCACAACGAATACACCATGCCACTGTGCTTGGCTTTTATCGACTACGAAAAAGCATTTGATTCCATCTCAAAGCATGCGATAATGGATGCACTGCTTAGCCAAGGTGTAGAGAGAGCCTATGTAAACCTATTAGAATCGATATATGATGGAGCTACAGCCACAATTCACCTTGATGATCTTGAAGTGGGAATTAATATAGAACGAGGTGTACGGCAGGGTGACGCAATATCGCCTATTCTTTTCTCGGCTGGCCTTGAAGAAGTATTCCGTAAACTGGATTGGGAACAGGATGGGGTAAAGATCAATGGTGCAAACTTAAACCATCTTAGATTTGCAGATGATATTATTCTCATTTCACAAGACCCAGAGGAGCTGCAAAGACGCATACAAGAACTGCAAAGGGCTGGCGAACCATTTGGCTTGAAAATAAACCTGAAAAAGGGTCAGGTTATGTTCAATAACTTCGCTCAGGACATAAGAATTTCAGTTTTAGGAAGGGATTTAGAGATTGTGGACAGCTTTGTATATCTTGGGCAGAGGATTTCCATGGAGGGGAATACCGCCCGGGAGGTGGAACGGCGTGTTAAATGTGGCTGGCAGGCATTTGGTAGGCTCAACATAGTGTTTAAGAGCAGACTCCCACTTTGCCTGAAAAGAAAAGTATTCGATCAGTGCGTTCTACCCGTTATGACATACGGAAGTGAAACCTGGACACTCACATCGCAATCAATTCAAAAACTTCGGGTGGCACAGAGGGGAATGGAAAGATGTATGCTTGGCATTACAAGACGAGACAGAAAGTCCTGCGCATGGATCAGGGAACAAACAAAAGTCTGTGACATCATTGGAAGAGTAAAACAGTTGAAATGGAGATGGGCAGGCCATATAGCGAGGCGATGGGACGACAGATGGACCAAGGCAATCCTGGAGTGGATACCGCTTGATCGCAAACGTCCGCGAAGAAGACCGAAAGCACGATGGACTGATGACATCGTTAAGTATATTGGACCCGAGTGGCAGAGGAAAGCCCAGGACCGTGAAGGTTGGAAGCATGCTGAAGAGGCTTTCATCCTGCAGTGGATCGATACGGGCTGATGATGATGATGATATATATATATATATATATATATATATATATATATATATATATATATATATATATATATATATATATATATAGTATATGCGACTGATTCGATATATGTGATTGATTCGAAATATGTATAGTATATGTTTTATATGTATATATATATATATATATATATATATATATATATATATATATATATAGTATATGTGAATGATTCGAGAGGGATGAGTACAATATCCAATGCATTATTACTGAGGGAAATTCATCATAATGTAAACACAGGGATTTATAATTTTAACAAAACGGTGACCTTTTGAATTAAAAAGTTTATTTAATTTAAAATATAAAAACCTATTAAGGTTGACGTCGCAGAAAATAAATTTTCATTCCGTGTATTGGCAATTTTTCCAATAAAACGAATTGCATAAATAAAAACATCTAAATAAATCAAACTAATTGTTAACTATGGCATGTAGCGACCATAAAATATTTGGAGAACATTATGCCGACATTTTAAGCACGTAAAAATACTAATCGCGGCGACAAAAAAATGGCAAAAACCTTGGGACAAGACATGTTACAGATTTTTTATAAACTTGTTTATTTACTTTCTTCCTTTTTTGGGTATTACATCTACATCATGTTTTATTGGTTGTCTGGCCGTTCGAATTTTATTACGACAGTAGGACGCTGTTTGAATATTATCTGATTTATTATATGTACAAAATAAGATTTAGACTCATCCAATCTATTCGCCTTTTTAATTAATTTCTTAGTTGTTTACGTCATTTTAGCTTTCTGGATATGTATATATATATATATATATATATATATATATATATATATATATATATATATATATATACAAATATATACATATATATATATATATATATATATATATATATATATATATATATATATATATATATATATATTTATTTTATTTTAACTTTATGGTCTGCATAGGACCACTCTAGTCAAGTTATGGTTCAGGTCCTTTTTTCTCTTCTCAGCCCAATACTTCTTCATCCACTCTGATCGTAATTTCCTTTCCTCCTCCGGAATCACTCTTCCTGTCCTCTGTCTGTTGATCCTTGCCTGTAGTGCTGTGTGTTTGTCCTGCAATATCTTAAGTGCATCTGACTTGCATTTTAAATCTTCCATTGTGATCTGCAATTCTCTCATGTCTTCCTTAAGTTCTGTGATCCATCTAATATTGCTCTTACTATTCCAAAATTTCTCTATTATTCTCCTACTGATTCTACTTTCCGGTGTCCTTACTAGATGCCCCAAGAAAGATATTCGCTTCTTTCTCATAGTGCTCGTCACTGGTTCTATTTCCTTATAGACGGTTTCATTGGAAGCCAGTCTCCAGACTCCATTTACTTGATAATTTTTATTCAAACAAGTTCTCACTATTCTCCTCTCTGTCTTTAGTATTCCATCTATTGCAACGGTGTTTGTTGTTTTGAATATTGTTTCACATGCATATGTAATTTGAGGTTGAGTGACCGTTTTGTAGTGTTTTAATTTGGTTGCTATTGAGAGACATCTTTTGTTGTATGTGTTCTTGGTCACATGCTGTGCTCTAACCAGTCTATCTATTCTACTTTGCTATGCTGGTTTTTCATTCAAATTGTATGTGATTATTTCACCTAAATATTTAAATCTTCCCACAATTTTTATCTCTTGGCTACCCAGTTCAATTTTGTTTACTAATGGAAGTTGAGTTGACATGATTTCTGTTTTTTCAAATGAAATTTTCAAACCAATATTCTGAGCTATATATATATTCTATATATTATATATTCTGAGATATATATATATATATATATATATATATATATATATATATATATATATATATATATATATATATATATATATAACTAAATAGGCTGCATAATTTCTATTCATTTTATTTATACAGGGTGTCTCACCCTGTAAACGTGGCGAGGTATAGTTTCGTTTTTTTCTTAATGCAGAATTGCATTCTGCTTTGAATCTAAACATAATTCGCAAAACATGTCCCGTACAAAATACTCTTACATATATCCGCCATTTTGTAAAGAAATATCGGAGTTGCAGACTATTTTGCAGTGTCATATATCATTTATTTTTAATGTAGAATTATCATTTTTGGTAGGAATATTAGTGGAACTATAACTTAACTTTTAATGTAAGCATATTGAGTCTACGTTATTCTGGGTGTTCAGGATAGCTGGGATAAATAAAAATAAATCAAAACATAATATCTCAGTTTTTTAAATGGAATGTCTAATATTTTTCACTTTACAATATTAATAAGAAAATATTTCTATTCTTCTTAAACATGTTCTATACCTGTTATAATTTTCGAAATTTTTACATTTTTGTTTTTAATATTTCGTTTTTAATGGATTCACCTTAGACGTTTTAGTAATAACGTCATAAAATTGAATTCAAATGGCAAATATTGTTACAATATAGCTTTTAAATAGTCTTTATATGATACAGAAAAAAAGAGTGTACTTCTTTTATAATTAAATAGGAATATATATATATATATATATATATATATATATATATATATATATATATATATATATATATATATAATCTATTATTTTGACTATCAAAAAGAAATGTTAATATCCAATTACAACTTAAAGCCCCCAGATGGCCTAGATACCCTAAACAATTATGGCGTAGAAACAAATCAACCAAACGGTCAATTATTTGGACTTCGTGAACTGTCAAATTGTGTAGAACGGTGTTTATTTAGAACAAAAAATAGAATGAAAATAAATTTTTCTTGAGAGTAGAATTTATGCGAAAAATTTCCTAATGTTAAATGTCATCCTGATGCATTAACGTTTATATGACTGAAAGAGCTACGAGTGAGAAAACGAATATTTAGTTCTTCAAGCTGTATCGAAGACTTCGATTTTTGACTTGAGTTTTGTAACTGGGTAATAGAAAAAAGTAGAGAAGAACCTAACTCTTTCAAATATATTTTATTCACGGGTGAGGCCATATATATATATATATATATATATATATATATATATATATATATATATATATATATATATATATATATATATATAATATTACTATATTGCTAATATCTATAAGTGGTTGTCCAAATGTCGCCATAAATAAACGTGACACAAAAACATAAAAATATGCAAACTGACGCACGTCTATAAGCATACTTAATTCGATGGATATGCGAATAAGATTCAAAGAAGTAGTGAGAGAAACAGACGTGTGTGTGTGTGTATATATATATATATATATATATATATATATATATATATATATATATATATATATATATATATATATATATATATATATATATATACATATATATGGGTGAGGCAACTTTCTAAAAAAATGGGTACGTCGACCGACATAACCTCCACTATTACAGCAGTGAAAAATCCAGGATTCATTATCCCTTTAGATTATCAGCATAGATAGTCTTAAGGTGTGGGCTGGAGATTGCGTCCTAGGGTCATAGTTTTTTGAAAATAGAGATAATGGTGATAGTTTTCTCAACTTTTGAAAAATAATTTTGAAGATTGGATTGCAGAATTACCTTTAACTGTAGCGAAACGAATATGGTTGATGATGGCGAGCTGGCGATCCTCCACATTTTAGCAGGAAGATCAGACATTTTTTGGACACGAATTATGAAAATAAATGGATTGGTAGGGGATGTCTTGTACCGCGGCCAGCTAGATCCCTGGATTTAACAAAACTAGATTTTTTGTTATGGGGTTTTGTTAATAAACAAGTTTATCAAATGCCACCCACCACAATAGAGCACATGCAAATTAGAATACGAAATGTGCTTATGAATATTAATAAGGCAATGCTCATGGCAGTCAATAGTTCTTTTGAACATAGGCTGAGAGGTTGTATTGCATAAAATGGTAGACATATTAAACATTTAATTAAATGACGGTAGTGACTTTTTTATAAATGTTTGTACTTAAATGTTTATGACGTTTTGTTTACTATAACAATAAGTTTTGTTTCCTACAATACTTATTGTTATAAGTTACAATAAGTTTTCAATAAGTTAAGTTACAATACATTTTTTTTTCAAATATTAAAACATGCGATGATATGATAACCTAAATTCTTAATGTATCATGATTTATGAATTTATTCATTAGTTTAATAATAATATAAAGCCTAAGGTAAATTCCATTAAAAACGAAATATTAGAAACAAAAATGTAAAAATCTCGGAAATTGTGCCAGATTGGTACAGGACATTTTTAACAAGAATAGAAGTATTTTGCCTTAGGAATATTGTAAAATGAAAAAATATTAGACATTCTATTTAAAAAAAAATGAGGACGTAGACAAATTTTGTTTTTTTTTTGCATTAAATTTTGCATTAAAAGTTACGTCATAGTTTCACTAATATTCCTACCAAAAATAATAATCCTACATCAAAAAATATATGATATATGACACTGCAAAATAGAGTCTGCAACTCCGATATTTTTTTACAAAATGGCAGATATTGATAAAACCATTCGTAAAATGTTTAGAATTAATAGCACATGTAAAATGAATGCACATCTAGGGTGCTCAATAAGATAAAACAAAACTATACCCTGCCACGGTTTTGTGAGATCTTTTGTACAACCCTTTTACTTAAACTTTTTCTCTATATCCAGCCATTATCAAGATATCAACCGATATCGCACTGTTATGACACCCTGCATATATATCAAGGTGTAACAAATGTATTTACGTTTTTGAGGTACTTAGTTATTCACTGTTTAAAAAACGTACATATCTTTGGCACCATTTGTATACCTCGTTTATGCCAGCTAACGGTAGTGTTGGGATACTCCTAATTCCCCTGAAAGTTTCCTTGTGCTTGTTATAGAATCTGCAGCCACAGCTGAAACCTGATCGATCTACTCTTTGAAGTCTGTCTTAAAATAATGTTTTTAAATGTCCCTAATTTCACGACTTATTTTACTTATTTTAACATTTTTATTAAAAATTTTCGATTAAATATTTTACAGTGGAATTACTTTATTATTGAAGAAAAAATCTCTGTTTGTCACAGTAAAAACAAAGCTAATATCGATTTAAATCTCTGAGCAGTGAAATATAATCCTTTATTTATAAACAAAGGAAAAAGTATATGAGATAATGCTTCACAGGATCATAAATAAGGCCTGAGAAAGTAAAATGATACCTGAAGTTTGGAATTTAGACATTGTTATCCCCTTACACAAAAAGAGATGTTTTCACTTTGGGTAACAATTAAGAGGAATTTCAGTATTGTCAGGGAGAGAATATTAGATTAACCATCGAGAAAATAATACCAAAAACTCAACTGGGAATCAGACCTCATAGAAACAATCAATAGAGTAAAAGTTTTTCCAGAAAAAGCTTTCGATTCTATACCCAGAGGCAGGATTTGTATATCCTTAAAATACAGAATGAATTTAATATTTAAAATATACTTTAATATAGAATATTTCACTGAATGAGAATAGTGTCCCTCAGTAAGAATTAGAGCAAGTAAAAATGCAAGAGATCAATTATGAAGTAAACATACAAAGAACAAATATTTACAGTTCTGAACAAATATTTACAGGCTTCGGTTATACGGATTTGTTTACATAAGCGAGAGGTACTGCATTTGAAAGAGAAGGCTTTACGCTAAATAGCTGTTGGTCGCTGGGGTTTGGTGCATGCGTACTTCTTCTGTAGCAGCGTCAGTCTCGTTATTTAATAGCCACACCTCATATAGTGAGTCTCTACAAGGAAGAATACCGCTGGAGACATTCGGTTTCGTTTCGTCAACAGTAGCCAGACATCAAATCCTGTAACTAAAAAAATGCTTCAATTCGTATCTCTTCATATATTGATAAACACCCTGGGAAAAAAAGAAATACAAGGGGTATTTTTTAAATAAGGTCCGTTTGTGAATGGGAGTGAGAATGACGTGCAATCGCCGCAGTGTTTAGGCGCCATTTGCAGCCGTATCGTCTGTCGATGTGCTGAGCTGTAGAAGTTTATAATGCTTAAGAAAATTAAGTCGCCCGCCCACTGTGTGGGCAAGAAACTTGGCAGCAGCGGGAATTCACCGTCACCGTTCATAATGCTATGAGTGACAGTAAAGCTCGAAAGTGGGTGAGAATGTTGAAGGACGGGCGGCTTAATGTGCACGATAAGCCACGCTCTGGCCGACCTTCTTTCATTTCTGAAGATTTGGTTCGTGATATAGACAACAACATTTGAGGGACCCGACGATTCCCGATTTCAAAGTTGTGAATTTCCACAGGTTTCAAGGTCAGTTTTATACACCATTGTTTCGGAGAAACTGAATTATCGGAAACTGGGTTCTCGGTGGATTCCAATACTGCTTTCTGATGATCACAAAACAAATAGTGCTGGGCTTTATCGTTTTTGACTCGATTCAGTCAGGAAGGACATACATTGTTAGACCATATCATTAGAGGAGATGAGTCTTGGGAGTACAGTCAATGGAATGGCGACATCCATCATCGCCAACCAGAGTGAAAGCCAAACAGACAATTTCAGCACGAAAGATCATGGCAACTGCCTTTTGGGACAGGAAAGGGATTTTGCTTGTGGATTTTATGCCAAGAGGTACAACAATCAATTCTGATGCGTATTGTGTCACCTTGAGAAAACTTAGGCCTGCCATACAAAACAAGCTGCGTGACCTACTGTCTTCCGGTGTGATGTTGCTCCATGACAATGTAAGGCCACATGTGTCTGCACAAACACAAAGTTTAATCAAGTCTTTTGGATGGATCATCCACTGAATATCCACCTTACAGTCCAGACTTGCACCCAGTGATTTTCACTTGTGTCGGTACTTAAAGGAGTTACTTGGTTGTCAACGGTTCAACGACGTCGAAGAAGTTAAAACTGCAATCATGGATTGGGCTTCTTCGCAGGCGGCAAGTTTCTCTTTTCTCAAAAACTTGTTGAGTTGTATGACAAATGTTCGAACAAAAATAAAAATTACATAGAAAAGTAGATAAAAGTAGATAATGATATTTATAGTTTTTTTCTTCTTACTAAAAAACGGACCTTATTTCATAAATATACCTCGTAACTGAGAACGAATTTAAGCTATTTCTATCTCGGGGCCAAAATCTGTTAAAACGAAGTAATAAACGCCATGTGACATTTGATAGTTTATAGACTAAAACAGCGAACTTGCCAGCGAGTTATAAAAACGGTCATGTAACGGCTCCATCTAAGTCAGCTAATCTTTTCATTTAAAATTAAAGAACAAGAAATAATTCGGATAATTTTGATAATTTTCGTTTGCAATCAAAAATAATATGGTTATTTAATTTTAGATTGGTTTTCGTTTCAAGGCGGATCATGAGAGAAAAAACTGATTTTTAACACGGAAACCGTAAACAACATTTGAAAACAAAATGAGGTGCAAGCAATTTTTGAATACCGCATATTAATTTCGCGCTTCAAGTAGATATACCGAGGTGGCATGTTTTTGAAAAAAAAAATGTTAATTATCTATTCGTTTTAATTAGTAGTACGGTTTGTTATTCGTTACAAATTCAACGTGTCAGGAATTATATGTTTTCTGTTTTCCTGCCTATTTAAATGTATAAATTCTAACAATAATGAGCTAAAAATGAAAACGAGAATACAAAGGTGCAGTGTAAAGTTAACAGCGTTTTAATAAAACAAAATTTTTAATAATAGAAGGCTTCATTCAAGACATTCGTTTCGAATTGAGATTAAGTGATGGTTTTAGATAATATTTGTGATTTTATACTATGAAATATAAAAATCTTTTTTTACGTGAAAGAATTTTATTCAGTAATGTAATTAATTAAATTACTGACGAATGGTTTTGCCTTCTTTAGAGTTTTTCCTGTTTTTAATGACAAGGAGTTTTTGTAATCAATGATACAAATCAGGGTCTGATGATACAATGTCAGGACTGTATGGTGAATGTAGTAACATATTCCAAATTAGCCTCAATAGTTTATGGAGAGTGGCCTAATACTGGGAAACTGGAAAACTAAATACACTGGAAAATTGGATTAGCCATGTAATTTTTACGTATATGATGAGATTATTATTAAGTCTTCAATTTAATTCTCTTTGAGATTTTAATATGAAAAAGGTAATATAAACTTAATTTTTGAAGTAATCTCTCACTCTTTTCATGCACTTTCTCCAGCTTTCAACTGTCAACAGTCGATTCCCAGATAGAAAACACGTGATGGTTTTGATGTGATAAAGTCATTGAAGCTTTTTTCGATTTTTTCAAGAGATGTGAAGCGACTACCAACCAAGTGATCTTGCAGGGATCGAAAGACACAACGTCTAAAGGTGCCAAGACTGGAGAATACGCCGGGTGCGATAAAATCTCTCAGACCAACTCGGTGACCGTTTCTATAGTCTTTTTTGTTGTATATACACAGCAATATCTTTTTGGTGTGGATATTTGATTTTGTGGTACTGTATAACCAGTACGGTACTGTCCCGAGCTACCGCATTGTTTATTTTTCAATTGAGGGGCGAAAAGAAGGTAACACCTTAAATATGTGTACATCCCATCTTCTACATGGTATTTTCTAGTGAATATTGCCGTAAGCAACCTATATTTCATCGTCAGATTATAGACACGTGCGTTGTAGTAAATAAAATTCCTTAAGCTCATGTGACACCAAAACTTTTTTTTACGGAACCAGGAAATTATAATTTATAGACTTGTTAACATCACCTGACCTCCAACACAACTCGATTTGACAATGTCAGACTTCTTTCTGTGATGTTATCTCAAAGATATAGTCGATATTAATTAACCAAGGATAATTAGACAGTTAAAAATTTACATTCTGGAAGTTATTTAAGAGATACCGCATGAAAATTTTTTAAGTTATTTAATACAATAATTATTGCTTTATTGCTTTTCATTATAAAGATGTTTATAAGTCTAATCGGTTATATAGTTATTACCCACTCTGTATATTACATCCCTTGCCAAAGTGATATGAGGTTATTCCATGCTTGTCGTACTAATCTAATGTTAATTGATATTTTTTTAAATTTATTTTAGTACTAACTGGTTGAAAATACGGAAAGCAATAGCTAGATAATTGGGAATGTACCAGGTGTGGCGGTTAATAATTCTTATTTTTTCTAAAAAAAACACGTTTAATTTGGGAGATATGTAAAGAATGATTGATTCAAAGTATGCACCAACTCTCTGGCAATTTGTGGATGCTCTCCCAGAAAAACCGTCTATCTTTTGAACTGGTCCAGTCATCAAGCCATTTTTCGATATCTCCGTAATTGTTGAAGTGCTTCATGGAAAGTGAGATATCGATAAAAACAAGTGGCAGTAGGAAGGGGCCAAGTCTGGTAAATACGCTGGATGGGAAAAGAGTTCTGTGCAGAAATGGTGTGTCTGACCGCTTCCGTCTTGCATACCGACCTCTTCTAACAATGCTTTTCGGCATCTTCAAATGTTTTCGGTTGACCTGGGTGTTCTTTGTCTTTCAACTCGAAATCACCACTTCTGAATCGCCAAAATCAATGCTCGCAGGCGTTTTGCGTTGGGACAATGTCAAGGTAAGCCTCCACAAGTATCCGCCAACTTTCACTTTTTTTTTAATTGAACAAGAAAAGCAGTACGTACCGCAAATGCTCATTATTTTGCTCGAAACTCGACATGTTTACCAGGTGAGAAAAATATGACGCTAACTCGAAATCGTTTAAACATCAATGGCGTTTTGAAAGGTAGTCTCGTAGCAACAAAATAATACAAGAGATTAGACTGTGAACAGACCTTTATTTCCAGCGCGATCTCTTAAAAAAATAAGAATTATTGACTGCTACACCTGGTAGTATAGTAAGAGGGCTGTGATCACGGTCTTAGGTAGAAGGTGTCCCGGTAGATCTTCTTCTTTTCGGTGTATAGCTCTGCTGTTAGGCAATCTGCCAACTCATTTGAGTGAACCGCCAGATGATCCAGCCGTGCTCCTGGCGATTTCGGGGTAAAACTGTTTCTAAGCTCACATTCGGAAACATTCGGCTTTATCCGGCCTGGCTACCGGAGAGAAAATCGTTCGGAAATAATTTAACACTCACAAAAAAATTCCTTTGCAATAAACTTGAAATGAAAGGACGGGATACCGAAATACTACTTCACTGACTCACGCCTCTACTTTCTCTCGATAAAGACCCATTCAAACAAATAAACATATTAAGATATTTGAAAATGCATGTGGATATAAAACGGCGAATGAATATTTGCAGATTGGCACTTCGAATGACTCTCGCCTTGTTTCATACGATGTGTATTTTTTAAATAAAACTAACAATCTAAAAAATAACATGCTTATTTAGTTTATCCAAAAGTAGAGACTTGGCAGTTATGTATTAAAAATAATATTTTTTAAATGTCGGTTTTTCTCCTGATGACCATTTTTGCGTAAAATTTTCTATAATTGTTTGGCACAATGGGGAAGTTTTTTTTTATTTATATTAGATACAAATATAAAATAGAATTAAATATTATACCGGCAATCGATTTAGTTTCTTTTTGATTTTAAATTAAAAATGTGATTTTTTAAACACTTTGATGACCTTTCATAACCTCACTACACCGGTTGGTCATGGCGCCACCTAGTCTTTTATAACTTGAACTTTTAATAACAAAATAGCTATATATATATATATATATATATATATATATATATATATATATATATATATATATATATATATATATATATATATATATGTACCCCTTTGTGAATGAGCGCTTGACGTAGTAACGGGGTTTGAGTAGGGCAATGAAGCTTTGAGCTATGCCATCTGGAGTCTATTCTCCTGGGAGGGTCATCCCTGGCGGACAGCTCAAAGCAGAGGCCTCAGACTAATATGATCCAAAATCTGCCAACCCGCATTGGACCAGCGTGGCAGATTACGGTCCATGGTAGTCCAACAAATAACCAAGACAATTGCAAAGAACTAATAGAAATAGAAGAAGAAATATTTCGAACAAATACTAAACTGTCCTGAGCAATTAGCAACACTAAAACCTAAACAAACAAACCCAGATTCATTACCACCGAATGAAGATGAAATAATTAGGCAAATCAAGCGGCTTAAAAATAACAAAGCTTCTGGTGAAGATGGAATCACTGCGGAACTTTTGAAATCCGCTGGTCCAGGTACAATCAGGGAAATAGCCAAAATTCTACAAGAAGTTTGGCGAACCGAACGGATTCCGGAAGATTGGAAAGATGCTCTAATCCATCCACTACATAAGAAAGGAGATAGAACGCATGTAAACAACTATAGAGGGATATCTCTTCTCCCAGTTTGTTACAAGATTCTATCTCCATGTCTACTAGACAGAGCACAGGGACAGTTAGAACCTAACATTGGTGAATATCAAGCAGGTTTTCGACCGGGCAGATCCTGCCCTGAACAGATCCTGAATCTGAAGTTGATTCTATGACATCAAAAACTGTACAATAAAAATCTCGTCTGTACATTTGTGGATTTCAAAAAAGCATATGATTCTATTGACCGCGAATCTTTATTCCGAATCTTGAAAGAACAAGGACTAGATCTGAAAACGCTGGCAATTATTAAAGCAACGTTAACTAACACAAGGTCAAAAGTTAAATTCATGGGTGAGATCTCAGAGCCGTTCGAAATTAAAACTGGAGTGAGACAAGGGGATGGACTCTCGCCAGTTTTATTTAACTGTGTTCTAGAAAAAGTAATACAGGAGTGGCATGAAAAAAAGTCGGCCCTGAATATTGACCAGCCCATTAAACTGGGGAGAACCAACATCCAAATTGATTGTCTGGCATTTGCTGATGATCTAGCAATTTTAGCTCAAGATGTATTAACAGCACAGAAACAGATTGAAATCCTAAAAGAAACAGCAGAAAATGTAGGACTCCAAATTTCCTTTGAAAAGACACAATACATGACCTGCAACAGACTAAGAACGCCATTTCTAAAAACAAAATATGGTAACATCAGACGAGTCTCTCAATTCAAATATTTGGGTCAAATAATCATGGAAAATGGGTTGGAAAAAGTGGCCAATAAGGGTAGATGTCAAAAAATGGAAACGGCATTGAGACTTACACAAAATATTTATAACAAAAAATGCCTATCTAAAAACACAAAACTGAGACATTACAACACAGTTATTAAGCCAGAATGTCTATATGCTGCGGAAACGCTCATTTTGAATAGAAAGAGGGACATTGAGGACATTGAAAAAAAGGAAAGAAAAATCATAAGAAAAATCCTAGGGCCCAAACAAATAAATAGCACAACATACCGACACCGAGAAAACCAAGAAATCAAACAATACACAGATATACATAGCGATATGAGAAAAAGAAGACTTAAGTTTTACGGGCACATAAAACGGATGAATCCGAGTAGGTTAACTAGACAAATAGTCGAATTTTATGAAAATAGGAGTAGAGCTAAAGTAGAAATAATTAAATGGATGACTGCAATTAAAGAGGACCTAAGATCAGCAAATATTACACAAAGTGAAATTCAGGATAGAGGCTGTTTCAGACACAAGGTTAACGTTTGGAAGGTTGGCCAGAGAGAAAAATGTAGAAAGAGTGGAACAACTTGGTCTGACGAAAGAAAAAAGCTCATAGCGAAAGAATGAAATTAGTATGGGCACAAAGGCAGGCTAACAACAACAAACGCCTCTAATTGTACTTCGCGTGGTCCACCAGGGCCCATACGTGAATAATAATAATATATGTACCCCTGTGTGGATGAGCGCTTGACGTAGTAACGGGGTTTGAGTAGGGCAATGAAGCTTTGAGCTATTGCGTCTGGAGTCTATTCTCCTGGGAGGGTCATCCCTGGCAGACAGCTCAAGGTAGAGGCCTCAGACTAACATGATCCAAAATCTGCCAACCCGCATTGGACCAGCGTGGCAGATTACGGTCCATGGTAGTCCAACATGGTATTTCAATATTATGATACAACCTCAAACACGGCCGTCATTCCCTGTAGGTCAAGGGACATCTACCTACGGCAGCGGGAAGACCTGCCCCAAGGCAGAGGGTGCTAAGAATCACCCGGTTAGATCAGGCTGCCATTGGACTTTTGACATCGCTACGCTTAATGCACGGACTATGAAAACGGAGGCCCGATTGCAAGAACTATTAATCGAACTTGACAACATACTTTGGGATATTATTGGGGTTTGTGAAACAGGAAGAAAGGGCGAAGAGTTAATTAAACTGGAACCAACTGGACATGTACACTATACCCGAGGTTCGGAGAATGGACGATGTGGGAGAATTAGATTCCTCATTAAACGAAAGCTAAAGGACAGTGTAGTAACATTTGAAAGTACATCTGACTGACTAGCCCAATGCGTCATTCAGCTGAATAAAAAGTTTAGGTTTCAAATCGTCCAAGTTTATGTACCAATTATAAACCATAGGGATGAGAAAATTGAGGAATTTTATGATGGTATGGCCCAGTTTCTATACAAGGAGAAATGGGGGTACAAAATACTGATGGATGGTTTTAATGTCAGAATTGCAACAACAAGAACTGGTGAACATGCAACTGGCCCATATGAAACTGGTGAGCGAGACAATAGAGGTGACTGATTGGTTGATTTTGCTGAAGAACAAGAATTTTATATTATAAATTCGTTCTATAAGAACATGAAAAAGTCCATCTGGACTCACAAGTGAAATTGATTACATCATGACCAACGATAAAACAATATTTCGCAATTGTACTGTCCTTAACAATTTTAATGTTGGAAGTGACCATCGAATGATACGAGCAAAAGTTATGATTCACTGTCGAAGAGAGCGCGAAATAATGGTAAAGTCAAAGAAGGGCAAAGTGGATTTTGGGAAATTGCTGAAGAGGGGCAGCGATTTTGAGATTGCTTTGTCGAACCTCTTTGTCGTATTACAAAATCCAGAGGAGATGGAAATATTAGTTCAATATGAAGAAATCACCAATAATGTGCTTCAAATGTCTACTTCAATAGCACTAGAAGAAAAATATCTCAAACAGTCAAAAATATCCAGTGAGACCATTGATTTAATGAAGAAGCGACGAACAATGAGAAATGCAGGGAGTCCTTTTGGCAGGGTCGAGCACGCTGAGCTCTCCAAATCTATAAGAAAACGTATCAGATGGGTCAGGCGCCGGTTCAACATGTAGCTAGTGCAAAAAACACTGGAAGAAAAGAAATGAATTAACAAGGCTAAACAGAACCTGAGAAATAAAAGAACGCAAATTTATGCCTTATTGCGTGAGGATGACACATTATGTTAGAGGTTGTCAGAAAATTTTATTCCCAGTTATATGAAGATCAGAACCGAAAACAATAATACCGGCAACGACAACAAGAACGGCAAGGCTCCAGGAAAGGACAGTGTAACTATCGAAATGCTAAAAGCTAGTGGTCGGATATTATATAGGACATTATACGCAAATGTTAAAGGTTATTAGAAAATTTTATTCCCAGTTATATGAACATAACAAATGCCAGATATCCTAGTGGAGGAAGTAACAAATGCTATAGAATTGATGAAAAACGACAAAGCTCCAGGAAAGGACACTGTAACTGTCGAAATGCTAAAAGCTGGTGGTCGGACGTTACATTAAGCACTAGCAAAATTATTACACTCAAAATGCCTCGAAGAATAAAAAGTACCTAACTTGGAAAAATTCAGAAGCGATCCTTTTATACAGAAAAGGAGCACAGGAAGATTTAAAGAACTTCCGTTCAATAAGCCTCCTATCAGTAATGTACAAAGTTTTCACTAAGATAATATCTAAAAGAATATTAAGAAAACTGAATGATGTCCAACTAAGAGAACTAGCAGGATTCAGAAGTGGATTCAGCACAATGGATCACATCCAGGTTGTACAGCAGGCTATAGAAAGGCACAACGAATGCACCATGCCACTGTGTTTGGCTTTTATCGATAACGAAAAAGCATTTAACTCCATCTCAAAGCATGCCATAATGCATGCACTGCTTCGTCAGGGGGTAGATAAAGCATAAGTAAATCTATTAGGATCGATATATGACGGAGCTACAGCGACAATTCATCTTGATGATCTTAAAGTGGGAATTAATGTAGAACCAGGTGTACGGCAGGGTGACGCAATATCGCTTATTCTATTCTTGGCTGGCCTTGAAGAAGTGTTCCGTAAACTGGACTGGGAACATAATAATGTAAAGACCAATGTTGCAAACTTAAACCATTTTAGATTTGCAGATGATATCGTTCTTCTTTCATAAGAGCCAGAGGAACTGCTGGTGAACCATTTGGCTTAAAAATAGATCTGAAAAAGAGTCAAGTTATGTTAAATAAATTCACTGAAAACAGAAGCATTTCAGTTCTAGGAAGGGATTGTGGCAGGTCATAAAGCGAGGCAATTGGATGATAGATGGCCAAAGCAATCCTGGAGTGGATACGGTTTGATCGTAAACTTCCGAGAAGAAGACCGAAGATACGATAAACTGATGACATCGTTATGTATATTGGACCCGAGTGGCAAAGGAAAGCCCAGGATCATGAAAGTTGGAAGCATGCTGAAGAGGCCTTCATCCTTCAGTGGATCGACATGGGCTGATGGTGATGAAGATGATGATGATGATGATGATGATCATTGCGCCAAAGGGCATACGATACTTCAAAATGGCGATTTTTTATTTTCATTTAATTCGTGCGGCACCAATTATTCGAGCTTTTTTTACTTTCGAATCTCCTGCATATAGTTAGAAATCGTCACATGCATTACATCTAATTCAGAGGCAAGCTCCCGAACAGTTGTATGTGAATTGGCTTCGACTAAGGCCATCAATTGATCGTTGTTAACATCCGATGGTCAACCATTACGCTTATCAGTTTCAAGGCTCTCATCACCGCTACGAAATTTTTTAAATCACAGTTGCGCAGTACGTTCATTAGTGGTTTTTGAGCCAAACGCATCGCTGATATCGCGAATTGTTTCAGCCTAGTTTGAGCTGGAACAAGAAAATTGTGCGAATTTGCTTTTTATGCACGTTGCATTTAACGCTCTGAAAAAAATTGCTAAATTATTTTAGAACAAAACTAATACCACAGTTAATTTGAACGAAACACGCGCTATAAATTCATATGTAAAGTTAAAGCAATTTAGCACAAATTTTTTTGAAAATACTGCATTTAAAATTAAAATAACAAAACTCGCAATAAGTTCCTTAACAAACTCATAATAAAAATATAAATGCTTATATATTTTTAAAGACTTATTTAGATGTAAAACAATCCATTTTATAAAAAAATAAAAGGTATTTTTTTAGATTTGGTACGGATTTAAATTGGAAATCAAACAATATTTATTTGATGTTTTGATTGAACTTTTATTGAGTATTTAAGTACAAACTCAGTCATCATATCAGATTATATATGAAAAATTATGTCGAACAAATAAAACTATCTTAGCTTCTGCTGCAAATCTTGGTTCTTCTCACTAAATTTTCGATCACAATTTCTCAAAATCTCTGTTTAATTTCATCGATAACACTTTGGATTTCCTTTTTGAGGTCGGCAACTGTTGCTGACATAAATTTTGAATTTTAGATAAGCCACGCTTAAGTCTTAGGAAATTTGATATTGAAAATTGTCCGTTTCTCTGCCACAACCTTTATAATCTTATCATTACTTAGGTCCCTAAAAGAATAATTTCTGTTAACAAGATTATGTTAATTATCAGGAAGTACCCAAATCAACCTGATAGTCATCATACTCTTGCTTTTAAAACGATTTTAATAATATATTCATTGGGCGAAATTAAGTTTATCGTTACTTCTTCCTAAAATGAATATATCATATTAGAAAACTTCTGTCAACTATTAAAGCTTGACTTTAAATTAAAGTTAAAAGAAAATTAGTTTCAACTAAGATATTATTTCTAAACTTTCCCCGTCACAACTTAATTGCCTTGTGCCATAATTCGACAAAAATATTAAAGAGGAGTTTCAATTATCAGAACTTTTACTCAAAATACACTTCTCGTTCTATAACAAAACTTAGTTAACTTCCAGACAACGTCTATGAACTTTAAAATAATTCATTTTAAATGCAGATCACGATGTAGGTCTGGATATAATAAAACTGTCTTTTTTTCCGTGATTACGATTTTTTCAATAAAAATATTGAAACAGCACCTATAATTACGTGCACAATAAAACCCCGACACGTGCAGTTGAATTTAGTTCGCAATCAGATATAAAATCTATTCAAAAAATAAAACATTTTGTATGCAAATTAGGGTATCGTAAGGGAAATAACTATAGGGCGTAAGGGAAATAACTTTCCTAAATTTAACCAATGTTTCTTTACACTATTTTGAACAAAAAAGATTCATTAAGACATACGAGGTATATTTTTTAAATAAAGTCTGTTTTTTAGTAAGAAGATATTGACTCATAATGATATT